>JACEHZ010000714.1:0-464679 GCA_017893485.1 Hemerocallis citrina | reverse complement strand
AAAAAATTTGGAAAATAGACTTTCACGTGAATTCAGCGATTATATATAAGCCATATAGTACTTCACAAAATCATAACTCAAAACTGATTTGAATTCAGAAAACACGTTCAGCAAAAAATCAGTAAATCGTATTCTCAGTCAGAAAAACAGAATTAAAACTTCCCAAATAAATCCAGGAAAAATCTGGGGTAATCCCCTATATGTCTAGTATCAATATAGAGTTTCATAATATTTCAGTAAAATTAGTTTAGTCAACAAAAATCAGAAAATATCAAGAAACGATAGTTTGGCAAATCTGAAATTCCCAACATTGCTGTACGAAAAACTGTAATATTCGCAAACCGTGAAACAAAATCAAAATCTGCAAAAAGGAGATGAAAATAGACAAAATAAGATAACTTTCATATTTCATAAATATTTTTCATACAGTAAAAGGAAACAGGGTGAAAATACGATTCTTTACAGAACAGCGAGCAAAATACAACAAGTATAGCTTTCATAAACAAGCATGAAACGGCATATAAAACTCATCAATAAAATCCACCAAAATTCTGGGTAATTTCTAAATAGGTATATAAATACTGTGCAAAGTTTCAGATCATAATAATATAGTTATAACTAGTATAAAAATAGTTTAATCATCAAAATCATCAAGAAATGAAATTTGAAACTAAAATACACCTCTGTAGTAAAACAACCATAACTCACTCATACGAAAACGAAATCGATCAAAGGCAGAAAGATTGGAAAGAAGACAAATTTCTCTACAATTCATGTCAATACAAAATTTAAGAATTCTGATCTTAATATGGTCTGAAATACAAATCAAAACTGATCCTCGACAATTACAGATTTTTCTCTAACAACAAAACCACCATAAATCATACGAAACTTGTTCAAATCACAATCAAACATGGTATAGAGTCTACTAAGTTTCCAAACATCATGAAATAGAGTATATAACATATTCACAACCATCATATCACTTGGATCTCTTCAAACACATAATTTCACCTAATCATCTCACATATATGAATAGATCAAGAACGGTCAAACCTAGTTGTTTTCATATCGATTTTTGTGTCGTGAGGCAACTATGGTCAATAGTACAATAGAGACAAAATCCATCAAAGATAAAACACACACGAGTTATCTCTAGAACCCAACTTCACTATAAGCGGTATTTTTGACTTGTATCATATAAAGGAATTAGAGTACAAGTTACTTGCCTTAACTGAAGACGAAAACGAAGAACACCAAGAATAATGGGAACGGATTCCCGGCCGAAGAACAAAACGAACGACGAATCCCACCAACAAAAACCACGAACGAAGACAACCACACGTGCAATAGCCGTGCACGTGCTATCCAAACAAGAGAGAGATCGGCAGTGGGCACGGGCGGCGGCGGCGCAGCTGAGTGCTGATGCTGCTGCTGCTCCTGCTGACTGTGATGCCGGAGGGCGGTAGGAGAGAGATGGACGGAGAGGTGATGGAGTGCTCGGGGTGATGGGTTCAAGGGGATGGCGATCAGGTGAGGGTGGTCGGATGGGCAGTCGGGAGCAGGGGGTGTTCAGCTAGGGGTGCAGGTGTGCAGGCAGGGTGACGGCTCAAAAGAGGAGAAGAGGAGTCGGGGGTAGGGCTTTAGTAGAGTTAGGGTTAGGTTTTCAGTAGAGAGAGAAGGAGAGGGTTTATATAGGGTGTATTTAGGGTTTAGTAATATGAGGTGGGTAATTGGGTATTCGGTTGTGGATAGTTTAGGAGTAGTAATAGGATTAGTTGAATAGGATTGATTAGGATAAATTGTATAGGATTCAAAATAGGATTGTGGGTCAATTTGGCTTTGGTAATCAATTAGGGATAAAACAATAGGATTGGAAATAGGATGAGCAACCAAATCACCATGAGCACCCAAGAACTAAAATAAAGAGAACGAGACCCAAATAAGAGAAAGAACAACAATCGATGAAGAACGAAGCAAAAGACAATAAATCAAACACAAAAGAGCTCAAAATGAAATAAAATGAATATATATTGAAAACAACTCCAATATACGGTCCAAGAAAAATACAAGAGAGTACAAATACTCAAAAAGAGAAAAATACACCAAAAATATGAAAAACAAAAAACAGGAGTTACATTTAATCACCTACAGCAATTTATATGCCATCAAGCATTTTCACTCAAACAAAATTATAAACATCCCAATTAGGAGAAATGTCAATTGCATTGTCGAAAACCTTTAATCTTCTCATAATTCAAAAATCAAGTTAGAGAATTTAAATACTCAAACCCAAATCAGAGAACACAAAATACTCAAACCCAAGTCAGAGAAGCCAAGCTAAAAAAATGGTTTTTAGACTCCAATGTCAGAGAACATAATACTCAACCCGAAGTCAGAAGCCAAAACTCTCAAAAATGTTTTTAAGTCCCAAAGTCAGAGAAACATAATACTCACACCCAAAGTCAGAGAAGCCAACTCTTCAAAAAAATGTTTTAAACCCCAAAGTCAGAGAACATAATATTCAAACTTAATGTCAGAGAAGCCCAACTCAAAAATTTTGTTTTAAGACCCCAAAATGTATTAAAAATTCCCAAAAAAAAAATCAAAAGGTGGCCTACGGTTTCGAACCCAGGATCTGCCGACACATACAGCAGCGCCCGAAGCCCAACACGCTAGTCACCAAGTCCATTTGGACTTTGTGTCATAAACCGCAACAAAAACCCCTTATATTCAGGCTCGGGTTTGGATTTAATTTAAAAGAAAACAAATAAAATGTGACCATCAAGTTTTATTTTCGGGTGAGAGTGATCGGATGACGGTAGGGAGAGATGGACGAAGAGGTGATGGAGTGCTCGGGGTGATGGGTTCAAGGGGATGGCGATCGGGTGAGGATGGTCGGATGGGTGCAGTCGGGAGCAGGGGGTGTTCGGCTAGGGGTGTAGGTGTGCAGGCGGGGGTACGGCGCAAAAGAGAAGGGGAGATCAGGGGTAGGGCTTTAGTAGAGTTAGGGTTAGGGTTTCGGTAGAGAGAGAGAGGAGAGGGTTTATAGGGTGTATTTAGGGTTTAGAAATATGAGGTGGGTAATTGGGTATTGGGTTGTGGATAGTTTAGGAGTAGTAATAGGATTAGTTTAATAGGATGGATTAGGATAAATTATATAGGATTCAAAATAGGATTGTGGGTCAATTTGGCTTTGGTAATCAATTAGGAATAAAACAATAGGATTGGAAATAGGATGAGCAACCAAATCACCATGAGCACCCAAGAACGAAAATAAAGAGAGCGAGACCCAAATGAGAGAAAAGAACAACAATCGATGAAGAACGAAGCAAAAAATAACAAATCAAACACAAAAGAGCTCAAAATAAAATAAAATAATATATATTGAAAACAACTCAATATACAGCCCAAGAAAAATATAAGAGAGTACAAATACTTAAGAAGAGAAAAATACACCAAAAATACGAAAAACGAAAAACAGGAGTTACATTTAATCACCTACAGCAATTTATATGCCATCAAGCATTTTCACTCAAACAAAATTATAACATCCCACTTAGGAGAAATGTCAATTGCATTGTCGAAAACCTTTAATCTTCTCATAATTCAAAAATCAAGTCAGAGAATTTAAATACTCAAACTCAAATCAGAGAACACAAATACTCAAACCCAAGTCAGAGAAGCCAAGCTAAAAAATGGTTTTTAGACTCCAATGTCAGAGAACATAATACTCAAACCCGAGTCAGAGAAGCCAAAACTCTCAAAAATGTTTTTAAGTCCCAAAGTCAGAGAAACATAATACTCACACCCAAAGTCAGAGAAGCCAACTCTTCAAAAAAATGTTTTAAACCCCAAAGTCAGAGAACATAATATTCAAACTCAATGTCAGAGAAGCCCAACTAAAAAATTTTGTTTTAAGACCCCAAAATGTATTAAAAATTCCAAAAAAAATCAAAAGGTGGCCTACGGTTTCGAACCCAGGATCTGTCGACACATACAGCACCCAAAGCCCAACACGCTAGCCACCAAGTCCATTTGGACTTTGTGTCATAAACCGCAACAAAAACCCCTTATATTCAGGCTTGGGTTCGGATTTAATTTAAAAGAAAACAAAATAAAATGTGACCATCAAGTTGAACGCAAGATCTCTTACAAGTACAGTAGTGCTCTGTGGTGCACTGGCTAACCAGTAAGTCCAAGTGTGATTATTGAATAGGAATCCCCCCATGGTAATTTTGTTCATAATGTTCTGAAATTCATTCTTTTTCGAAAAACTCGTTTATTCACAAGATTCAATCTTTTAGAATACTCAGTTAGAATTTTCTTTAACTGAGATTAATTTTAAAACAGTAGCCAACAAGTTCAAATTTTATTTTAAAAATATATATTTCCATTTTCAAATAATTTTTCTTTTCATTGTACATACTAATTTACATTTTCTCAAACTCGAATTTAAGAATCATATTCATTAGAACTAGTTTATGTACTCAATTATACTAGTTAAAAATCTTGTAATAAAAACCCAACATGCTTCTTAATCATGAAAATCTCAAAAAAAAAAAACTCTTAATGCAAAAATTTATATTAACATGGCAATAAGCATAAGTTAACACATTTCATGGCAACATTTCAATTTGTTATTCTCTCCTTTTTCTTTCTAATCATCATGGCACTAAGGCATAACATTATTTCAACAAATTTCCACAAATCATAAATTCGATATGTACAAATTTACAAGCATACTAATATGATTCATAGCATTAATTCTTTTGTTAAAATTCTTCTTTCTAATTATCATGGTGTCACTTAATCACAACAAGATTACTTCATTCATGGCATACGACATTAGCATGGATTATGTCTACATATTTCACCTCAATGTCAATCTATACTACTCATTTGTAACTTAAGCATGCATTCTCTACATTAGAAAGTAAAAAAATCACCCACCTCTTATGAGAATGAAATAACCAAGATTGCAGATACCACTTCTAGCTCCTAGCTCCAACTAGCACCTCCTTGTCCTTCTCCTCCTAGCAATAGCTCTCCAATAGCACAAAGGTATTCTCTTTCTCTCTTCTTTTCCTCTCTTTATTTTGTTTAGTTTAGGTGTGACAAGAGAAGAAAAATGAGGGTGTATTTATAGGTCAAATTGAGGGTTTAAAGTGCAAAATTATCCACCTAATAAATTACTCTACTTAATTCTCCAACTCTTCATAATCCTAACTCCCTTAACTCCCAACTCTTTCACCTTTCTAACCCTTCAAAACTCAAACCCCCACCCTCTTAATGCTAAAAACTGGGCCACCCCTCTATGGCTCTTCATTTTCCACGTGCACGTGTTGTGCACTAGTGCACACACATACACAATATTTAGTATAACTCCTATAGTTCTAAAATATGTATTAAAAGTTGTTACATGTCATGTGTGAGTCCATGCACAACTAAAAATAGGATTTATTAGTGGGCTTGTCTCATGGCTTTCATTTACATCAATTAATTAATTGTTCTAGTAGGCTCTCCTTTTAATTATCTAATGGGGCTAGAATCTCTCTTTGGTCCATTGGTTTAATAAAAGACTAACAAAGATTATGCATGCTAAAATATTAAATGAGAGTAAGAAACAGAGATGGAAAAATAAACACGTGCATCATACGTGTAAAATTGTAAAAAATGCATTTTTTAATTAAATAAAATACGGGTGTTACACTAAAGACACCCTCACACAACAAAAAAATATCCAATGACTGGTCAAGTAATAGTCATAGCTATGATCACTATATCATTCATAGAGAAATGACTAAATTAGTAATTAGGAATGAATATCCTATCATTTCCGAAAGTAGGAATGTAGAAAATTGATGTGCTTGTTTTAGTGGTGGGAGAAACAGGTATGAGTTCTTGTAATTTATTTAGGAAGAGACAAATCTCAGTTGCAGATCCGGATTGAGACAGGGGAGTCTCTTGGGGAGCTGGAGAGGTGTTGGTAGGAGGGTTGGCCGATCCGGAACACCTATAAGAGGCCTAAAAACACTGGGACAGGACTCTCCAATGATCTAGTCAGATTAATGTAGGAAAGGAAGTTAGGGGTTCATGTGGAGAAAAAGTCATTACCTTGCAGAGAGGGTGAGAGAATCTGGTATTTATAGGCAGAGAGGGTGAGAGCCCTAACCCTAATGGGCCGGGTTGACTCGTTTCTCTTTAGGCCTGAACAAGCAGAAGGCCACTAAATCCTTTGGCCTGATGATCAGTGATGAGAAACTTTTAAGGGGATCAACAGCTCTGACTGCGCTAGATTCTTTACCCATGTCATATGCCTCCCACCCTTAAAAGGGCTGTATGTACCAGCCGTCGAGGAGTAGCTTAATCTTGTGCTCCAGAATAGAGTGAAAGATCCTTCGTGGGGGCAGAATGGGGTCGAGGTGAGTAGTATGAAGTCGAGCGTCGAGCGTCGAGTGTTGAAGGCTGAGGAAAGTCAATAGCCAGCTTGAGGTTCCTACCAAGCGTCGACCATCATAGCTTGTGAGAAGGCAGTGGCTAGCTCGAAGTTTCATCCGAGGTCGAGAGTCGAGTTTGATAGGCTTTATGAGAAAGCCAGTAGCCAGCTCGAGGTTCATAACGAGCATCGAGCATCGAGCGTCGAGCGATCGAGCATCGAAGCCTGAGAAAGCCTATAGCTAGCTCAATGTTCATACCGAGTGCCCGAGCATCATAGGCTTGTGAGAAGCCAGTGGCTAGCTCAATGTTCCTGCCGAGCGTCGAGCGTGATGGGCTTTGTGAGAAAACCAGTAGCCAAATTGAGGTTCATGCCGAACTGACGAGCGTCGTAGGCTTGTGAGAAAGGCCGGTAGCTAGCTTAAGAGTACTTTCCGACACAGTTTAATCAGTTAGTATTTTTATTATGTTGAGGATTCAGTCTGATTTTTCTGCCTCTACATCTGGTCAGGTCAATGGTGATCAGTCTTTCTGACTCTTCATCTTGGAGACGAGATAGCAGGTCTACGATGTCAAGCCGATCCGTTGTCGAAAGCCCTTCGTAGTAGAATCAAGCGACTCGGGAAGGGAGGTGGAAGTGGTCGAGGTAGTTGACACGGGAAATAAAGAAGCAGCTGAGGGACTTTGGCAAAGTGGTTGGTGAGGGAGAGGATGATGAAGTGGTGGAGGTCGATCCGTCCGATGGAGGCCCCCAATCTGAAGCCGTTGACAACCCCCCCTCCCCCCCCCCGAAGGCCCCTCGTATTCTTGGGAGGAGGATGAGGTGGACCCACCCAGACAGTCTAGTACAGCCGGATGAGTTCCTTCCCAAACATGGGCTCTACGTTCCTTACCTTCAGCAAACGAGCTCCATTAGGATGTATCTGGACGAAGTTGGAGACTTGGTTCAATACGGGGTGCAACCTTCTTCACCGAGTCGACAAAAGATCTAGATGGACAAGACGCAGTGTGTCTTGACGGTCATGTCCTGCCGCTGATTCGAGCTAACTACTTCATAGGGATAGAGTACGAGTTGTTGATTCCGAACCCCGGTCTTCGTCCACAAATAACTTAGCGCCTTGGTATTGCATGTTTCCGGTGGATGCATTCGTTTCAGGGTTACGGCTTTTGATGCATCCGTTTATCAATGAGGTGTTGAACTTTGGGGGGGGGGGGGGGGTTGTGCTCAATGCACTACGGCCCGAACTCCTGGGAAGGAATGCAACTCGTGTGCTTCATGCTACTTTGCGAGTAGAGGGGAGTACCTCTAAAACTGAATTACTTCCGAGCCGTGCTGGGTGTCAATTCATCGGGTGAGTATGAGGGAACTTACTACATCTCGCCTCGTCCTAAGAAGAAGGTAGTCCATGTGCATCCGGACTCCATAAAGGGGTGGACGGAGAAATATTTCATTGTCCGAAATTAGGTGCCTTGGGAAATTCCCACGAGTTGGAATTTTTAAAAGCTGAATCACAGGCCACTAAGGAGGAGAGACCTGACAGACGAGGAGTGGACGATGTGGATCAGATTGTTTCTGGCAATAGCATCGGCTGGTTGAAAGTGACAAAGAGGCACCTGGCAAGAATTGGATTGAGCACCATTCCTTCACGTATGTCTTTCGTTTTCTTTTTTATCCACCTTTTTTTCCTTCGTTATTATAACCTTGTTTTTTCTTTTGCAAACATGGATGCCGCCGCCATTTGACATGAGGAGAGCCCAGTTGGCCAAGAGAGGGCGGCCGAGTAGTCGAAGCAGAGAAAGGTTCCCTCTCAGGGGGATCCAAAGGCCCCTCGGATCCGAAGCCCAAGAGTCAGATGACCCTGTCGGTCCCCGGGACACCCGGATCATCAAAGGCAACACCTAGCTCGAGTAACCTTAGGGTTACTAAGGTGCTGAGGGGCGGGATCCCTCCTGTTCACTCCTGTAGCCCAGGTGATAGTGGGTGATGAGAGGATCAGACTGTGGGCTCCCGACTAGGCTGTGAGGGCGGCCGAAATGCTGACCGGGGGCCAGTGGTGGTCGAGATGGTGGAAAAACTTGCCATGTCTCGCGATAGGGAGGCCCTGAGACCCTAGAGTCCTGCTATATAAGGGTGGCTCAGGCCAGCGTGCTGGTAAGGCATCATTCAACTCTTGTTACTCTATACTTCGATCTTTCTTTTTTTGTTGGAGTCTTAGCCCCTCGTTTGCAAACATCTATGGCTGGAGCCAAGATGATGAGCCTGCACTCCCGCAAACTCCAAAGGGAGGTGATGAACGCTCAACGGTATGAGTGTGAGATGAAGGACTTGAAGCTAAAGTTGGGTGCATCCGAGTCTCGTGAACATGCTCTTAAGGCCAAGATGGCTTCCCTCGCCGATGACCAAGCCCTGGCGGAGGGGGAAATAAAGAAGGCGTCTGCCCGGGAGATTAAGAAGATGAAGACTGCCGCCATAGACAAGGTCACCGCCTCTCAAGACCAGGCATACAATCGCGCCCTCGAGCAGGTCAAGTTCTACTACCCTGAGTGCCAACTCAAGGAGTTTCATTACGGCATTAAGCTTCCCGAGCAACCAGAGGTGACAGTCAAGAGGGGTGTAACTCCTGTTTCCGTATTTGTATTTTTATACTGTATTTTGCTCAACTGTACTCGTTTATCTATTTGAGATCCAGTATTTTGTTTTTGTTCGAATAAAAACCATCAATTTGTTTTCGACTCAATTTCTGGTCCTTTTATCGAATTCATTTGTGTGCTATTTGTGTCCTTATTCATGAAGAATTTACCATTTCTTCTCATTATATCTTTAATCTCCATTTTGATGCATTCTGACCATTTCTCCTGTTGGACTCTTTTTGAAACGGATTCCCAAAACCCACGAACCCGCAAACCCTACTATTTAAACCCTACCCTAACCCTAATCCCAACTAATACTGTTTTAACCCCCTAAACCTCAGCCGCTAACCATCCCCCTTCCTCCTTCGTCTCCATCTCTTTCGCACGCCATCAACCCACCTCCCGATCCACTCCGATCACCATCGCCCAACCGCTCCCTCACCTTCGCCTCGTCGACCCCCACAGCACCACCACCTCCACAAACTCCATGGACGTTGCCTCCGCCATCTCTCCATCCTTCGAACCCAAAGCCCCGAAACCCATCCAAACTCGCCGGCACCCAACTCGACGTCTCCCTCACCATTGCTCTCGACCTCCGACCAGATCCCCATCCCCTCGACCACCTCCAACACCATCCCCTCCGTTTGCCAGCAACCGCCGAACTCCTCCCCTGTTCTTTGAACCGAACAGAGAACGCCCGCCGTGCCGCCAACTCCTTGTGTCGCCGTCGCCTCCCTACGTCGAGTCCCTCTCGACGTCGCTGCCGCAGTCGCTTGCCAACGAAGAACCCCCGCCGTTGCTATCTCTCTCGCACTCTGTTTCGATCGAACAAAGAAGAAGAAGAAGAACAGCGAAGAAGATGCTCAGATTGGCGGGATCGAAGCTCAGCCGTTGGATCGCGCCAAGATCCGTGCCTGTGATCGCTGTTTCGTGTTCTCCCACAGCAAATCCTGGTTCGGTGTTTCGTGTTTGGGGCAGATCCGGTGCGAGAACGGCTTCTGATTAGCTGTAAACCGCTGTCCCGTGTTCTGGCCATAGCGGATCCCATTTCCGCTGCAACGCTGTTCTGGCGCAGATCCGTTGCTTCGGAGCGTTCTGATTCACTGCGTTTGCTGTTTCCTGTTTTGCCGCATCAAATCCTAATCGCTGTTCTGTGTTTTGGCTGATCGTGTGTGGGAAAAATTCAATCTTTGGTCGATCGTCGCACGTGCTTTTGGAGGACTCCTTCCGGGATTTTTCTACCCAAATTTCTACAACAAGTGGATCTAGTCATCGTCAAATTAAGGCAAGTATCCTTGTACATTTTATTGTTCTAGTACAAGCACCCTTGAAATACTACAAATAGTTAGATTGTGACTCCTCTTTGAAATATCATTGTAGATCAATCTTGAACCTCCAAATTGACAATTCTAAGAGTCGCAAAATTTCCTTGCATTTAATTTATAATTATTGGACTCTTTTACCCTTGGACACATGAAAATATAGACATATGAATTAAGGAGCCCTAAATTTGTAGATACATGTCACACTTAATTTTTGTGACGAACTTGCACCCTTATGACTTGAAAAACATTTATCATTTGCTGTTTTGGCCTCCATTATTATGTATTTATGCTACTTAATAACTTAGACGCCGAATGACTTCTTCCCATGTAATCTACACTAGTAAATTATTCCCTTATGTTGCTGTCTGGATATTCTTTTGCTGTTTTGACCCATTTAACATTTGAATTTGGACCCGAGCCCTGAATGGAAGTTGTAGCCCTGGATGTGTAGATATCGTTAGACTCCAAAACTTTTGGATTTGGAGTTACGGTCTAGGAGTTGTGGCAGTTTTACTGCAGCTGCGTCAGTAGACGCAGATTTGCAAAACTGCTGTACACAATTACTTTGCGCATTAATTTAGCCATGTAACCAGCGAGCGTTTGACTCCAAATTTTATATGTAGTTGCTGGACACCCTATAGGACATCCCCAATTTTTCTTACGATTAATTTATATTAATTCAATCCTATTTCGCATGCATGAATACAAATACACAAATCTGCCTGAACAAATGTAATAAGTCGGGGTTAAGGGAAAGACCATAGAGTGGACAATATAGGTAAGTGTACTCGGAAGGGGGCCCGTGTTTCCCAGTACTCGGTTCATGAACCTGTTGCACTTGATGTATTCATGGAGTCAGTTACTTGGCTCATGAACCTGTTGTATTCATGAATCCACTGTGTGGGTCATGAACCTGTTAGTATTCACGAACTTGCTTCGTGAACCTGTTATTTATTTTCGTATTCATGAACCGTGTCTGCTTGATTACTTGATACCTGAGTACACCGCCCTATAGACTCCATTACTAGGTCTAAACGCAATTGATTTGACTGTAGCAACCATGTAGTAAAAAGATGGATGCATGTCGTGCTACCTAGATAGTAATCACACAAGACTTGAACTTAATACCTGTTACATGATTATCCTGTTACCTGGTTATCCTGTTACCTGATTACCTGGTTACCTGATATCTGATACATGAAACTTGAACATGACACCTGTAACTCAAAACAAGAAACCTGATATGTGAAACTTGACACATGCAACATGATACTTGATGTTAGTTACCCCTACAGGTTCACCTGACATATGTTTTACCATTAGTAGTTGTTGACTAGCCTGTTTACTAGGAAGTCCCCCCTTGCTAGCTAGTTCCTGGTTGTTCCCACTACTTATTATAATTCTGTTACATTCTTGATTTCAATTCCTGTTCCCCCTACTTGTACTTGCTTTCACTATTTGTGGCCCTAGCTTGCACTAAAGGCGTTTTCTCTTGTTTTTTTCCGGTTTTTCCTTTTTACATTTATTAAGCAGACTTTGGAGACGAGTTGCCTGTTGGAATTGGCGAGCAGACATTTTAGGCTTCGCTTGGAGCAAGGACCTGTTTAAATAGTTATTTTTCTTAAGGTATTTATTTCTTCTGCTGTTTAAGACTTGTTTCCGAGTTTACACTTGATCCAGACATGAGAACTATTTGAATATTATTATTTGTTTAAATTGTTTTCTGTTGCTTAATAAGTTATCCATGCATGCTTGGTTATATATAAATCTGGTTATATTCTTGTTATGATGCTGAGTCGATCCTACAGCTTATGGATGATGTAAAAAATCATCTGCTGGGCTTCGTCACGTGCTCGTATTTTATATTTTTTGGGAAGCGGGGCGTGACAAGGGGGGTGAGGCGACGCAATCCGCGGATGACGTAGCAGTGACAGCCGACCCTAACATCGATGTGGAGGCCAACGAAGAGGTTCCCCTCTCTCCCTAGCATTAGTTTTTAGCCTTTCCATTTTTTTTTGTATTTGACGAGTGCGAACTAGCCACCGTAGTTTTGTAAGAATTTTTTTGAATGAAATGATTATTTGGGGCGAACTCTTTGACTTGGGATTTGTAGTATATACTTGTGGTTTGTCTAAGTCCCCGAGGCTCGGAATGGTATGTCCTTTCCCTCTTTTTTAGATGGACGAGCCCTTTGTGGCCGACATTCCTCTGTGAGGTCAAAGTGGAGAAAGAATTGGAGACACAAAGGTTCAAGGTTATGCTTGGAATGAGTGGACCCTAATCCCGTTCTTTCGGGGGTGGTTGGCCCTCCGTTGGAAGCACTTCTCCGACCCTGGTGCTAGAGCCGGCGAGGCCGGGAGATGCCCAGAGTTCCGTTGCGGGGTATTCACTTTAGCGACCCCAATGGATCACGGTGGGCTCATCAGCAAGCAAACGCGTTCGATCGGGCTTGATCTGATTTGTGTCAGTCCTAAGGCCTCTCAGGAGGAGGGTTAGGCCGAGATTTTAACAATTGTAATCGTTTGTTTGATATTGTGTTAGTTCTAATATGGCCTCGCCGATTGTATCAACAAAATTTTTATGTGTTGTAATAAAAATATTGTGTCTGCTTTTTGTGAATTCTTTTGTTATGGGCCGAAGAGTGAGTCGAGCGGCAAGGTCTTGAAAGACTTTTCTAGAAATTCAGAAGCTGGCTTGAAGTTCAGGCTGAGCGTCGAGCGTGATAGGCTTGTAAGAAAGCCAGTAGCTGGCTCGAAGTTCAGGCCGAACGTCGAGCGTGATATGCTTGTAAGAAAGCCGGTAGTTGGCTCGAAGTTCAGGCCGAGTTTCGAGCATGATAGGATTGTATGAAAGCGAGTAGCTAGCTCGGTGTTCCTACCGAGCATCGAGCGTTATAGGATTGTGAGAAAACCAGTAGCTAGCTCGGGGTTCCTGCCGAGCATCGAGGACGAGAGAGGTTGAGAAATCTCTCGTTTGGGATCGAAGTCCATGTGAGAGATTAAGAAATCTCTTATTATGGTCTGAAGTTCAAGCCGAGCGGTGAGGACGTGAGAGATTAAGAAATCTCTCGCTTTGGTCCGAAGTCCATGTGAGAGATTGAGAAATCTCTCGTTGTGATTCGAAGTCCAAGCCGAGCGGTGAGGACGTGAGAGATTGAGAAATCTCTCGTTATGGCTCGAAGTCCTTGTTAGAGGCATTTGGAGGGGTTGAGTCTCATGTTGTGGGACCTTAGGACCCCGAAGGCTTCCTCGAGGTCGACGACGTGGTCTTGCCCTATGCAACTTTTGAAGAGCATATCATCGACATAGACTTCTATGTTCTGAACTATTTTCTCCTAAAAACCCGATTGACGAGCCTTTGGTATGAAGCACCGGAGTTCTTCAACCCGAAGGGCATGACCCGGTAATAGTATAGGCCCTGGTCAGTCACAAAGGCAGTTTTGGGGGTGTCAAGAGGGAGCATTCTGATTTGGTTATAGCCTTAAAAGGCATCCATGAAGCTTAGTAGCTCGTGACCAGCGGTCGCATCTATTAGGGCGTCGATGCTCGGGAGAGGGAATGGATCTTTGGGGCAGGCATTGTTGAGGTTTGTGAAGTCTATGCAGATCCTCCATTTCCGGTTCGGTTTCTTTACCATCATTATGTTGGGTAGCCATTCAGGGTAACTGAACACATGGATAAAACGAGTCGAGAGGAGCTTGTTTACTTCTTCTTTGGTCGCCTGTTGCCTTTCGGGAGCAAATTTGCAGTGCTTTTGCTGGACAGGCTTTGAATTCGGGTGGATGCTTCGCTTGTGCTGATGAGGTCCTCTGAAAGTTCTGGCATATCAGAGGGCATCTAGGCGAAGAGATCAACATTCCGCCTGATGCAGTTAACAACGACCAGTTTTAGGTCTGAGGTGAGAGACTGACTCACTTGGAACCATTTAGATTTGTCCTCCTCGGAGAAGGGGATTTCTTCCAACTTGTCAACGGACTCCAAGCCCAATGAGTTCCTGTCGGACGGAAGTTCGACCGCATCGAGAGGGAAGACTCTGCCTCACACTGCGGCGATGTAGCAGGACCAGGCTGATTCTTTATTGCCTCGGATCATGCCGACTCCATGGTCTGTAGAGAATTTCATCTTCAAATGGTAGGCAGAGGACACTGTTTGAAGGGAGCAGAGGTTGGGCCTGCCGAGGATCACATTATAGGCGGCTTTGAAATTGACCACCATGAAATCCACGACTTCTGTTCGGATGTTTGGGGTTATTCTGGCTGTGACATCGAGCATGATGATTCCCTCGATCTGTACAGGTGTGCCTGAAAACCCATGTAGCGGTTACCCAGTCGGCTTCAGCCTTTCCCGAGATAGTTTGAGTAGTTCGAACGCTGCAAGGAACAGGAATTCCACCGAGCTTCCATTATCAACGAGGATACGACGGACCTCGTGATTCACCATGCCGAGGCTGATTACCAGGGCATCACAATGAGGCAGTCAGACACCTTCTAGGTCATCGTTAGAGAATGAGACAGCTAGATCTTGATCCTTATGGGGTGGATGATCATGGACGAGTTAACCTCCCGCACGAAGGCCTTGCGGGAAGTATTCAACTCTCCCCCCATGGGACCACCGTGAACACAGTGAAGGATGACCAGCCCCGCGGCTTCATCAGGCTCGGGTTCCGCCTTTGGACATCTACCGACTGTTCGAGGAGGAGGTGAAGCCCTCCCCCATCTTGATCCTTATGGGGCGGATGATCATGGACGAGTTAACCTCCCGCACGAAGGCCTTGCGGGAAGTATTCAACTCTCCCCCCATGGGACCACCGTGAACACAGTGAAGGATGACCAGCCCCGCGACTTCATCAGGTTCAGGTTCCGCCTTTGGACATCTACCGACTGTTCGAGGAGGAGGTGAAGCCCTCTGGTCCTGTAGGTTAGTTCAAGTGAACTCCCTCAGATATCCCCTCTGAATGAGGCCCTTGATATCTTCTTTGAGGGCCTGACAAGTATTAGTCTCGTGCTCGTGATCCTGATGGAACCGACAGTAATACCTTCGGTCCTTTTTCCTGTTGTTGTTGAGTCGAGGAGGATGGTGGACAATCCCCTTATCCTCAATCTCCATAAGGATGACCGACACACTATGAGTCAGTGAAGTGAATTTTTCAAAACAGGGGACCGGAGGCAGTCGTTTCTGACCGAGTGGATCTGTCTTAGCCTTCTTCGTAGGTTCGAGACCATCTACCTTCCTCTTCCCCTTAGCGGGAGCTTCTTCCAGACCTTGAGGGTGTAGCGCCTCTTCAGCTCAGATATACTTTTTGACCTATTAAGGAGGTCGGGAAAATCAATGGAAGGTTTCTTTTCTAAGGATTCCTTCAGCTGGTTGTGGCGAACATTATGCCGGAAGGCCGCGGATGCGACGCTAGCGTCGAGAGAAAAGACCACCTTAGCCTCGGCAATGAACCTCCGAAAAAAGTCCCAAAGGGACTCCCCTTTCTTCTATTTGAGGTCCAGAAGGGACGTGCTTGTCTTTTCTACCTTGTGGATGGTCACAAAGCGAGCAAGGAAACTCGCCTCGAGCTGCTCGAATGATAAAATCGAGTTGGGGGCAAGCTTTGAAAACCATTTCTGTGCCGGGCCACGCAGAGTGACGGGGAACACTCGATAGAGGAGAGGATCCGAGGCATTGTGAATCATCATGAGGGTTATGAATCCCTCCATGTGATTAGCTGGATCACTTTTTTCATCGTATGTCTCGAACTGATGTGGTCTGGAATTCCTTGATATCAGGGCATCGATGATTCGAGCAGAGAATGAAGGTCCGGTAGGGTGGTGCTGTTGGTGTATACCCTAGAGGCTAGTTATAAATTGACATTACTAGTTTACATTGTATCATGATATTTATTTTATATATGAGACATTTTATTTATTGTGTTGTTTATTGTAACTAAAAGAACATAATAAAATTCTTAGAATAGTAGGTTCAATATCATGGGATATCAAGTGCATGACTTAATTGTGAGATCCTATTGGTTGTAATCAGAACAATATTCTTAAATGTCTTTAGTCAAGTATTATTGTGAATTAGGACAACAATAATGCATAGAGGCTAGTATGTGCGTTGACTGATGACCATATCTCACGGGTCATGGATATGAGATATCAAGTTTTTACATGGGTACATATTAGAGTAATAATGTACTGGACTGACTCACCATGAGAACGCTGCATGGATCGTTACGTGAGTGTCATAAGCGCTTCTCACAGTGACCATGGTGTATGTAGTCATTTGACTTGAAGTCACTGTGGTTCCCTACATGAGAAGTTATATGTTTTAATGTCGTCAAACGTTACCTATAATAAGGTGATTATAAAGTCGACTATTGGATATACTACAAATAATGTGGAGGGGTGTGAGTGACTTAGATAGGATTTATCCCTCTTACATAACAGGAGCGATATCTATGGGCTCCTTGATTGAGTGAGACTGCAAAATGCATGACCATACTCAAATGAGTCAATATGAGATATTGAGCTCATTTATTTTAATAAGTCTACTCGGACATCAAGAAACCAAAGATTGAACTATACAAGGGTGACACGCTCTATGCGTTGAGGTCAATTAAGATATCTGGACAAAGGGACCAGAATACATGGTAACATTGGTCACGGATAGGTTATGTCTAATCACTGACATTCCCGTTACTTGAGTAACAGTGATGTATTACTAGGTACCGCTCACTGTTTGTAATACTAGAATATGATTTTAGTATTACTGTCAACGTAATGGGAAGCTACAGGGTCACACACTTAGAATGGATCAAAATTGATATTTAAATTCATGAGATGAATTTAATTGAGGATCCAAGTAAGACTTGGGCTCCTGACATTGGTTGGACATTTAATTAGATTAAATGGGCTGACTAAAGTTCAAAGGCACACACATGAATTTGAACCAGGTCAAATTGTGAGTCCAACATCTTCATTACTCTCTTAGGATTGATTTTCTGCAGTTATATATATGATACGTATCTGTGGAAAAATGTTACATGAGAAAATCCTAGCTGTCACAGAAATTGTGAGAGAGAGAGAGATCGTGAGGAACATCCCTTCATGCAGCTGCACCGCGGCGTGAGGAAATGCTTGATTTGATCCATTTGTGTGGATACCGTATAGGCACCGCAACTTCGCAGTATTGTGATCGACATTAATTGTAGACAGAAGATCCATCTTCAAGGTATAACTCCTAAACACGATTTGTGGTTTTCACATGGATCCATGGCTAGGTTTTGATATTTCTTTGTAATTTTTCCGCTGTGTATTTGATCGGAGACTACCATCGAAACCTAACAGGTGCCCCCGAGTGGATTGGCCTCCACCCTCGCCGATTTGGGCGAGGCGATTCTCCATCTCCTGGAGGCGCTTGAGGACAGCATTGTCCCTTCTCGCCGGTCGGGTCGAACTGTGTGACTCACTACCCTGGTTTCGCCCCTCCTGGAGTGGGTCGTCGTTTAGACGTTTGGCCCTAGGGCCTCATTGGATGGCCTGAAGAACTTCGTTCCTGAATTCCTGAAACTCAGTTCTCATGACGGGACCTCTTTGAATTAGGTAGTCGGAGGTCATTGATCTCTCGGGGAGCGGTTGCGCCATTGCTCCCGACCCTGGGTCGGGTGTATGTTATGGGTCAGAGCCTGGTTGGAGGGGGCAGCTCCACTCATTGAGCGGCCGAGCTGTTTCCTGAGGTCATCTTCAGGTTTTCGATGATTGATGACGTCCGAAGGTCATTGGCTTCCGGGCGCTCGTGTTGCCTTTCAGGTCGATGCTCGGGTCGATGCCTTCGGGAACCCTGGGTGTCCGCATGACTATGAGTCGGGTGATGAGGGTTGGCATACCATCCTGCCGTGGCCACCCTCCTGGGTTTGGGTGCCATGGAAGGAAGTGGTAATAGAAGGAGACCGAAAACTGGTGTTGGATCTATCTATTATTCCCACAGACAGTGCCAACCTAATGCTGCTTGTTTTAGTGGTGGAAGCAACATGTGTGATTTCTTGTAATTTTTTTAGGAAGAGATAGATCTCAGCTGCAGATCTGGATCTAAGACGGGGGGATCTCCTGGGGAGCTGAAGAGGAGGTGTTGCTGGAGGCCGGCCGACCGGAACACCTGCAAGAGTCCTAGAAACACTAGGAGAGATCCCAGCAACAGTGTATCACCCCGAATTTCCAATATAATATCTTAGAAATACGTGGCACAATTCTCAGCATCAACTTCAATGTAATATTAAACACAGTCCAAAAATACTAATAATTTTTATTTCAACTTCTATTACAACAATGTTTACAAACACAGCAGAATACAATACATCTTGAATTACGAATCTCTTTCTTTTTACAACACTTCTTTTACAAAATTTACACAAAAGCTCTATTACATCAATTTATCTCAAGCATCCAAACCCCCAAGCTCTAAGCAACAACAACCTGTAAAAGATGAGGCTAGAAATAATCCTAACCCCCAAAACTAAAGGGGTCAGCCATAAAGGTGTGAGTGACATAAAACAAGCAACATAATTAATCATAAAACACTGAGTCATCAACAACATGTACTAACAGTAAGAATAAATGAAATGAGAAATAACAAATAAGTAAAGTATGAAAACATCAAGGAATATAAGATAGTAAATAGTAATTCATGAAAACGTCCAGTGATTCTAGACTAAGTGTCAAGTGTAGAAAAAACAGGAAAATACAAGCATAAAACCAAGTCAAGAAAATACAAGCTCTATATGCTAACCCTCTAATGCATACTTGTCGGATTCTATGCATTCCATAGTACATAGGTTCGGTGCAAGCCCTTAACGATCTCCACTTATAGGGATAACCCCTCATTATGCAACTAATCCTACTACGGTGATGGAATACAAGATCCAGAATACTCTGCGAATAGGCACCACAGCCCTTGACGCGCAAGTATCATGTAAGATAGCTCAAAAACAACCGGAGAATCATCTCCCAACCCCGTGTGCCCCACGAATAGGCTTGCAAGGCCCTCGATGTGCAGATATACCAGGTACATTCTGTGAATAGGCCTGCCGATCCTCAACACGCGAATGCACTCTGCATGCTCCGTAAATAGGCCTGCAGACCATCGACATGCGAACATACAAATGTCCTCTCGAGATAGAACAACAAACAGTCCTGGAACGCATCTGTTGGACTAACAAAACCATGAGCCTATACTTACATTTCCTAAGTTCCATCACATCCCCACTAGTGCCTGTCCTTAAGTTAATTATTATTAAACCACCAAAAATCCTCATCTCTAGAGTTAGTATATCCAGCCGGACTTAAATACTCAACAACAATTAAACCAAGACCCCCAGGTCTAACTCAACAAATCTCAACTGCCGGTACCAGGACTCCCACTCAACTCCTAGAGATCTCAACAAGCCCAAAATTCACTAATCCATCGTCAAAATGATCAAAGGGAAAAACCTCTCCAATCCACAAAACCCAAATCTTTATAAAATTCCCGAATCCAATTCCAATAATAAAATATCTTGAAAACATATGTTCTATAGAAAGAATAATATCTACAATAGTAAGTTATAGATCCAAAAACATTTAAAGAATCAACCATTTAAAGAACACCTGGAAAACTCAAGAAACATCAGTAACAGTCGACTGCAAACCAGAGTCTGTCGACTGTCCAGAGCGAAGATCCAACATTTTAAAGAAAATAATTCTAAGTGTTGACGGTCGACTGTAAAAGACACCAGTCGATTGTCCAGAGCGAAAATCCAACGCTTCAAGAAAATATCAAACAGAGCAGAGACAGTCGACTGGAGAAATGGTTCAGTCGACTGTTCCGCACGAGATTTCAAGAAAAACGAGAAAACACAGCAACCAGGTAGCGACGGTCGACTATCGAAATATACCAGTCGACTGCCTCACCTACAGAATGCAATTTGGGTTGTGCATAATTCAACCGATAAGAAGATTTACCTTACAAAACGAAATCTATAAAAAGTGTATTTCTGATATGATCAAATACAACTTATAGGATATACAAGGATCCATAAAAACCAATCAAAAATCACTTGAATCGATAAAATAACTTTTTGATGAACTTCTTCAAAATAAAAACAGGAACGTGTGCATATATCAAAATTAGAGTTTTTAAGAACAAATCATACATCAAAATAACTTTGTTTTATATTCCAAACATATCAATACCAAAATAAGTTGAGATATAGTCAAATCCTTCGAAACACATAAAACTCTATTTCTTCTAAAACAACAAAAATACTATATTCATGAAAACGTTCGTGCATTTTCGTGCACCAAAGAAAACTTCACCAATCCATAAACTAAAATAACAAAATATTCAAATATCAAACTTAGTATTTGAGTAAATCCAAATTCAAATGAAATCTTTCACAAAATCACAAATCCCCAAATTTAATCCAAAAAAATGTATCAATTTCCAATTTTAGTCATCACAACTCAAATCCTCAAGACATGGTCTTTTAATCCATTACTCGTTCTCAAAATTCCTCAAACTCAAACTCAACTATTCTTAATAGTTGATCCATAAGCAAATTTATCATTTACATGGCCAAGTTGCATTCGTCCAACTCACCAATAGTCCAAAAATCTCTTCTTTAATCAATTAATGCATAACATCCATCATACTAAATCAAATCAGCAATAAATCCAAAAGAAATAGCCTACTCAAAATTTATATTAGGTTCTCCTACAATCCAAAATCATTCACATACAATTCTACTCATAACAACTAGGGTTCTTCTCAAAGATCCAATTTTATCATCCATCCAACATACATATTCATACCAAACCCTAGCATGCTTTCTAATAGATGAAATACCACATACCACATACATAAAACAAAACAACAAAACAATTTACCTCACTCACCTCGATGGAGAGATCAAACGAATGTGATAAGGCAAGATGAAGAATCCCTCCTTTGCAAAGAATCCAAGATCCCCTCTTTAAATCTCCAAAAAAATAAAAATAATAAACCTTGTGTTGTGCAGCAAAAGACGGCTGCACTCCATCTTTTAAATAGGCCGGAAATGGAAGAATTAGGGTTTTGAACACATTTGCAAAATAATCCTTTTAAAATATATCTTTACATAAATAGATCTCTATACTTGGAAACTTGATAAAACCAATTAAATTGAGATTTAAAACACAAAAAAACCATCCTAAGTCAGCCGACACTGTTTGAAAAGTCCAGAAAAACAGTTTTGCACTTTCATCCCTCAAAATGACAATTTTGCAAAAAAATCCCCGTTTATCAAAACTTATAAAATAATTCAAATTCATCAAAACAAAAAGTAAACTTCTTAAAACTGAGTTAACTAGGCATCATACCCAGTTCAAAAATCCGAAAATCTGGAGTTTTTACTCCAATGGGTAATTTTGCACAAAAGTCTTTTTTGAATTATTTGCAAATAGGTCCAGTAAATATCAGAAAAATTCAAAAAAATTCCGAATAATTCCAAATAATAAATAATGATTTTTCAAAAAATAAATTTTGGCTTTTGAACTTTTCAAGAAAACACTTGCACGTGTAAAAAGATAAATCTTCAGAAAAACATTTATTAAATCTCCTAAAATCATTTTAATTTATTTTTAGATCTCAAAAATCATATTTAAAAATACGGGTACTACAGACAGGCCCTCCGACGATCTAGTCAGTTACTGTAGGAAAGAAAAGCTAGGGTTCAGGTGGAGAAAGAGTCACTACCTGCAGAAAGGGGGAGGGGGTCTGGTATTTATAGGTACAAAGAGTTGGAGCCCTAACCCGAATGAGCCGGGTTGACCAGTTTCTCTATGGGCCTAAACAAGCAGAAGGCCCACTGGATCCTCTGGCCTGATGATAAGCGATGAGCGAATTTTAAGAGGATCAGAAGGCTTTGACCGCACTAGATTATTTACCTACATCAAGACTTTTAACCAAACCGCATTAAACCCCATTATAAAAAATTTGCTAAGAATGTGGTTAGGCGTGATTGTAAATTAGTATACAATGCGGCTAAAGATATGTTAGTTGCAACACTAACATCACTAAACACTAGAGTTTCTTTGACATCAGATGGTTGGATAGGAGTGAACGGCGTACCAATGATGTATGTAACATGTCACTGGATAAATTTATGTTGGTTAATCCAAAAAAGGATTATCTCATTCAGATTTGTTAAGTACTCACATAAGGGTGAAGTAATTACGACACATATAATAGAAGCATGTAATAATTTCGGTATTTATGATGAAGTTTTTGCTATTGGTTTTGATAACGGCGCCTCTAATAATACTAAGGCAATTACTAGTTTGGAAATTACTTTAAATCCTGTAGAGCCCGATATTTTTCATGTTATGTGAGCTTATCATGTTTTAAATCTTTGTGTACAAGACACACTAAAATACGAACACGATAAAATTAATGCAATTAGTGATTGTGTTCATTTTATTACTTTGAGTGGTTCAATATATCATGTTTTTCATGATTAATGTCAATTTATAAGTATTGTATTTAAACATTTTCCTAAATACGTTAAACATCGTTAGAATTCTACAAATGATATATTAGGTGTTGTTCTTCATTATCGAACTCATAAAAAAGAATTTTGTGTTGTAACGATATGCAAGATTGTGCATTAGATGATAATTTTTTGGCTTTTGCCGATAGTTTGTATAAATTTTTAGAATATTTTAATGATGCTACTTTACAATTTTTGAAAACATATTCATCTAGATTTAGTGATATTTTACTTGCAATTGTTACTATGATGACAACAATTAAAGATTTGGTAAACGACCCTCATATTAGAACAATAATTTAAGCCACTTATCTAAAATTTTTAAAATATTTTCATCAAATTCCAATGTTATATTGTGTTGCTAGTGTAATAAATTCCATAATTAAATTAGAATGCACAAAGAATTTAATTTTGATTTTTTATTCATATGCTCCACACGAAGAAATACAAGATTTTGATTATGTTTTTTCACTACACAATTTGAGCATGTTTTGAATAATTTATATGATAGTTACGGTAGGATTTTTTTCATTTAATACTACACAAACACATAATTTTAGTTCTTCTTCTTCTTCTATATCAAAGGGAAAGGGTTTTGCAACTAGTAGTGTTTTAAATCTCATTAAATCAAAAAAACCGAGAACTAATTCACCAAATGAGTTGAATTAGTATAATGCACAATCTCTCATTGCTGATATACTTGATGTGTTAACTTTTGGAAAAATAATGAAAATATTTTTCTATTCTTTCCCGTATGGATAAAGATTTCATAACAACACCAGTGTCAACGGCTGCATCGGAAAGTGTTTTTTCTCTTGGTGGCAGGATAATGAGTTTGAACAAAAATCGCTTAACATCGAAAAATTTGGAGATGCTTGTATGCGATGAAGATTGGATGAAAGTGGAAGAGAGGACCCAAGATTTACTACAAGAAGCACAAAACGGCTCAACAAGTAGTGACGTACGAATCATGTATTGTAAATAATTGGGAAATTTAGAGGAATTAAAATCTATATTTAGGTTAAGTAGAAATGCATGACAGTAGTCTAATACCTTCTCTTCAATCTAAATAAAGATTATCTCAATCTCTAATACAAATATTTTCCTCATATTGTAATTTGATAATATTTGTATGAAATATTACTTTAAATATACTTGAGATTTTGTTGTTCATTAAAATAATTTAATTTATGAATCTCTCTTTAATCTATATGTTCTTACAATTGGTGTCTTAATTAATCTCTTCCCTTTATCTTTGTACTAAAAAAAAAGTTTTAAAAAAAAAGTTAAAAAGATAACCAATTCAAAAACCCGCGAACCCGCAAACCCGGTTCGACCCGCCCTCGGGCCAAGGGGCCGGGGTCCAGGTCCGAGCCCCCTTCCCCTCCCCTGGCCCGACTCGGTCCAACACACGCTTCTCACCTCGAACTGACCCGCCATGGCCCGGTACGGCATAGTCACAAAGTACTGGAATAATTCGGAAAATCCGCGAATAATTCACGGACAAAATAGCAGCCGAATCACTTCGCGATATATTCGAGGATTCGCGAATGAAACGATCCATTTGCGAATTGTATGCGGATTTCGCGAATAAGAAGAATTAAACGCGAATCTAATTCTTTGAGAATTAAATTATTCACGAAATCTAGACGAAAATCAAGTTTGTTTCCTATGATTTTTGCGAATTCATGAAGAAATAGGTCATAAGAACTTTATAACGAAATTACTTTCCTACCCATCCATTTCTTAGTTATTTACACATCACATTGGTGTCTATGTAAATGTGAGGACGTGGGACCTGGTTATTATTTATCATGAGTAAGAAGAATTATTGATTACCCTTATTTTATAACAAATTTTCTATTGCACCCTTCCCCAGTTAGGCAGTTACCCTCAATTATATATATTTTAAAATGGTATTGATGCGGTTTGTTTCTGGGAGACGTGTGGATGCACCAGGTGTGAGTTCTTACTCGATTTGTATTTGAAGGAGAAGGCTGCTGGTTGGACGACCCTCGGCTTGCCGAGCGGTACCTGCGACTGGTTGGGAGTGAGGAGGATGTCTGGGCTCGGATCAGAGGGCTCGGATCCGAGGTCTGGTGTACCTGCAGACGGTCTCGAAACACCGGGGTTGGTCCCGGTGGCAGACCCTCCGACGATCTAGTTAGTTACTTTAAGATAAGAGCAACAGTAACTAGGGTTTAGTGGGGAAAAGATTGATTACCTTTTAAGAAAGGAGAGGGCCTGGTATTTATAGGAGTTTCTAATCGGGTCTAGACCCGTTTGGGGCTGGGCCGGACCCGGTTACCCGATTGGCTGAAGCGGTGGAAAGTCGGGCGGTATAGGGCTGACGTGGCAGGCGCCGGAGTGGTTTCCGGGCTGACGTGGCAGAGCTCCGGGCGGTTTTCCGGCGCTGACGTGGCTGATCTGAAGGATCAAGAAGGATGCGTATCCTGAGGGGATCCGGTGGCTCAGGGTGAGCCACGTTTTATTCCTGACCCATATCACAAGCCCCACACTCCCGCAGGGTTGGGTGATCCAGCAGTGCGGGGGTGACTCATGGTCCTCGGGGGAAGGGCCGATGTCAGGGTAAGAAGTAGGGTCTGCTGTTCCCCGAAGATGGCCAGGGGCAGGAGGAATGGACCCCTCGTTGGATGTGCGGAAGGTGAAGTTTTTAGGAGGGGGGAGTCGGTAGTGCGCATGCCGAGCTTACTTGGTCGGCGACCGAGTTAGTGGGGTCGGCGGACGAACCCAATGGATCGGCGGACGACCGATTCGCTAGTTGGAAGAGCGAGGGGTCGTCCAAGCCATCTGATGGGACTCGTTTTGTCGAGCGTTGGGGATCGGCGTCCGAGTTTATGAGGTCGGCGCCGTGGAGAGCGTTCTCGAGTCGGCGGTCGGGCTCATGGGGTCGGTTGGACGAGACCCAAGGGTCGGCGGACGACTGCCTCGTTGGTTGGAAGAGCGATGGGTCGGTGTTCGAGGTCGGGAGGTTGGAAGAGCGTCTTGCTAGTTAGGAGAGACTCGAGCTCGGATCCGAGCGCCGAGTCCCTACTGGGAAAGGAGGAGTGGTTCGAGCTTCGATCCGAACTCCGAGTGTTCACTGAGAAGGGAGAAGGGGCTTGGTTCGAATTTCGATCCGAGCGTCGAGCTCCATACTGAGAAAGGGGAAATAGCCTGGCTCGATCCTCAATCCGAGCGTCGAGCCCTCACTGAGTAGGTGGGAGAAGTCTGGCCCGAGCTCAGGGGGTCGGTGGTCGAGACCTAAGGGTCGGCGGACGACTGCCTCGCTAGTTGGAAGAGCGAGGGGTCGCCCAGGCCATCCGTTGGGTCGTCGTCCGAGGTCAGGAGATCGGTCTGACGAGCGTCTCGTTAGTCAGAAGAGTGAGGGGGAGGTGAGACTCGAGCTCCGATCCGAGCGCCGAGTCCCCTCTGGGAAAGGGCTCGTGGCTCGAGCTTCGATCCGAGCTCCGAGTGTCGATCCGAGCGTCGAGCCCCATGCTGAGGGAGAAGCCTGGCTCGAGCTTTGATCCGAGCGCCGAGTCCCAGTGAGTAAGAGAGTAGCCTGGCTCGAGCTTCGATCAGAGCGTCGAGCCTCTACTGAGTAAGAGAGTAGCCTGGCTCGAGTTTCGATCCGAGCGCCGAGCCCCTACTGAGTAAGAGAGAGTAGCCTGGCTCGAGTTTCGATCCGAGCGCCGAGCCCCTACTGAGTAAGAGAGAGTAGTCTGGCTCGAGTTTCGATCCGAGCGCCGAGCCCCCACTGAGTAAGAGAGAGTAGCCTGGCTCGAGTTTCGATCCGAGCGCCGAGCCCCTACTGAGCAAGAGAGAGTAGCCTGGCTCGAGTTTCGATCCGAGCGCCGAGCCCCTACTGAGCAAGAGAGAGTAGCCTGGCTCGAGTTTCGATCCGAGCGCCGAGCCCCCACTAAGTAAGAGAGAGTAGCCTAGCTCGCGTTTTCATCTGAGCGTCGAGCCCCACCCTTTGGAGGGGAAGGTTGTATGGCTCGAACTTTCATCCGAGCGTCGAGCCCCACCTGTGAAAGGAGAAGGTGGTATGGCTCGAATTCCCATCCGAGCGTCGAGCCCAACCTGGGAGAGGAGAAGGCGGTATGGCTCGAATTTCCATCCGAGCGTCGAGCCCCACATGTGAAAGGAGAAGGTGGTTTGGCTCGAGATTTTATCCGAGCGTCGAGCCCCACCTGTGAAAGGAGAAGGTGGTATGGCTCGAATTCTCATCCGAGCGTCGAGCCCCCAACTGTGACAGGGGAAGGTTGCTTGGCTCGAGTTTTCATCCGAGCGTCGAGCCCCACCTGTTGAAGGTGAAGGTGGTATGGCTCGAATTTCCATCCGAGCGTCGAGCCCAACCTGTGAGAGGGGAAGGTTGCCTGGCTCGATTTTTCATCCGAGCATCGAGCCCCACCTGTTGAAGGAGAAGGTGGTTTGGCTCGAATTTCCATCCGAGCGTCGAGCCCAACCTGTGAGAGGGGAAGGTTGCCTGGCTCGAGTTTTCATCCGAGCGTCGAGCCCCACCTATTGAAGGAGAATGTGGTTTGGCTCGAATTTCCATCCGAGCATCGAGCCCAACCTGTGAGAGGGGAAGGTTGCCTGGCTCGAGTTTCCATCCGAGCGTCGAACCCCACCCGGGTGCATGTTTGTTCTAGACAGCCTCTTCGAAAGTTCTTCTAGGATCTACTTTGATTCCGCGACGCCTGTTCGAATCGCCTTTTGGAAGACATTGGTAATGGGTTGAACAGAAGCAATTGGGAGATGAACAGAAAGAAGATCTAGACTCTTCAGTGAAGCCAAGAAATGAGTTTGACGAGAAGAGGTGGTGTGGCGCGCGTTCTCATCCGAGTATTAAGCCACCACTAAGCAAGGAGAAGGTGGTTTGGCTCGAGATTCCGTCCGAGGGTCGAGCCCAACCTGTGAGAGGGGAAGGTTGCCTGGCTCGAGTTTTCATCCGAGCGTCGAGCCCCACCTGTTGAAGGAGAAGGTGGTATGGCTCGAATTTCCATCCGAGCGTCGAGCCCAACCTGTGAGAGGGGAAGGTTGCCTGGCTCGATTTTTCATCTGAGCGTCGAGCCCCACCTGTTGAAGGAGAAGGTGGTATGGCTCGAATTTCCATCCGAGCGTCGAGCCCAACCTGTGAGAGGGGAAGGTTGCCTGGCTCGAGTTTTCATCCGAGCGTCGAGCCCCACCTGTTGAAGGAGAAGGTGGTATGACTCGAATTTCCATCCGAGCGTCGAGCCCAACCTGTGAGAGGGGAAGGTTGCCTCTCTCGATTTTTCATCCGAGCGTCGAGCCCCACCTGTTGAAGGAGAAGGTGGTTTGGCTCGAATTTCCATCCGAGCGTCGAGCCCAACCTGTGAGAAGGTTGCCTGGCTCGAGTTTCCATCCGAGCGTCGAACCCCACCTGGGTGCATGTTTGTTCTAGACTGCCTCTTCTAAAGTTCTTCTAGGATCTACTTTGATTCCGCGACGCCTGTTCGAATCGCCTTTTGGAAGACATTGGTAATGGGTTGAACAGAAGCAATGTCGCACCAGTTGCTAGGGGTGATTTCTGTCGGGCAAACAGGAAGGGGTAGTATTGGAATTTTATCCTCTCTGCTGACGTCATGGCGCAAAGATCAACGTTTGTCTAGCCGTTGGATCTTGTCAGATAAGATCTAACGGCTAGATGCTTATTTGCGAAAATCGAGGAGTCGTTGTCTACTTTAAAAACCCCCACCCCCCTCATTTTTTCTTTTCCCCTTATCGTTTATAATTCCCAACTTTCCAACTTTAGCGCAGGCATTTCGATCGCTGTTGGCGAATTCTTCGGAGAGAAGCGTGACTTTCAAAGCATCAGGTTAGTAATTCTCTTTTTTGACATGTCGCGTACTCAGTCTAGTTCCGAGGCTACTTCGTCTGGTCACTCGGAGATGGAGTCAGATTTGGAAACGTCATCGTCTCTAGGCAAGTACCAGGTTAAAGAGGAGGTTTTCTCCGAACCTGGCTCCGAGGGCGATAGTGACGTAGCTTTAATCGTGCAACCGCTGAGTTCTCGGAGGCTAGGGAAGGAGCCGATGGAAGAGGGCGGTGCGGATGAGGATAGTGATGAGGATGAGGACGAGGAGTCGGATCAGGATGCTGGTGATGATGAAGAGGATGAGGAAGGAGAGCAGGGCGATACGGAGAGTGAGGAAGGAGAGGGTATTGGTGCGCCAGAGGCCGGCCACGGAGAAGATCTGCCTCCGTTGCCCCCCTTGTCGACGCCATCGCCCGAGCGCAAGCCTCGGCCCCGTCGGAAGAAGTTAGTCCTAACCATCCCTCAAAGTCCTTCTTCGCCTGACGAGGATGCGCCGAGGACGGGCCTTGATGTTCCACCTGTCACCTTTCGAAATCCCGTGTCGATACGAATGTATCCCGATGATGTGAAGGACATCCAGCCGATCCCTCCCGTGCCTGGAGAAAACACAAGGACGAAGATTCGTGCAGACAATACTCCCAGCATCTTGAGACCGGAGTACCTGAATATCATCAGGGCTGCTTACTATATTCCGAGGGAGTATGAGCTCCTGCAACCGAGCCCGGGTATTCGACCCACGACAGTGTTGGCTCCGGGCTACTGCATATTTCCGGAGCACGCCTTCATCTCGGGGCTGAGGTTCCCCCTGCACCCTTTTGTGAAGACGGTCTTGAACTGGGCGGAGCTGTCCCCCATGCAGTACGGCCCCAACTCTTGGAAGCAGCTCATCTGCATCTTGAAGTGCCAAGAGAAAGGGGTGAGGCCGAGGCTTTCCTATTTCCGCGCCATCTTTAGCATTGGTTCGCTCGGAGATATAGAGGGCGTATTCTTCTTCATGCCGAGACCGAACAAAAGAGTGGTGCACGGCCACCCGGATTCGATTAAGAATTGGAGGGATAAGTATTTTGTCGTGAAGACCGAAGGGGCATGGGACATCCCGACTCAGTGGAATTTTGTGAAGCCGAAGCGCAAGCCCCCAAAGAGGAATGAGTTAACCGCCAAGGAGTGGGGGAGGGTTGAACATATACTCAGGGGAGACAGCATCGCGTGGCGCCGGGTGACCGAGGTTCACCTAGTGAGGGCCGGACTGAGTCCCGCCGACCCTAGTATGTTTCTTTCCTTATTTTTTTATCTTTCTGCCTTCGTGTTAATGTTTAGCCTTCCTTTCCTGTATTGTTGTAGGGATGTCGACACAACAGGCACACGCCAAGCAGATTCTGCTCGCCGCCGCCGATAAGACGAGGCAAGAGAAGAAGAAGAAAGAAGAGCAGGGTCGCCTCGCTGCCGAGAAGCGGAAGCCTTCTGCTCAGCCTACGCAAGCCGGAGGGCCCTCTAGCGTGCCTCCCCCTGCGCCCGAGGAGCAGCCTTTGGCGAAGAAGCAGAAAAAGCATCACCATTCGTCGCGGTCGGCTCGAGACCCAGCGGGGGGATCGGGGAAGACGGTTGAAGCCCCTTCACAACAGCTTCCCCCCGTACGTCCGAGTGCGGCGGAGTTGGTGGGAAGGATGGCGACGATGCCCTTCGTCCCCGATTGGTCGATCCTGAAGGGCGACATAATTCTCGACGGACCCGTATCGATGGAGTTCGTCTCGAAGGCCATCACCGATCGGGATGGAATGGCCTTGGCAGCGCAGACGGCCGATCAGGCCTACATGCGCTGGGCCCAAGCGACCCTCTCGGTAAGTTGTTCGAGGCCCGTCTGGTGAGTGGACTTGTAATTATTGCTAAGTTTGATTTTTCTTGACAGTCGATGCTCTACGGTCAGCACTTCCACAAGTGTCTGGAGAAGGAGATTACATACGAGCGGAAGCAGAAGGAGAAGTTCCTTCGGGAACTGACCAAGGCGACGGACGACTTTAAGGAGGCTCGGGACATGGTGGTAGTGCACGAGGCCCAGATAGAGTCCTTGGACAAGATCCATAAGCAGGACCGAGAGGACCTGCTGAAAAAGATCGCGGCCGAGTCGGCGGAGAAGGAGAAGGCGCAGAAGGCCGTGGCGGACATGGAGGCAGTCTTGGGGGAGACATTGGTGGCGGCGCAAGACGAGGCTTATGAGCAGGCCAAGTCTCACTTCAAGTATATTTATCCGGAGTGCAACGTCGACCACCTCAGCTTCGGGTGGAAGCCGGACCTGCCTCCGACCCCAGGGGGTGATGGTGACGACGGAGGCCACCACGAAGAAGAGGTGCACCCCGACCCTCAAGACTAGATGTTTTTTTTTTCTTTTTGTTGTAAATGCCCTCGGCGGACTGGCCACCGCAAATTTTGTATCGAACTTTTTGAGATGAAATGAAATATGAAATTTTTTGGGCCGACCCTACAACACTTGCATTTTGTGATACTTGTATTTTTCTTTTAATAGAGGCTAGCTCGCCAACGAAAGTTGGATCGGGACCGAGAGGCTGCTAAGAATTACTTTTTGAACAAGTCGAGAGAGCTCGGTCTAGAGGTGGCACGTTTGAGAAAAGTCGTAGCCGACCGGGACTGGTGGGTCATTGAGAAGGACTGGGCGGTCTCGGATACCTCTAGCTGGCGGTCGGCCTCCGAATCTTCTCTTCGCGAGGCCGTCATAGAGAAAGAATTGGAGATTCGCCAGTTGAAGCTCATACTGGGTGCCGGTCTTGTTGAAGAGGCAAGTAACTCCACTCCGGGGAGGCCTTCGCCGGTTGCGACACAGCCGGATGATGCGGAGAGCTCGGTGGTGGGCACGTCCTCCTTGGTTGGAATAGCCGAGCGTCACAGGAGCCCCGAATTCGAGTTCCCGGCCGAGTGAGTGAGTTGAGAGCCTTCATTGTATTTGCGTTTTCATTCATTGAGTTGTAAGCAATGAGTAATGAATAAGATCATTTGTTCTCCGGAGCCTTGATTGCCTCGGATGCCGAGTGTAGCTGACGTGAAATCTCCGAAGAGTCGCAATTGACGCGACTGCGTCAATAATCGCGACGTTTCGCCTTCCTAGGCATATTTATGGCGACGTTTCGCCTCCCGCCGTTTCCCATTCCCAGGCGTAATAAATGAGGCCTCAGGGGGCTATATATAATCGCCACCCCCCTCAGTTTTCCATCAGTGAGTCATTTGACTCGGATGCCTGTCCATGGCGGGCATCCACAAAATGTAATGTTTCCGAGCATCCCGGATCGGAGGCACACCGATCACCCTCGAACAATTCGGGGTACCAGCCGTCAGGGCCATGGGACCCCGGGTTGTTCGTTGGTGAACGGTGGGCCGACCGACCGTTTGGGGTGTTCAGAGAATTCCGAAGCTCGGTGGCTCTTCCGCCGCCCGGGAACAATTTGGGGTTTTGGGCTTTGTTCGTGCCGTAAACCCCGAGCTGTTCTTGGGCGACAGAGGGGTCGACTGATCTGTTCGAGTCGAGAGAGATAGAGCCGCTAGTCTTTGGCCTCCCTGCCATCCTCGAACAGTTTGGGGTTTAGGTTTTGACAAAAGCCGTAAACCCCGAGCTGTTCGCGGGTGAGAGGGTGGCCAATAATCCGACTCAAGGCTCGGGGCGTCTGCGGAAGGCGGATGCCTCAAAGCTTAAATAAAAATTTTTCCAACACTTGGTGAGTGAACAGGCGGAAGGCAGCGTCGATCGTCTCCGCCGAATGTCAAGGTCGCGGCGCCCTTGGAGAGGGCACCCGCCTTGCTCGGGATCGACGCCGTGCTCCTGCACTTGTTCTCGTGGAGAGACGGTGCGGGAGTGGCTGGCGGAAGTCGCCTCGAGTCTCGGTTGATGGTCTCCGGGGAGGTCAAACCGAGCGAGGGACGGGCACCGAGCCCCCACAACGGTGAGAAAGACAACTGCGGGTGTAGCGTAGCCCCTCCGCCGAGCGTTCAGGTCGCGGTGCCCCCCGGAGGGGACACCCGCCTTGCTCGGGGTCGGTGCCGAGCTCCTGCGCTTGTTCTCGTGGAGAGACGGTGCGGCAGTGGCTGGCGGATGTCGCCTCGAGTCTCGGTTGATGGCCTCCGAGGAGGTCAAACCGAGCGAGGGACGGGCGCCGAGCCCCCACAACGGTGAGAAAGACAACTGCAGGTGTAGCGTAGCCCCGCCGCCGAGCGTTCAGGTCGCGGTGCCCCCCGGAGGGGACACCAGCCTTGCTCGGGGTCGGTGCCGAGCTCCTGCGCTTGTTCTCGTGGAGAGACGGTGCGGGAGTGGCTGGCGGATGTCGCCTCGAGTCTCGGTTGATGGCCTCCGAGGAGGTCAAACCGAGCGAGGGACGGGCGCCGAGCCCCCACAACGGTGAGAAAGACAACTGCAGGTGTAGCATAGCCCCGCCACCGAGCGTTCAGGTCGCGGTGCCCCCCAGAGGGGACACCCGCCTTGCTCGGGGTCGGTGCCGAGCTCCTGCGCTTGTTCTCGTGGAGAGACGGTGCGGGAGTGGCTGGCGGGTGTCGCCTCGAGTCTCGGTTGATGGCCTCCGAGGAGGTCAAACCGAGCGAGGGACGGGCGCCGAGCCCCCACAACGGTGAGAAAGACAACTGCAGGTGTAGCGTAGCCCCGCCGCCGAGCGTTCAAGTTGCGGTGCCCCCCGGAGGGGACACCCGCCTTGCTCGGGGTCGGTGCCGAGCTCCTGCACATGTTCTCTTGGAGAGACGGTGTCGGTGCGCTTTCCTCCGAATGCCGAGCCCTACGCTTCACCGAGAAGTGTGTTTGGACTCGCGATTTGATCCGTGCGCCGAGCCCCACGCTTGTAAGAGAAGCGTGTTTGGACTCGCGATTTTATCCGAGCGACGACCCCACGCTTGTGAGAGAAGCGTGTTTGGTCTCGCGATTTGATCCGTGTGCCGAGCCCCACGCTTGTAAGAGAAGCGTGTTTGGACTCGCGATTTCATCCGAATGCCGAGCCCCACGCTTGTAAGAGAAGCGTGTTTGGACTCGCGATTTCATCCGAGTGACGACCCCCACGCTTGTAAGAGAAGCGTGTTTGGACTCGCGATTTCATCCGAATGCCGAGCCCCACGCTTGTAAGAGAAGCGTGTTTGGACTCGCGATTTCATCCGACTGCCGAGCCCCACGCTTGTAAGAGAAGCGTGTTTGGACTCGCGATTTCATCCGAATGCCAAGCCCCACGCTCGTTAGAGAAGCGTGTTTGGACTCGCGATTTCATCCGAGTGCCGAGTTCGTGAGGGGTCCTTTATCTGTTTACAAGAATTGGAGTCATAAGCTTGTTTTAAGAAAGCTGACATTTACAATACATGCTTGTTACAGACAAGTCTAGGCACGACGTGCTATTTACAGGACTTTACAAAAGACTAGGCCCAACGTGCCGTTTAAAATTATATTCTACATGGAGGCTATGCTCCTAAGAACTTAATCAAGTGTTCCGCATTCCAGGGCCTCTTGACAGGCTTGCCGTCGGTGTCGGTCAGGCAATAGGTACCCGGTCGTACGACCTCCGAAACCTTATAAGGGCCCTCCCAGTTTGGTGCCAACTTCCTTTTCTGGCCGGGGTAGGATACCGCCAGTTTCCGGAGAACAAGATCTCCGAGAGCAATGTTTGTTGGGCGCACCTTCTTGTTATAGAACCTCTCGATTCTTTGCTGGTAGATGTTCCTTCTGATGGATGACTTCTCCCTGACCTCATCAATGAGGTCCAGGTCTGCTCGCAGTTGCATGGAGTTGCTTGCTTCGTCATAAGCCATAATTCGGGGAGAGGGGATACCTATTTCCAAGGGAATGACGGCCTCAGCGCCGTACGTTAAGTTGAAGGGTGACTCCCCTGTCGGGATTCTTTTTGTTGTTCGATGGGCCCAGAGAACGCTCGGCAGTTCGTCGACCTATAGCCCCTTGGAGGAATTATCGAGTCGCTTCTTGAGTCCGTTGAGGATCTGACGATTCGCGTTCTCTGCCTGTCCGTTGGATTGGGGATGGCATACCGAAGAGAAGCGCTGCTGGATACCGAGGTCTTCGCAGAACTTGCGGAAATGCTTGCCTGCAAACTGGGTCCCGTTATCCGTAACGAGCACTTGGGGGATCCCGAACCGACAGAGAATGTGCTTCCAGAAGAATTGTTGAGTCTGCTGCTCGGTGATCGTAACTAGTGGCTCCGCCTCGATCCATTTGGTGAAGTAGTCGATGGCAACTATAAGAAACTTCCGTTGCCCCGTCGCCTTGGGAAAGGGGCCTACCAGATCCATCCCCCACATTGCAAAGGGGGTTGGACTGGCCATGGATCGTAGGTTTGCTTGAGGAACCCTTTTGATGGGCGAGAATCTTTGACAGGGGCCACACTTCTTGACGAGATTTAGAGCGTCTTGCAGCATGGTGGGCCAGTAGTACCCGTGGTTCAAAGCCTTTCGCGCGAGCGAACGACTTCCCATGTGACATCCGCCAATCCCATCGTGTAATTCTTTGAGAGCATACTCGGCTTCATCGGGAGTGAGACAGCGGAGGTAAGTGTAATACCCCAGATCTCGGCGAACGGTCGACTGGTGGGTAGATCAGTCGACTGGTATGCACGGGATTTGAGATTGAGATTGAGAAATTTAGTCCCACATGGGAGGTTTGATGTGATAATTTGAGTATAAATACTATTAGCCAATGATCAAGAGTCACCAATTCGGTTAACCACCTTTTGAGAGGCAGCCTGTGGTGGGCAGTTGTACTACATAGTATCTAATTTGTATTTCTAAAAATATTAAAATTGTCTGAGTATTGGGGCGGGGCGTTACAAATGGTATCAGAGCCGACTTTCGACACCGGGTGTAGGAGAGGCTTACGATCTGCGGTGCTGAGAGTCATTGATCTCCGGGGTCGGTGTTGAGTGTGATTTATCCGATCTGCGGTGTTGAGAATGACTGATCTTCGAGATAAGGGACTATACTACATCGGCTAGAAAGGGCGGTCCTACACTAGATGTGTGCCCTGTACTCAGCGAGGACGCTGATCCCTAAGGGGGGGTGTATGTAATACCCCAGATCTCGGCGAACGGTCGACTGGTGGGTAGATCAGTCGACTGGTATGCGCGGGATTTGAGATTGAGATTGAGAAATTTAGTCCCACATGGGAGGTTTGATGTGATAATTTGAGTATAAATACTATTAGCCAATGATCAAGAGTCACCAATTCGGTTAACCACCTTTTGAGAGGCAGCCTGTGGTGGGCAGTTGTACTACATAGTATCTAATTTGTATTTCTAAAAATATTAAAATTGTCTGAGTATTGGGGCGGGGCGTTACAGTAAGGCTGACCATCCGATGTAGTGTAGGACCTCTTAAAGAGTGTTGAGTCGATCATTGTGAATCTTTCCGCTCGGGCCCTGACCCTTCTTGCTTCGGCTCGGTCTTCTGGGAGCTCTCCCTTGACGAGAAATTGCCTAATTAGAGTGGTCCAGTCTTCGGGGGAAGCTCCATCTTCAATGCACAAGACCTCCGGGATGTCGATGCTGGGTTTTAGCATGACCTCGATCAGGACCGTGCGGTCGAGACCTTCGAAGGAAGAGGATGCCAATTTTGACAAAGCGTCAGCCTGGACATTCTGTTCCCGGGGGATCCTCAAAACAGCCGACTCGTCGAAGGACGATAGTAGGCGTTGAACTACAGCTCGGTAACGAACCATGCGATCGTCTCGGGCCTCGTACTCTCCGGTGATCTGGTTGACCACGAGCTGGGAGTCGCTGAAAGCCCTGATTTGCCTGGCACCGGCTTGATGAGCTAGGGTGAGCCCAGCGATCATTGCCTCGTATTCGGCCTCGTTGTTAGAGGCCGGGAAGTTGAGGCGGAGGCAGTATTGCAGAAGAAAACCGTCTGGGCCTCGGAGGATGATGCCCGCTCCGCTGCCTGCCTCGCAGGAGGAACCATCGACGTAAACTTCCCATGTCTGGTCGTCTTCCGTGTTTGCAGGGTGTTCGGAGATAGTGCACTCCGTAATGAACTCCGCGAGCGCCTGCCCCTTGATGGCTGTTCTGGGCTGATAGCCAATGTCATACTGGCTGAGCTCAATCGACCATTTCACGAGCCGACCCGAGCTTTCTGGTTTGTAGAGTACGACCTTCAGGGGTTGGTCCGTCAGCACTTGGACAGAATGAGATTGAAAATATGGACGGAGCTTCCGCACGGCCATGACCAGGGCGTACGCTACTTTCTCCATCCGAGAGTACTTGGTCTCGGCATCGAGCAAGACCTTGCTGACGTAGTATACGGGCTTCTGTGACCCCTCTTCCTCCCGAACGAGAACAGCGCTGAGCACCTTCTCCGAGGCTGATAGGTAGAGCCAGAGTGGCTCTCCTGGTTCGGGCTTGCTGAGAAGAGGGGGTTCGCGAGGTATTCCTTTAACTGGGCGAAGGCCTCTTGCTGTTGGACACTCCATTCGAACCCGTCGGTGCCGCGCAGGGCTTTGAAGAAGGGAAGAGACTTCTCTCCGGACTTGGAGAGGAAACGGCCGATGGCCGCCAGTCTCCCTGTCAGTCGTTGGACTTCTTTGATGTTCCTGGGAGGGGCCATGTCTAGGATTGCTTGGATCTTTTCGGGGTTCGCTTCGATTCCCCTTTGGCTGATAATGAACCCAAGAAACTTTCCCGCGGAGACGCCGAAGGCGCATTTACTCGGATTAAGTCTCATGTTATGGGTCCGAAGTACCCCAAAGGCCTCCTCCAGATCGGCTACGTGATCCTCCCCCCGCCGGCTTTTGACGAGTGTGTCATCCACATACACTTCTATATTGCGCCCGATCTGTTCCTTGAAGACCCGGTTGACGAGCCTCTGGTATGTGGCTCCGGCATTCTTCAGCCCGAAGGGCATGACTCTGTAGCAATAGAGCCCCTGGTCTGTGACGAAGGACGTCTTGGCGATGTCGGGAGGAAACATGCGGATCTGGTTGTAGCCTGAAAACGCGTCCATGAAGGACAGGAGCTCGTGACCCGATGTTGCATCGACGAGAGCATCGATCCTGGGAAGGGGGAATGGGTCCTTCGGGCACGCTTTATTGAGATCCGTGAAATCAATGCAGATCCTCCAGCTCCCGCTCGCCTTCTTGACCATGACGACGTTTGCCAGCCACTCGGGGTAGCTGACCTCCTGGATGAAGCGCGCGGCAAGGAGTTTGTCGACTTCTGCATTAACTGCCTGTTGTCGCTCTGGCGCGAACTTGCGTCGCTTTTGTACCACTGGTTTCGAGCCGGAGATCACGCTGAGTTTATGCATGATGAGTTCCTCGGAAATTTCGGGCATGTCAGATGGTTTCCAGGCGAACAGATCGACATTGCGCCGGATGCAGGTGATGAGATCGGACTTAAGGCGGGGTGCGAGGGAGCGACTTACTCGAAATTGTTTTGATGAATCCTCCGTCTCGAAGAAGACATCCTCCAGCTCGTCTGCCGACTCCGGCTCTGGCTGGGTTCTTTGGGGCTGCATCTCCACGGCGTCAAGGGGAAACACTCCGCTTCCTATTGCTGTCATATAACAGGAGCGAGCGGCTTCCTGGTTCCCTCGGACCACTCCTACCCCGGTACTGGTAGGGAACTTCATCTTCTGGTGGTAGGCCGAGGGGACAGCCTGGAGAGAGCAGAGGCCCGGTCGACCGAGTATGGCGTTGTAGGCCGCCTTGACGTTGACAACCATGAAGTCCATGGACTCGGTTCTCCGGTTCGGGGCCGTGCCAGCCGTGACATCCAGCGTGACAATCCCCTCGATTGTTACCGGAACTCCAGAAAATCCGTGCAGGGTGTATCCTGCAGGCTTGAGCCTGCTTCGGGGGAGCTTTAGGTTCTCGAAAGCGTCGAGGAACAGAATGTTGACCGAGCTTCCGTTGTCCACAAGGATCCGCCGAGCGTCAAAGTTTGCCATGCTGAGATTGATTACGAGGGCGTCGCAATGTGGGAGCCGAACCCCCTCTAGGTCGTCACCCGAGAAGGAGACGGGGAGTGGTTGAATTTGAGGGGGGAGAGGTCCTTGGACAGCGTTAACATCCCGGATGAACGCCTTGCGGGAGGTGTTGGAATCCCCTCCCATGGGCCCTCCGTGGACGCAGTGCAATATGGCTTGGCCGTCCGGCTCTTCGAGCTCCTGCTCTTGCCCGGGGAGCTGCAAGGGAGCTCGAGGAGGAGGTGAGGTTCTCCTGTTCCTTGTGTCCCTTTGCGCCCGAGCATCATCCCGCTTATACTCCCGGAGGTACCCTCGCTGAATGAGGGCCTCGATTTCATCTTTTAGGGCACGGCAGTGATCTGTGTCGTGCCCGTTGTCTCGGTGGAAGCGGCAGTAGAACCATTGATCCCTTTTCTTGCTAGTGTTGTTGGATGGTCGAGGGGGATACTGAACGAGGTCTCTGTCCTCGATCGCCAGGAGTATGGAGGACACATTTTGTGTGAGTGGGGTATACCTTTCGAAGCGAGGAACCGGTAGTACCTTCTTCATGGTGCCCCCGTCCTTCGGGGCCTTTTTCGAAGGCTCGACTTCCTCGGCCTTCCGCTTCCCTTTTCCGAGTGCTTCTCTGGATTCGTCGGGGTTTAGGGCTTCCTCTGCCCTGATGTACTTCTCAACTCGGTTGAGGAGGTCGGGAAAATCGATCGGGGGCTTCTTCGCCAGAGAAGCTTTCAGCTGTCCATGACGGACGTTGTGCCGAAATGCCACGGAGGCGACGCCCGGATCGAGAGAGGAGACCGACCACGCCTCTACCGTGAATCTCCGGACAAACGCCCTGAGTGATTCCCCCCCTTCCTGCCTGAGCCCAAGTAAGGAGGCGCTCGTTCTTTCGGCCTTCCAGCTGGTTACAAAATGGGCGAGGAAATTGCCCTCCAGTTGATCAAAGGAGTAAATGGAGCCGGGGGCGAGTTTCGAGAACCACTCACGAGCCGGACCCCGAAGGGTGGCAGGAAATGCTCGGCACAGCAGAGGATCCAATGCGCTGTGAATCATCATGAGGGTTTTGAAACCCTCCATGTGATCAGCAGGATCCCCTTCGCCGTTATAGGTCTCGAATTGTGGGGGTCGGAAGTTCCGTGGTATTTCCGCTTGGATAATGAGGGCGGAAAAGGGGGGTCGGACAGGTCTGTACCCCTGACCGGCTCTGACACCTCCGTCGCCTATGTGATCAATTCGGTCCTCCATTTCTTGGAGGCGCCTTAGGAGTACGCCATCGGCCTCGGGCTGGATTGTTGAGGAGCGAGAGACGCTGGCCTCAGCGTCTAACCTAGTTTGGGAACGGCGTGCTTCCTCCCTGGGGGCCCGTTGGAGAGCCCCAAGGATTTCCCTTCGGAAATCATGGAACTCCTGTTGAGTAACAGGAGCTCCCTCAGCTCGGGCCGGTTGGACCGGAGGTTGCCTCCCGACTCGGCTGAGTGCTGGCCTTCGTTCTTCCGGCGGTGGCCTAGGGTGGTTCGGGGCCGAGTTGGAAGCGGCCCTTTCCCTACTGCGGTCAGCCTGCCGACTGGAGATTACCCTTCGAAGGTCGGGTTGGATTGGAGGAGTGGCGGCCCGCTGGGACCCCTGACGGGAAGCCCTATGCTTTGATGTGCGTGGCCCGGCGTTGGTATTTGATGGGGGTGTGTCCCGTCGGTTGACGGAGGACGCAGCCCCCTTGCCTTTGGAAGCCATGGGAGTTCGGCGATCGAGGTACCTCGGCGGTAGTACTCGGGTCGGGTTCCGAAGTAGCTTTCCCACAGACGGCGCCAACCTGATGCGGTTTGTTTCTGGGAGACGTGTGGATGCACCAGGTGTGAGTTCTTACTCGATTTGTATTTGAAGGAGAAGGCTGCTGGTCGGACGACCCTCGGCTTGCCGAGCGGTACCTGCGACTGGTTGGGAGTGAGGAGGATGTCTGGGCTCGGATCAGAGGGCTCGGATCTGAGGTCTGGTGTACCTGCAGACGGTCTCGAAACACCGGGGTTGGTCCCGGTGGCAGACCCTCCGACGATCTAGTCAGTTACTTTAAGATAAGAGCAACAGTAACTAGGGTTTAGTGGGGAAAAGATTGATTACCTTTTAAGAAAGGAGAGGGCCTGGTATTTATAGGAGTTTCTAATCGGGTCTAGACCCGTTTGGGGCTGGGCCGGACCCGGTTACCCGATTGGCTGAAGCGGTGGAAAGTCGGGCGGTATAGGGCTGACGTGGCAGGCGCCGGAGTGGTTTCCGGGCTGACGTGGCAGAGCTCCGGGCGGTTTTCCGGCGCTGACGTGGCTGATCTGAAGGATCAGGAAGGACGCGTATCCTGAGGGGATCCGGTGGCTCAGGGTGAGCCACGTTTTATTCCTGACCCATATCAGGTATAACTTTGTTTAGCATTTTACATTTCTACATACATAATACATAGATTACCTATATAATTTTATCCGTATATAGATAGATAAATAAATACATAGATACATAAACATATTTTGCACTTACTTGTAAATATATATATAGCCATATACATAAAAAGGGTTTACAAATTTTTTCAAACCGAATGCGACGGATTTTTTCCGAATTCCGAATATTTAAACCTTGCCGAATTATTTCCGAATCCCAAATTTGTGACTATGCCGGTACCGGAACCGGGTCAAAAGTGCGTGCTTTCGATCCGGCCCGATCGAACCGGATGCCACCCCTCCATGACTCTGTAGAGGTAAGGAAGAAACTCACCCTTCATTCCTAATTAAATTTCAATTATAATCTTCACCATAATCGAAACCATTATTGTCTCAGGTAGCTTAGAAGTCTCGTATGTTGGACTACAAACACTTATTTATTGTTGAGATCCAATTTTTTTTTTTTTAAATTTAAAAAAATCCCAAATTTTTTAAACTTAGTCTATTCTAAGTGTGCGAAACGGAATTTTTTTTCTTCTGCTCTACAAGTGATGCGGTTTGAATTTGGGATGTGTGGATGCACCAGGTGTAAGTTCTTCTCGATTTGTATTGGTGGAGAAAACTTTAGTACGGACGGTGGCACCGTCCCTCAGTTGGGGGGAACAGTTTGGGAGTAGGCGTGATGTTAGAAATCTGCTATTAGAAACTGAAAATGGCTCATTTACTTTTAGAAACTGAAAATGGCTCATTTACTTTTAGAAACTGAAAATGGCTCATTTACTTTTAACGTTATGCAGTTTCTACTCTTAATTGACCCGATTAATTAAGTCATAAATGGATCGTTCTATAATTAGAGCATTAGATCTGTGATTAATCTTAAGCGTTGAATTGGTATATGATGGACGTACCAGATTTAGAGTTAAACGTTATATAAAGGATTGGGTCCTCTCTCTCCCTGTAATAGAGTCGCATTCTTCTCCATCAAGAAACGCATAAAGAAATAGGGTTAGAGAGAGAAACTGAATTCTGAGAAGAAGAGTAATCGTCAGGAGTCAGAAGAAAGAAGATGGCAGCCATTACATCTTCCGCTGTTAATCAAGGTATGTCATCTTAAACAATAGATCATATTAAGCTTTGTTTGTGAAATATTCGGTATTGGTGATCTTTGGGCCATTAATTGAATTGTTCATATTAATCATGAAAGATCGAATAGATAAGAATAGTTTTCACATTTGAAAAGATCGAATAGATAAGAATACTTTTTACATTTGGTATCAGAGCCCGCCAATCAATAACTGAATATTTTCTATAATTGCCATTGATCTGTTCTATGCTTTACTCATGATGGTTAATCTAGTCCTGCACATGCTAAGGGGCATGGGCTGAAATTTTGACACGAGCTCCCCAGCCCCAAATCCAAGCTAACTTATTTTCCAGCCTGATCCGACCGTCGGATATGGATTTTTCGAATTTTCTTTACAATTTCAGAGTTTTTTTGGGTCTTTTCGTACATCATTTACTGTTTTGACTTTGCACGATTAAAGTAATTGTTCTGTGACTGATTATTTTGCATAAAGTATGTGTTGTAAGTCATTTATGCACATGAGATTTATGATTTTGTTAATCACCAAAGTGGTCAAAATCAAAATAATCATTTAGTGCATAAGTGACATAATGATTATTGATAGAAATTGCCAGTTATTATAATACCAATTAAAACTGGCGTCACTAATGATAGAACCTGAGAACTTACCCAAAGGAAAGTCTTGTTCTATAACTAGTTGACATGATGAGGTTTAATAGATATTTTGATTAAATAAATATTGATCATCCGAAGATGTCAGTTCTATTTAATTGAATGTATTTATTACCTACTTATGTTTTGGTATTTAATTATGTTAAGTATAAGATAGTATCTACCCAAAGGAGTGCTATATTATACTATTATGTATATATCTGAATCGCGTTAGTTATGAGCTAATAGTTATTTCATTTTTAATTTGCAGTAGTTCCCATGAATACACATGCTTCATCTGTTACATTGTTCACTGGTGTTAATTTTTCTGAATGGAGAGAACAAGTCAATTTCCATTTAGGTGTTCAGGATCTTGACTTGGCACTCCTTGAGGATAAACCTACTGCTCTTACAGCAGCTAGTACTGAGGCAGAAAAATCACACCATACAGCATGGGAACGCAGTAACAGATTGAGCCTTATGTTTATTAAGATGACTGTTGCTAACAACATCAAGTCAACAATTCCACAAACAGAAAGTGCAAAGGAATATATGAAGTTTGTGGAAGAGCGTTTTCGTTCAGCTGATAAGTCACTCGCTGGTACTCTTATGGCAGAACTCATGACCATGAAGTTTGATGGGTCGCGAACTATGCAAGAGTACATTATAGAGATGACTAATCTTGCAGCAAGGTTAAACTCCCTGGGACTTACAGTAGAGGATTCTTTTCTTGTCCAGTTTATCCTGAACTCGCTACCTTCTGAATATGGACCTTTTCAGATTAACTATAACACTATAAAGGATAAGTGGAATGTTAATGAATTGGCCAGTAGACTTGTTCAGGAAGAAGGACGTTTGAAAAATCAAGTGAATCACTCAGTAAGTTTTGTGAGTAATAAAGCTGGTAAAGAAAAGAAAAGAAAATCAAGTCATTTCAAGAAGAGAAAGGCACCTGCTAAGAATGGGCAGAATAAGGAAAAGAAGGAACTGAAGGATGTTCAATGTCATTTCTGTAAAAAGAAAGGACATTATCAAAGTGACTGTCTGAAAAGGATAGCTTGGTTCGAAAAGAAAGGTAATTATCTATCTTTCGTATGTTTTGAATCAAATTTAGTTGAAGTTCCTATTAATACATGGTGGCTTGATACTGGTGCTACAACTCATGTTTCCAATAATATGCAGGGATTTCTTATGATCCGAACTATAAATCCAAATGAAGATCGTTTTCTCTTTATGGGAAACGGAATGAAATCCTCAATTGAAGGCATTGGAACTTATCGTCTAATTCTAGAAAGTGGATATGTATTAGACTTATACAGTACCCTTTATGTACCTTCATTATCTAGAAACCTTATTTCCGTAAGTAAGTTGGATATTTCTGGTTTTAGATGTATGTTTGGATCTGGTTATTTTGATTTATATAAGAATACTGATAATGTTGGTTCTGGTATTCTAATTGATGGTTTATATAAATTGAAACTGAATGACACTTATGCGAATTCCTTGCTGAATGTAGTAAATAATGTTGGATGCAAACGTAGCATGTTGAATGAAAATTCTGCTTTCTTGTGGCATAAAAGACTAGGTCATATATCCAAAGAAAGAATGATGAGATTAGTAAGTAATGAAATTTTGTCAAATTTGGACTTTAGTGATCTAGAATTATGTGTGGATTGTATTAAAGGTAAACAAACCAAACATAATAAGAAAGGAGCCACTAGAAGCAGCCAGCTTCTTGAAATAATACACACTGATATTTGCGGACCTATGGACACTCCAGCCTTTAATGGAGAAAAGTATTTCATCACTTTTATTGACGATTTTTCCCGTTATGGTTATGTCTATTTGCTTCATGAAAAATCTCAATCTGTGAATGTCCTTGAGACGTTTGTAAAGGAAGTTGAGAGGCAATTAGATAAAAAGGTGAAAATCATAAGGTCTGATAGAGGTGGTGAATATTATGGCAAATATAATGAGTCAGGCCAGTGTCCAGGTCCGTTTGCAAAATTCCTCGAAAGTCATGGCATATGTGCGCAATACACAATGCCGAGTACACCACAGCAAAATGGTGTAGCAGAAAGGCGCAGTAGGACGTTAATAGATATGATTAGGAGTATGATGTCAAATTCTACACTACCTAAGAATTTGTGGTCATATGCTCTCAAAACCGCTAATTATTTGTTGAATAGGGTTCCTAGTAAAGCTGTTCAAAAGACTCCTTTTGAGTTATGGACTAACAGGAAACCTAGCTTAAGACACCTGCATGTTTGGGGTTGTCCAGCGGAAGCGAGAATTTATAATCCACATGAAAAGAAATTAGATTCTCGAACGATCAGTGGGTACTTTTTAGGTTACCCTGAGAAATCTAAAGGGTATGTGTTTTACTGTCCTAATCATAGTCCAAGAATTGTAGAAACTGGTAATGCAAGATTCATTGAGATTGGTGAAGTCAGTGGGAGTACTAGAAGAGAAATAGTAGAAATAAAAGAAACAAGGGTAAATGTTACATTGCCTAGAATAGTTCCTCCATCTACTATTACTCCAAATGTTGTTCCAGCTGTTGTAGGACAGCATGATGATAATGAACAACATATAAATGAAGAAGTGCTTCCTGAAGGAAATGACTTACATACTGCTAATATGCATGAACCACAACAAGTAGCATTAAGAAGATCTCAAAGAGATCGTAGGTCAGCTATTTCTAATGATTATGTGGTTTATATGCAAGAATCAGATTATGATATAGGAATCATTAAGGATCCAGTTTCGTTTTCACATGCTGTAGAAAGTAAAGAGTCAAAGGAATGGATTAATGCCATGAAAGAAGAATTGAAATCCATGCAACAGAATGAAGTTTGGGATCTCGTTGAGTTACCACATGGCTGTAAAATAGTCGGATGCAAATGGGTTTTTAAAACCAAACACGACTCTAGTGGTAATATCGAACGGTATAAAGCTAGACTTGTTGCTAAGGGTTACACTCAGAAAGATGGTGTTGATTACAAGGAGACATTTTTTCCTGTTTCGAAAAAGGACTCACTAAGAATAATAATGGCATTAGTAGCTCATTATGATTTAGAGTTGCATCAAATGGATGTGAAAACAGCCTTTCTGAATGGAGATCTTGATGAGGATGTTTATATGGATCAACCTGAGGGTTTTTCTGTAGAAGGTAAAGAACAATTGGTGTGTAAAATTAAGAAGTCAATATATGGGCTTAAACAAGCATCCCGGCAATGGTATATTAAGTTCAATACCATTATTACATCTTTTGGTTTTAAGGAAAATACGGTTGATCACTGTATATACCAAAAGATCAGTGGGAGCAAGTTTATTTATCTGGTCCTTTATGTTGATGACATCTTGCTTGCTGCAAATAATTTAAGCATATTGCATGAGACTAAGGAATTTCTCTCAACAAACTTTGAAATGAAAGATATGAGAGAGGCATCCTATGTGATTGGAATAGAAATATTCCGTGATCGATCACAAGGAATATTGGGATTGTCTCAGAAAGGATATATCGAAAGGATTCTAGAGAGATTTGGAATGAGTAAGTGTTCACCTGGGACAGTTCCTGTACAGAAAGGTGATAAATTCAATCTCATGCAATGTCCTAAGAATAATGTTGAACGAAAGGAAATGAAATCAATTCCACATGCATCTGTTGTTGGTAGCCTAATGTATGCTCAAACCTGTACTAGACCGGATATCAGTTTTGCGGTCGGTATGTTAGGGAGGTATCAAAGTAATCCAGGAAGGGACCATTGGCAAGCTGCAAAGAAAGTTTTGAGGTACTTACAAGGCACAAAAGATTACATGCTCATGTATAGAAGATCCAATGAATTGGAGGTGATTGGATATAGCGATTCAGATTTTGCTGGATGCATCGATACTAGAAAATCGACTTTTGGTTACCTGTTTAAGTTTGCTCAAGGTGCCATATCATGGAAAAGTGCGAAACAGACTATCGTTGCTTCATCTACTATGGAGGCAGAATTTGTGGCATGTTTTGAAGCCACAATTCATGCATTATGGTTGCGGAACTTTATTTCAGGACTTGCGGTTGTCGACACCATTAGCAAGCCGTTGAAAATTTATTGTGATAACTCTGCAGCAGTGTTTTTCTCGAAGAACGACAAGTACTCTAAAGGTGCCAAACATATGGAACTGAAGTATCTTGTTGTGAAAGATGAGGTTCAGAAACAAAGAGTGTCAATCATGCACATCAGGACAGAACTTATGATTGCAGACCCTTTGACGAAAGGGTTACAACCAAGACAATTTAAGGAACATGTTCAAAGAATGGGTCTTGGTTGTATTAATAATAATTGATGTGTGACATTCTGAGCTCTTTTATGTGTTTATGATATACAATTATGTGTCTCTTGTTTTAATGTAGTAGTACGTATTTTATGTAATTTTAAACAAGAAAGAGTCTTATAAAGATATTATGTTTAATCATTATGATATAAGACATTATGTGGACCATTATGCTGTTTTATATAAATTATGAGTATGAATTGATGGATTGCTGGTATTGTAGTATATGGAAGGGAATGCATTGAATTAATAATGCACAACCGCCATAACTCTCAGAAATTTATCATAGTATGATATTCAACACTTGATATTATGAATAATCGGGTCAAGTGGGAGAATGTTAGAAATCTGCTATTAGAAACTGAAAATGGCTCATTTACTTTTAGAAACTGAAAATGGCTCATTTACTTTTAACGTTATGCAGTTTCTACTCTTAATATGACCCGATTAATTAAGTCATAAATGGATCGTTCTATAATTAGAGCATTAGATCTGTGATTAATCTTAAGCGTTGAATTGGTATATGATGGACGTACCAGATTTAGAGTTCAACGTTATATAAAGGATTGGGTCCTCTCACTCCCTGTAATAGAGTCGCATTCTTCTCCATCAAGAAACGCATAAAGAAATAGGGTTAGAGAGAGAAACCGAATTCTGAGAAGAAGAGTAATCGTCAGGAGTCAGAAGAAAGAAGATGGCAGCCATTACATCTTCCGCTGTTAATCAAGGTATGTCATCTTAAACAATAGATCATATTAAGCTTTGTTTGTGAAATATTCGGTATTGGTGATCTTTGGGCCATTAATTGAATTGTTCATATTAATCATGAAAGATCGAATAGATAAGAATAGTTTTTACATTTGAAAAGATCGAATAGATAAGAATACTTTTTACACGTGAGTGAGACGGAGACTGAATGCTCGGCTCGGATTTGGAGGCTTGAATCCGGAGTCTCGTGTACCTGCACACGGTCTAGGAATATTGGGGTTGGTCCCGGTGGCAGACCCTCCGACGATCTAGTCAGCTACTGAAGGAGAGTAACAGTAACTAGGGTTTGAGAGGGAAAATATCTATTACCTTGGCAAGGGGTAGAGGGTCTGGTACTTATAGGAGAAGCCAACCGGGTCTGGACTACTTTGGGGCCAGGTCTGGACCCGGTTGCCCGTGGGCCTGACGTGGCAGAAACCCAAGCGGTATAGGGCTGACGCGGCGGAGGCATGGGCGGTTTTCAGGCTGACATGGCAGAGACCTGGGTGGTTTCCAAGCTGACGTGGCGGACCCGAATGATCCGGCGGTGCACGGTTTATGAGGGGATCCTGTGGCCCAGGAGGGGCCACGTCGTCTGACCCATATCAACGAGCATTCCCAACCGTTTGGGATTAAAGGGGGAAATCGTCAAATTTGTGAAAAACCCCCTCCCAACCGTTCGGCAATCGGTGGGCCCCAATCGCCAAAATAAATGGCGATGGGAAATGGAACCGCGCATATGCGGTTTCATTTCCACTCACCAAACCATGGGACCCTATTTTTTTTTTTTTTGCAAAACCCCTCCTTCCTTTGAACTGATTTTTTTATGGATTAAAAAAAAATATTGGTTTGTTTGATTTGTTTCTTTAAACCTTTGCTATTATAGAAAAACAATAGACAATAATTATAATATTGTAAAATTTTTACCGAGATCTTCAATATAAGAACAATATTGAAAATCTTCCAGATCCGTTTTAATTTTAAAATAATAACATGCATAAATAATTGTATTATTTCTTACTTGGTAAGTGTATTATCTATGTCGAAATAATTGTATTATTACTTTTTAATTATTTGTACTAGTATAATACACGTGTGATGCACTCTTACAAAAAGTATAATCATCAAATTAAATAAATATATATCGAATAAGAAATGAAATAGTTTATATTTGAAATGTTTTGATTTGGGCCACACGTGCGATTCATGCTTTTATTTGTTCAATATAGTTTGGACGTGTATTGCATGAATTGGTATGATTACAAAGTTAGGGTTTGTTTGGTTAGAGCATCCACTGTCGTTTTCTAAATACTCAAAAATTGGAAATCGATTTAGAAATGAGCCTCACAGTCGTTTGCTAAAAATCCATAATTTAGGATAGAAATGAACAGTAGCGTGCTAAACTTAGCAGACCGCTTAGCCAATTGCTAAATATAGAAAACGGACGATGTTCATCCGTTTGACGATGAGACGGATGAAGGAGTGTCGTCCGGTTGAATAAAAATAAAAAAAAGATGAGAGACGGATAAAGGTATGCCGTCTGGTTTCGATTTATAATTTATAAATAAACTATATTTATTTAAATGTGTAAGTGAGAGACGGATGAACTTCATCCGCCCCTTACTTTCACTTTAAATTATATGCCTCATCGAAATGATCCATTTACCCCTTAACGATAAAGAGTTGTGTTTCTGAATTTAATGAAGGGAGGGGCAAAAAGGTCTTTCCGCAACATTAGAAGAAGAAAAAGTTAGAAAACAAACAAAGAAGCCAGACAGATGAAGATCATCCATCTGACTTCTTTGTTATGTTTTGAAAAAAAATTACGGTGTTTTGAACGAAACAAAAAAAAAGAAAAAAATTTAACGACGTATGAACATCATCCGTCTAATGCATTAGATTATGGAATTTAAGAAATAACGATAGCAACGATTTTTGCTAAAAGCTAAACCCTCGTTGCTAAATATGGAAAAATTTTAGAAAACGACGGTGGATGCTCTTACAAACCCCAACTCTCCCATTAAAATAGTATAGATTATTTTTTTGCATTCAAAAAAATAGTTTTGTGCAAAAAATATTACAAATAAAATATTTGAAACCCTAAAATGGGATACGGTTGGAACACCCCATTTGAAACTCCAAATTAAAATGACATATTCTAAAGAATATGTTAAAATGGAACCCAAAATGGGGATGGAGTTGGGGTTCATTGGAAATGCTCTAATAAGGTCGTGGCCGCAACCGACACTTTAAGATTTTTTGGTGCTACTGAAATTCAAACTTTTGACTCTTGCTCAGCAACCAAAATACTTGGCAGTAAAACTCACTCACACTTGTGCAAAAAGAAATGAGTAATGCTAGAGCCACTACCTAGTCCACTACCAGATTCTCCACTACCTGATGTGGCAGTCTTGTCAGCAATGCCACATCAGCAGCCTACTTAAAATATACTTTTTATTAATTAATTCCAAATCTGCAATTAACTCTTCAAATCAACTATTCATCTTCCCCAACAGTCTTTCTCCTTCCCATCTGCAGTCTCTTCCCTCTTCTCTACCCATCCTCTGCCGTCGCCGCTGCCTTCGCCACGCGACGTCGCCGAACCTCCGCCTCCGCCTCCGCCGTCGCCGTCGCCGTCGCCGTTGCCACAGAGCAGTCGAGAAATCAAAGGGTTAGTCATCTGATTTTGGTGAATATTATTATTTTGATGACTTATTGGTCACCACTGTGGAGTATCTGATGTACTTTGTTCCCTTGGATTCCCAGGTTGCCGTTGCCGCAGAACGGAAGGTTAGTCGAGAAATTAAAGGGTTTCGCAGCTTCAATCTGAAATGGTCATCTGATAAGGATGGAGGTATTGTTGAACACAGCTCAGAGCAGTACAGGAAGTGGAACTCTCACTATGAAGCTGATATCGAAGAGGGGGATGCAGTTGAAGAGAATGCAAAAACAAATTCAAAGGTACAAATACAGTATGGATTATATGGATCATATAATGTATATTCTTTCACTTGTTTGAATTTCATGTATATTCTTTCACTTGATTGAGTATTTTTCATACTGTATTAGTATGTTCATGTAGATTCTTTCACTTGTTTGAATTTCATGTATATTCTTTCACTTGATTGATTTCACTTGATGTATTAGTATGTTTTTCATACAGTATTTTTCATACTGTATTAGTATGTTCATGTAGATCATACTTTTAATGTAGTTAAGATAATTTGTGATTTTCGAACTTGTAGTCATTGTGTAAGAGTCAAATTATTTTGCTGACAGTGTGGGATGTTGAAGCTTGGTACCAGGACCAAATTATTCTGTGTTGTCCATCAAATACAGGTGCTAGATAGTTCACTATAAGAGTAATGATATAGTTCACTACATAGTTATCTTCATAATCTGAGTTGTTTGATTACATAGGATTAAAGTTTGGTTTTATCTATCTCTTTATTTTGTATTTCCTTCTATATGCAGCTGAAGGTTTTGAATAGAATAATTTTTGGATTGTTGAATTGAAAGTCTAAAGAAATTGAGTTTTACTAAAGTATTATTTTACTAAAGTATGGTATCCTTGATATTTAACAGGCATGGAGAACCCCCTCAATGTTTTACCTTCAATTCAAAATTCAAGTGAGCATGGTCACAATGAAATAGAGAATGTAGAGAAAAAGGGAAAGGAAATGGTTGAGGAACCTAAAAGGGAAAGGAAATGGTTGCTATTAATTGTGTATATAGGTTGCTTCTGCCAACGTGAGGTCATCCGGGATGAGCACTCAATTGATACCTGACCAAAATGCTTCAAATGCAACTAATCATGATGGTCAATAATGCTGAAATTGAGGTTACATTTTGCATGTAATTGCTGAGAATACAGGTGCTATAGGTTATTAGCTAATGAAATTGGAGAAGTGAAAGGTTGATTTCTATAGTGAAAAGTGCCAAAAGAATGTTGTAAAGGGAACAAAAAAAATGTTACATGGTGAAGAATGTTCTAACTGGTTGTTGTTTTTATACTTAACTGGTTGCTTTTTGTTCATTTGGCTTTTTTTACTCTATCAGCAGATCTGATTTGTGGTTGCTATTTTTATACTAGTTGCTGTTTAGAAGTGTCATGTTGGATATTTGTGTGAGACAATTAATTCATTTTGTTTAGAAGTGGTATTCTTGTTCTCAGCAAGTAGGGCCATACAACTTTGGACATGTGTGCTTCTTGTACCTGTATCTTGTAGATAATCAGATAGATACATCATATCTACTTTTGGACGATTCACATATATATCATCTCATCATGAAAAAAAGGATGAGAGGTCAGCCAATCATTTCCAGGTTTGGTTTTGCATAACATATGTCACAAACTTTAAATGAATTCTTATGTTCGAGGTATGTTTGAGGTCAACAAATGTATACAATATAATTTCTGAAACATCAAATATCTTCGTGCTTTCAGATTAAAATTAACAAATGAAAGTGATTTCAGATTCTTTGTGCTTTTGTCCAAAATGCCAGCAGTGGTGCTAGATTCACAATTAAATGATGCACTAATGTGCACTGATCTGTTCTGAGAACTACACCCAAATACAAAAATGAGAAATGAAGCATTCAACATTCAAATTCATAATTCCTTACCTTCACAGATAACCTGAAATGATAACCTGAAATGATATCAGTTTGTGCAAAATATAGCCATCTAGTATTTATCAAGATATCTCAACAGTTTGTTCAGCTTTATTTCCTAACAAAAGTATGAAGTGTACTTGCTTTTGACTAGAGCCAACAAATCAGACTTATGAAGTGTACTTGCAATTATTAAATTTTTTTTTTTTTTCACTTGACGAGCAATTTAACTAAAGGCTGTATTCTGTCTCTTGAATGTTAATAAACTTTTTTCAGTACAAAAGAACAATATATATCTTGAAAATCTGACGTATCTAGGTTTACACTTGCAAATCCTACAGGATAAATTATAGTTTCCAGACAGAACTCGAGAAGAATTTGATTACAAGAAAGTTTCTGCTTGTTAAAACTAGGTACATTGTTTGTACAAAGTAAGAGAATATACTGATAAATGATACACGGAGGATGTTGAATGTTGATCATGAACTAACTAATACACCAGGGTGAACACAACTTATTTACTTGTGATCCTCTTGGTTAGTTTGTATCTTACCATTCTGATCTGTTCTGAGAACTGCACCCAAATACAAAAATGAGAAATGAAGCATTCAGCATTCAAATTCATAATTCATTACCTTCACAGATAACCTGAAATGATATCAGTTTGTGCAAAATATAGCCATCTAGTATTTATCAAGATATCTCAACAGTTTGTTCAGATTTATTTCCAAACAAAATTTGGCGTAATGTTCGCCATCCATGATTTCATCCCAGAGCAGGAATTACAAACCTTAATTCAAAAGTATTCTGTAAATAATCTGATCTAATAATCTGTAGATAGTATTTAGTTTTTTAATTCAATTTTCAGTTGCAGGAACAGAATTCTGCATCTAATGGCAAACAAAATGTTGCATCAACTTATATACTTTCTACAACCTTGCTTTCTGGTTCACAATGTACTCAAGGGGAAGCTTTTTATTAATTTCATTGTTGACATCCAGTAAACATTACAACAGAAACAAATGGATGTTATATGTCAGATACACAGCTATATAAGCTACATCAAATTTCATTTCTTAAATAGAATTCCAAGTATACAAGATACAACTCAACCACATTAGTTATGATTCTGTACAAATTAAGCCTGAGAATGAGAAAATCTTGCGAGCAAGTAATCAGAAAGTGGACAGAGGGCATCCATGCATTAGTTATGAAACAGTTCAGGCGTTAACGCTGCTCTTCTTCAACTTGATGCCCAATGCTGCGAAACCTATGATCTTTCTTCCCTAACTCAATCTTCCTCTCCTCTTCTCCATTTGCCAAAAGTGGCTTGGACTCTTCTTTTGGTTTGACATTGATAAAACTCACTTCTTCATCATCTTCCAATCTCTCATCAACTTTCTTAGTATCGACGTTTGAATTTGTTTTTGCATTCTCTTCAACTGCATCCCCCTCTTCGATATCAGCTTCATAGTGAGAGTTCCACTTCCTGTACTGCTCTGAGCTGTGTTCAACAATACCTCCATCCTTATCAGATGACCATTTCAGATTGAAGCTGCGAAACCCTTTAATTTCTCGACTAACCTTCCGTTCTGCGGCAACGGCAACCTGGGAATCCAAGGGAACAAAGTACATCAGATACTCCACAGTGGTGACCAATAAGTCATCAAAATAATAATATTCACCAAAATCAGATGACTAACCCTTTGATTTCTCGACTGCTCTGTGGCAACGGCGACGGCGACGGCGACGGCGGAGGCGGAGGCGGAGGTTCGGCGACGTCGCGTGGCGAAGGCAGCGGCGACGGCAGAGGATGGGTAGAGAAGAGGGAAGAGACTGCAGATGGGAAGGAGAAAGACTGTTGGGGAAGATGAATAGTTGATTTGAAGAGTTAATTGCAGATTTGGAATTAATTAATAAAAAGTATATTTTAAGTAGGCTGCTGATGTGGCATTGCTGACAAGACTGCCACATCAGGTAGTGGAGAATCTGGTAGTGGACTAGGTAGTGGCTCTAGCATTACTCAAAAGAAATTTAGGACGCTGAGTAAACAACAAACTACCCTAATCAAATAAATAAATAAATAAATAATCCACCCATAAATACCGCCGCTCTCTCTCTCTCTCTCATTCAATACTCCACCAGCTTCTACCATAACACCCCCCTGTTCACTTCTCCATTCTCTCATACGTTTCTTCTCCTTTCCCATCCCTTTCCCAAATTACCAAAACACCCCTCAGATCTACTCATCCCCAAACCCCAATGGCGTCCAAACTCGTCATCTTCACCATCTTCCTCTTCGACCTCATCGCCTTCGGCCTCGCCGTCGCCGCCGAGCAACGCCGCAGCAAGGTAAACCTCCCAACCAACCACCTCAGGTCTCTTCAGATCTCTTACTTTTTCTCCCTTCGGTTCGGTGCTAATTTTCTTTATCTTTTTTTTTTTTTTGGCAGGCTAAGACTGTTCCGGATTCCGAGAAGAACTACACCTACTGCGTGTACGATTCGGATATTGCGACCGGGTACGGAGTCGGCGCGTTGCTGTTCCTGATGCTGAGTCAGATCTTGGTCATGGCGGTCAGCAAGTGTTTTTGCTGCGGCCGGTCTTTGAAACCCGGTGGATCTCGGTCGTGTGCGGTTCTGCTGTTCCTCCTTTCTTGGTATTCATTTTCTATCCTCGTTAATGTATTCGTAGATTGGTTGATTTGATAGATTTGAATACTTCAATTTGATCAGGACAATTGTTAAATGACAGCAAACTTACCATGGACTTATTTTGTTGTTTTTATACTCTGTAGGTAGTGAAGTAAAAAAAAAATGCAAAACAAGTTCGTTGTAGTAAAGTTAAAAAGTTCATGATAGTTTACAGTAATTTGTCATATTGAAATTAAGACCTGTGTTTGCGTTCTGTGAAAACTTCTACTTGGATGTGAAAATAAATGAAGCTTGATTGAAAATACCCCTTTATGAGCGTATATATGAAAGTGTGTGTAGAAAGAGAAAATGTCAATCTGTCTCTACTACTATAATGGGAGAAGGCCTTAGTGTAATTTGTCCATCTACCAACTCGTGCAGCGCACGTGCATAACTATTGTAAATGAGGTTTTAGATCAAATCCAGTCTACGTCTGAATTTTTACTTTAAAAAAAATTATATTTATTAAGACGTGCATCGCACATGTAAACTACTAGTAGTATGGAATGCGAGATTGATATATATCATAAGTGTGCATGTTTATCTTGTTTTATTTTATTTATATAAAAAATGTTCAATTTATAGTGATCTAAGTCATTGATAACGTTAAGAGCAATTTATTATGAAAATTACAGAATTGCCATCAGTGATTTTGATATGTATACAATTGCACACATGATATCTACTGTGAACAATTCATATTTGAATAAGATTTTAAGTTGAGCCTTAGAAGAAACGTCATTTACCTGTAAAAGGAAGTAAAAAGACAATGGTCTGGGTGTATACGGAAGTACCTTCTGAGGGGGTAAACTGTTGATATACTCTTAATGTAATAGAGCAAATTGACATATTATGAGAAATTCCATGTTATCTTTTATGTCTGTAAAAGCTACTTCTTCATGATAGATCTGTTCTTTGGTAAATAAGAAGTACATTACAAACTTTCTTTGCTTGTTTTTACTAGCATACACTCATATAAAAATAAAAGAGTAATGCTAGAGCCACTACCAATTTCACTACCATTTTGTTCATGACCTTAGGTGGCATACTCCTATTGGAGAGTTTTCCCACCTACTCTATCATTCCCTACCTATTGGAGTATGCCACCTAAGGTAGTGAAGGAAATGGTAGTGAAATTGGTAGTGGCTCTAGCATTACTCTTTTATTTTTATATGAGTGTATGCTAGAAGTAGCTTTTACAGACATAAAAGATAACATGGAATTTCTCATAATATGTCAATTTGCTCTTTTACCTGAATGGGAAGTCCTTGATGTTTCACTTTCTTTATTCTATGGCCTACTGAATTTGGGCCGCCAAAAAGCTAGTTTTTATGGGATGTTGGAAATATGAGGCTTGACATTTTTAAATTCATGATAGATGAAGTGATTGACGCAATTTTAGGAAAATATAGTTAGAGGAAAGAAGATGAAGAAGAATCATTTTGTTATTTTAGATATAATGACTGGGTAAGGTTGTTGAAATTTATATGAGTAATGCTTTAGCCACTACCATTCCCTTCACTACCTTAGGTGGCATACTTCTATTGGAGAGTTCACCTACCTACTATATCGCTCCTTACCTATTGGGGTGTGCCACCTAAGATAGTGAAGAGAAATGTAATGAAATTGGTAGTGGATGAAGCATTACTCAATTTATATTCTATAGAAATATTCACTCTGTTAGCAAAGTATTAAATATGTCTTACATTATGCAAGTGTTGCAACTTGCAATGAGACTGTCGGTTCTCAGATCTCTATCCCACTTCGGAAGTGAAACCGACGGCTTAGCTGTCCACATATCCTGACATTTGAAGCTCATGGTTTTAGGTCAGATCTATCAAATTAGAAACTCGAATCCTTTTTGTCTTCACCTTCGCCGTTCACGCGGCTTTAATTTTATAATCTAAGCACCTAATCCTACCGACACCAATCTTAATTAATTAATGACTATTGCTATTCGCATTAATTAAGTGCTTCTTTGGTTTCAGGTTGACCTTCCTGATTGCTGAGGCTTGCCTGTTGGCGGGATCGGTTCAGAACGCATACCACACCAAATATCGGACCATTTTTACTGAGGACCCACCATCGTGCCAGACCTTGAGGAAAGGAGTGTTCGCTGCAGGTGCTGCCTTTGCATTCTTCACTGCCATTCTCACCGAGTTCTACTATGTTTCTTATTCCAAGGCCAACGATTCAAACAATTTCAGGGAATCCGCTGTTGGGATGGGTTCATATGGTAGTTAGATTTATATGATATTGAGTAGATTCATATGATATTGTGGTCTTGTTAGATTGAGTTTGTTGTTGCGAAAAGTGACAGGAGTGGATGCTGCAATGTTACTCTTTTATGTTGGATGGGCCATTGGTTGGTGTTGGTGGATCAGAATACTATTATATTTGATATATGTGCCGAGTTCTGGATTTTGTTTAGTTATGTGATACATATTACCGTTTGTTAAACATATTTCAATTTTTTTCTTTATTTTGTTTATTTGTTTACAATTTTGTGATCTGACACTGAAACCGAATCTCACCTCTTCTTGCACTGAGCCTAGCCCTAGGTTGTCAAAGCCATTTCACAAGCTGATTCCATGTTCTTCATTAGCCTGTCACTGCATTAGTTGTTGATGCGGTTTATTTTTGGAGGGTGGAGATGCACCATGTGTGAGTTCTTCTCGATTTGTATTTTTGCGAAAGCTTTAGTGCGGGCGGTGGTACCGACCCTCAGCCTCGGGAGCGGTTCGGGAGTAGGCGGGAGTGAGGTGGAGATTGGAGGCTCGGCTTGGATCTGGAGGCTCGGATCCGAAGTCTCGTGTACCTGCACACGGTCTAGAAACATCGTGGTTGGTCTCGGTGGCAGACCCTCCGACGATCTAGTCAGCTACTGAAAGAGAGTAACAGTAACTAGGGTTTGAGAGGAGAAAAAATGATTATTGATTACCTTTGGAAAGGGTAGAGGGTCTGGTATTTATAGGAGAAGCCAACCGGATCTGGACCCGCTTGGGGCCGGGTCTGGACCCAGTTGCTCGTGGGCCTGGCGCGACAGAAGTCCAGGTGGTATAGGGCTGACATGGCACCAGGTGCCCAGGGTGGTTTAGGACTGACGTGGCGGAGACCTGGACGGTTTCCAAGCTGACGTGGCAGATCCGGATGATCAGGCGGTGCACGCTCTTTGAGGGGATCCTGTGGCCCAGGAGGGGCCACGTCATCTGACCCATATCAGTTGTAAAACTGTGGTTATGGCAACGATTTGGAAGCTTTTCGTAGACCAAATCCATGTTTTTTTCGACAGAAAGCACAAACACTGCCGTCTCTGCTTTCTTGTCAACTATTTTCTCCGAGTTCTAACTCAATACCTCACCTCAGTTTCAGTGGTTTCTTCCCCTCTATCCTCTCTTTCTATTCCCACAAATGTTCCAGCTGTTTTTTTCCTTTACAAAAAAAAAAAAGAAGGATTACTATCTTACAATTTTATTTTATTTCAAAAGAGAAAGAAGAGAGAAAAAGAAAGTATAAACAAAACCAAAATCTTAATTGAAAATGACAGTCAAGGATGGGGGCTTGTAGTAAATTCTCAAAAAAAAATCCGTACAGACCCACTTTTGGGAAATTAGTTACCACATTAACACACTTTCCAAAATATTTACCAAACTGGCTTAATTTTGGACACATGAGTATGAAATGTTTGAGCATCCACAGTGGTTTCTTATAATTGGCAAATTGCTATTTTATAAAAAATGGATGGCTGCAGTGGTTTTGCCATATGCCATTTTAGAGCATATTTGCTATACTGGTTTCTCATATATGAGAAACGAAATACCAATTCTCAAATTATAAAGGACGGTATATCATATACCGTTGCTCCGATTTTAAATTTTTTTAATGGAGTGAGACGGGATATCATATACCGTCACTCCGCTATATTTTTATTTTTTATTTTTATAAATGGGTCGGACGGGGAAACATACCCCATCCTTCCCTTTTATTTATTTATTTTTTTTAAAAATCTCCTCAGACAGGGAATGATACCCCGTCCGGGAGATCATTTCCCGTCCAGCTACAGTTTTTTTTTTTTTTTGGGATTTTTTTCCCAAATTGCCCTTCAATCCATCAAACCACTGTACGTATGGGTTCTTTGCTGAGGGGGTAATTTGGTCTTTTAATATGTTATCCCAAATGAGAAAAATTTAACAAAGCACCACTGCATGATACTCCCCCATATGCTATTACTGTAGCTGCCATATAATAGCATATGAGAAATACCACTGTGGATGCTCTTATTGACAACAACGGTACATGTTATTTTAATATCATTGTTTCCAATAGCGGTACCTAACTATTTTTTTTAAGCTACCGCTATTGGAAGTAACGACATAGAAGCATCTTAAAAATTGTAAGTGTGGAAATATCTTATAATTGATGCCGTTATTTCAAATAACAGTAACCTTAAGCTGATACCATTATTACTAATAGCGGCATCAGTATAATAATGCATCCACATAAATAGTGTCTTCTTCCCCCTTTCACTTTTTCTCTCTCTCCCCCCACTTCCGTACAATGGGATCTAGGACTTTAGGGTTTTAGGGTTTTGGGTTCGGAAGTGGAGAGAGAGAGAGATAAAGTGAAATGGGAAGGAGAAGAAGGAGCCATATTGATGCGGTTTATTTCTGGGAGACGTGTGGATGCACCAGGTGTGAGTTCGGACTCGATTTGTATTGAAGGAGAAAGCTGCTTGTCAGACGACCCTCGGAGTGACCTGGCGGCTCCTGCGACTGGCTCGGAGTGCGGTGGATGCTTCGGCTCGGATCAGAGGGCTCGGATCAGAGGTCTTGTATACCTGCAGACGGTCCTGAAACACCGGGGTTTATCCCGGTGGCGGACCCTCCGACGATCTAGTCAGTCTCTGTGAGAGAGTAGCAATAACTAGGTGAATATTAGTGGCAAAAAATTGATTACCTGAAAAGGTGGGTGAGGGTCTAGTATTTATAGAGAATTCCAACCGGGTTTGGATCCGCTTGGGGGCCGAGTCTGAACCCGAAAGCCCATGGGCCTGACGTGGCAGAAGGCCCAGGGGGTTTAGGGCTGACGTGGCAGTATCAGGAGTGGTATAGGGCTGACGCGGCAAAGCCCTTGGTGATATTTGGAGCTGACATGGCAGATCATGGGGCTTCTATGCTTCTGGGAGAATCTGGTGGCGTAGGGTGCGCCAAGTCATCTTCATCCTACACCAGGATGGGCGGACGGCCCGGAGGGCTGTCGTGGATCGGAGGCCGAGGACCATCGCCGCTCATCGGATACGAGGAGACCAGATCTGTGGGGATGAACTTGAGGTTCGGCGCCGACCCTGCAGTGGCTCGAAGCCGAGCTAGACTGCTGTTTCTACCATTTTTGAGTGAGAGTTGTATTGGGCCCTGGTTGGGCCCCAAGCCATTTTTACCCTGCCACACAAGCCCCCCACTCCTGCGGGGGTGGGGGAGCTAGCCGTGGAGGAGTGTTTACGGATGTAGAAATGGGATGGCGAACCACTGGGCCTTCATGAGGGGGTTGTCCTGATTGTTTAGAGCGATCCTCGAGCCGGCGAGAGTCTGTCGGGCAGTAAGGGTGATGGCGAGCCGGTGTTTCTTCCTGAGAAGGGTGCCCTGGTGCTCGAACGAACCTCGAGATGACGAGGGATTATGTGTCGGCAAGGGTGATGGCGAGCCGTTGTTTCTTCCTGAGAAGAGTACCCTGGTGCTCGACCGAACCTCGAGATGACGAGGGATTATGTGTCGGCAAGGGTGTTGGCGAGCCGGTGTTTCTTCCTGAGAAGAGTTCCCTGGTGCTCGACCGAACCTCGAGATGACGAGGGATTATGTGTCGGCAAGGGTGATGGCGAGCCATTGTTTCTTCCTGAGAAGAGTACCCTGGTGCTCGACCGAACCTCGAGATGACGAGGGATTATGTGTCGGCAAGGGTGATGGCGAGCCGGTGTTTCTTCCTGAGAAGAGTGCCCTGGTGCTCGACCGAACCTCGAGATGACGAGGGATTATGTGTCGGCAAGGGTGATGGCGAGCCGTTGTTTCTTCCTGAGAAGAGTACCCTGGTGCTCGACCGAACCTCGAGACGACGAGAGATTATGTGTCGGCAAGGGTGATGGCGAGCCGGTGTTTCTTCCTGAGAAGAGGGCCCTGGTGCTCGACCGAACCTCGAGATGACGAGGGATTATGTGTCGGTAAGGGTGATGGCGAGCCGTTGTTTCTTCCTGAGAAGAGTACCCTGGTGCTCGACCGAACCTCGAGATGACGAGGGATTATGTGTCGGCAAGGATGTTGGCGAGCCGGTGTTTCTTCCTGAGAAGAGTGCCCTGGTGCTCGACCGAACCTCGAGATGACGAGGGATTACGTGTCGGCAAAGGTAATGGCGAGCCGTTGTTTCTTCCTGAGAAGAGTACCCTGGTGCTCGACCGAACCTCGAGACGACGAGGGATTATGTGTCGGCAAGGGTGATGGCAAGCCGGTGTTTCTTCCTGAGAAGGTTTGAGCAGAGCGGTCCGTCGTCTTTGCGGAGTATTAAAGGCGCTTCCGGGGTTCGTGCGATGTTCCAATTTTCTAGGGGCATTAAATGGCGCCGCCTAATGAATGCGGGTGGCGCATGGGCTTCCGTCGATTGGCTTTCCCAATGTCATAATGGCTGGTCCATGGGGGAGGCTATAAATACCTCTCCCTCCCCAGCGGGTTTGATCATAGCAAGGGTGGTCCAATGGCCATCAGAGGTGTCTGCTTCGGCGGACGTCTCTTTTTTGAAAAATTTTGTAGCGCCAAGGGGCCTCGAATCGGTGGAGACTCTGCCGTCCGGATCCTTTTTCGGGTCAGATGGCCTTCACACGGTCGTTTGGCCCGAGAGAGATCAGGACGGGAGGGGTACCCACCGTATTCTGGATCTGAGGCTGAAGAGCCTCGGATATGCGGGTCGATCCGCTTTCTGTTAGGGTTCTAGGTGATGGTGGCTTTCCTCCCACCCTCGAACAGTTCGGGGTTTCGGCTGACGAGGTCGTAAACCCCGAGCTGTTCGAGGGTGAGAGAGGAGCCGACCGAGACCTGGAGCCCGGGGCGCAGGCGATGGTGGCCTTCCTGCCACCCGGGACCAATTTGGGGTTTTCGACTGCCGAGGCTGTAAGCCCCCAGTTGTTCGCGGGTGAGAGGGGAGCCGACCGAGCCCTGTAGCCTTAAATCTTTAAAAAGAAAATTTTTCCGCCGAGTACATCATCCGACCCGACCCCTGTGTCTGGCTGCCAGCCTGGCACTGGATGATGTCAGCAGCCCACGTTTCGAGGACGTGGCGCGGTTTTCCAGACGGCCGCTACACGTCAATCGGTGAACAGTAATTGCGGAAATCGAGGAGTCGTTTTTGTCCTCTATAAATGTTCCCCCATCTCCCCCTATCCTCCACTTCTTACTCGTTTCTTTCTCTTTCAAAAAATCTCCCAACACTTCAGCGCTTGTCCCTACCGTTTGCTGTACCAGGCTCGTTCTTCCGAAGCGACCCCAGGTTTGTTGGTAAGTTTGTTTAGTTTAGGCACAGATGGATAGGGCTCAGTCCGGCTCGTCAGCGTCGACGTCTGGGGGGGACGTAAAACCCGCCTCCAAATCGACTTCGTGGGAGGAGTCTGATCTCGAGGGGGAGTCTGTAGGCGAGGATCAGCCAGTGTATGATGTGAAGCCACTACGGTCTCGGAGGCTTTTTGTTGTGGAGAGTAGCGATTCTGAGGAGGGGGGCGATAGTTCCGCCGAAGTCCAGATTCTGGGGTTGGTTCCTGAAGAGGAGGGTGGCCCCAAAGGGGGTGAAGCCGAAGGGGCTCAGATAGGAGGTCAGGGCGTGGGCTCGAGTTCCATGCCGACAGGTCTGGGGCGATTATCTACCCCCTCGTCGGAACGAACCAAGAAGAAGAAAAGGGCTCCGAAGAAGAAGGGGTCGAGGGTTGGGGGCTCGAGCCAGGCGCCTGTACAGCCTAAGGCATTCCGTTGGTACCCTGACGATCTTTCTGATAAGGAGGTGTTTGGGGTCCAACCGTCATCGCCGAGCCGGAAGAGGGTGATAATGGACACACTTCCGACCGTTCTGAAGGCAGGTGACTTGGAGGCTTTGCGGCTGGCGTATCACATAGGGTCCAGTTACGAGCTCATGTTGCCGAGCTCCACTCTTCGACCAACCGACCCTCTGCCGGATTGGTATTGCGTCTTCCCCGTGGATGCCTTCACCTCCGGCCTGAGGCTGCCAGTTCACCCATTTGTTCGCGAGGTGCTGAACTGGGCGTCCTTGGCGCCGATGCAGTACGGGCCCAACTCTTGAAAGCAGATCATCTGCTTCGTGTTGATGTGCGAGGAGCAGAGGGTACCTCTACGGCTGAATGTCTTCCGAGCGATGCTGATGATCAGCTCGGCGGCTGAGGGTGTCTACTACATTTCGCCCCGGAGCAAGGGGAAGGTCATCCACGGTCACTCGGACTCCATTAAGGATTGGAAGAAGAAATATCTGGTGATCCGGAGTGAGCCTTGGGACATTCCCACTCGGTGGAACCACTCCAAGCCGAGTTATAAAACGCCGAGGCCGAGGGACCTGACGGCCGAGGAGTGGGGGTTTGTTGAGCGCCTCCGTCTGTCGTATAGTATCAACTGGGCGAAGGTGACCGAGGGTCACCTGGCGAGCGTCGGACTGAGCCCGGCCGATCTATGTATGTAGTTGTTTCTTTCTTTTGGCTTTGTTGTTCCTCTGTGCTCATTGTCCTTACTGGATCTTTTTGCAGATATGGATCCTGAGTCGATCAAGGCGAAGAGGCTCGCCATGAAGAAGGAGGAGGCCGAGAAGAAGGTGGGGGTGATGAAGACGAGGGGGTCATCCCAGGTGGTTTCCAAGGCCCCTATTCAGCCGAGGGCCAAAAGGACTTGCTCAGAGACGGTCAAGGACGCGGCAGTTCAGGGCGGTCCGGACCGGGGCAAGGTCACTGATCTTGATAAGGGGAAGGGCCCTCTGGCGGATCCGGAGGTAGAGGAGAGACTTCGGCGACCGTGGGTGCCGAGTTGGTCGATCCGTGAGGGAGACTGTCTGACCCGAGGGCGGCAAGCCGTCGAGGTGGCGAGTAAGTTGGCGACCCCCCGGGATCGTTCGGAGATGAAGACCGAGACCCTGGATGAGGCGTATACTCGCCTCGCACAGGCCAATGTGCTGGTAAGTCTGTCAACCTCTCTTGTCCCGTAATTATGTTGTAGAGGAGGCTTCCTTAGTTGTGCTTGGTGAGTGCAGGCGACCGTGCAGGGGGCCCTCGTGAGGGGCCTTTACGAGGCCGCTCTAAAGCGGGAGCGCGACCGGGCGGACAAGGCCGAGCAGGAGGCGAAGGAGATGAAGACCGAGCTCGACGGCTCTCAGAAGAGGGAGCAAGAGATGAAGATGGCCTTTGACAAGGAGAAGGAGGAATGGGCGAAGAAGATGGCGGCTCAGGAGAAGGAGTTTGCCAAGGAGAGGGAAGAGCTGACAGAGACAGGTCAGCTCCTGGTGATCAAGGCTCAAGACGAGTGTTACGCTAAGGCCCTTAGCCACGTGAGGCACTTCTACCCGACCCTTGACTTGTCCAATTTCGAGTATGACATGGAGGTCGAGGGGACACCGAAGACCCCTGGCGAAGAAGGGCCTGCTCTTGACCCGTCTGCCGACCCCCCTGTGGACCCGCCTGCTGATGCTGGACAGTGGCTCGGCTTCGAGCCATTTGGTGAAGTAGTTGATGGCGACTATCAGGAATTTCTTTTGTCCTACTGCTGGGGGGAAGGGCCCCACAAGGTCCATCCCCCACATGGCGAACGGCGCAGGGCTCGCCAGGGATCGGAGATTGGCTTGAGGAAGCCTTTTGATAGGGGAGACCCTTTGGCAGGGGCCGCACCTTTTGACTAAGTCTTGTGCGTCTTGGAGCATGGTTGGCCAATAGTACCCCTGATTCAGGGCCTTCCGAGCAAGTGTCCTGCTCCCCAGGTGGCATCCGCCGATCCCCTCGTGTAGGTCTTTGAGGGCGTAGCTGGCCTCTCCGCTGGTGAGACAGCGGAGGTATGGTTTGCCGTCGGCCAAGGTGTATGAGTGTTTGAAGAGGATGTCATCAATCATGACAAATCTTTCAGCTCGGACTCTGACTCGTCTGGCCTCGGCCCTGTCTTCAGGGAGCTCGGCATTGACTAAGAATCTTCGGATGGGAGTGGTCCAGTCGTCTGGGCTGGTATCATCTTGCACACACATCGCCTCCGGCTCTGGGTCATTGATACTTGGCTTTAGGAGGACTTCTATGAGCACCGTTCGATCGAGACCCTCGAAGGAGGAAGAGGCGAGTTTGGACAACGCGTCTGCTTGAGCATTCTGTTCCCTGGGGACTCTGATGACTGTGGCGCAGCTGAAGGACGCCAGGAGTCGTCGGACTGCCGCCAAATATCTCATCATGCGATCATCGCGGGCTTCGTATTCTCCGGTGATCTGATTGACTACGAGCTGAGAATCACTGAAGGCCTGAATTTGCTTGGCTCCGGCTCGGTGGGCGAGGGTCAATCCGGCGATCATGGCCTCGTACTCTGCCTCGTTGTTGGAGGCCGGAAAGTTGAAGCGGAGGGAGTATTGAAGTAGGAATTGGTCGGGGCCATGAAGGATGATGCCTGCTCCGCTCCCCGTTTCGCATGATGAGCCGTCGACAAAGATCTCCCAGGTCGGATCCGAACCCTCGATGCTGGGTTGCTCGGAGATGGTGCACTCCGTTATAAATTCGGCGAGGGCCTGTCCTTTAATGGCCACCCTTGGCTGATAGCTGATGTCAAACTGACTCAGCTCAATTGACCACTTGACTAAGCGACCGGAGTTTTCGGGCTTGTGAAGGACAGTCTTTAGTGGCTGGTCGGTCAGTACTTGAACAGAGTGGGCCTGGAAGTAAGGACGAAGCTTCCGGGCTGCCATGACTAAGGCATAGGCCACCTTTTCTATCTTTGCGTACCTCGTCTCGGCTGGGAGTAGTACTTTGCTCACATAATACAATGGTCTTTGAACCCCTTCCTCTTCTCGGACGAGGACAGCGCTGAGGGCGCTATCCGAGGCCGATAGGTAGAGCCAAAGCAGCTCGCCTGGCTCGGGCTTGCTGAGGAGAGGTGGGTTGGCGAGGTATTGCTTCAGTTGTTCGAAGGCTTCTTGTTGGTGGGTACCCCACTCGAAGCCCCCTTTTCCGCGTAAGGCCTTGAAGAAGGGGAGAGACTTCTCCCCTGACTTGGAGAGGAAACAGCCGATTGCCGCCAACCGGCCCGTGAGTCTCTGAACCTCCTTGACATTCCGAGGGGGGGACATGTCCATAATGGCTTGGATTTTCTCGGGGTTTGCCTCAATGCCACGTTGGCTGACGATGAACCCCAGGAATTTCCCAGTGGAGACGCCGAAGGCGCATTTAGCCGGGTTGAGTCTCATGTTGTGATGTCAGAGGACACCGAAGGCTTCTTCGAGGTTGGCGATGTGGTCCGGCCCGGCCCGGCTTTTGACGAGCATGTCGTCGACGTAGACTTCCACGTTGCGGCCGATCAGGTCTTTGAAGATTCTGTTGACGAGCCGCTGGTACGTGGCTCCGGCATTTTTCAGCCCGAAGGGAATAACGCGGTAACAATAAAGACCCTGGTCGGTGACGAACGAGGTTTTGGAGATGTCTGGTGGAAACATCCGGATCTGATTGTACCCCAAGAATGCATCCATGAAGGACAGTAGATCGTGCCCCGAGGTTGCGTCGATTAAAGCGTCGATGCGGGGGAGGGGGAAAGGATCTTTCGAACATGCTTTGTTAAGATCGGTGAAGTCGATGCAGATCCGCCAACCCCCTGTTGCCTTCTTCACCATAACTACATTGGCCAACCACTCGGGGTAGCTGACTTCCTGAATGAATCGAGCGGACAAGAGTTTGTCCACTTCTGTCCTTACAATTTGTTGCCTCTCCGGGGCGACTTTGCGCCTCTTTTGGACGACCGGCTTAGAGTCAGGGATGACGCTCAGCCGATGCATAATCAAGTCTTCGGAGATCCCGGGCATGTCGGAGGGCTTCCAAGCGAAGAGATCAACGTTGCGGCGGACGCAGGCGATGATGCCTGTTTTCAAGTCCTGGGTGAGCGAGCGGCTTACCCGAAACCACTTTGATTCATCCTTGGCGTCGAACAGGATCTCTTCTAGTTCATCGACAGGCTCGAGAGCTGGGCCATCCCTCTCGGGTTCGAGTTCAGCAGCGTCGAGGGGGAATACACCCCCTCCGACGGCGGTTATATAGCACGACCGCGCTGCTTCGTGGCTACCTCGGACGATGCCGACCCCTTGGGGGGTAGAAAATTTAAGTTTCAGATGGTAGGCTGAAGGTACCGCTTGGAGGGAGCTCAGTCCGGGTCGGCCAAGAATGGCGTTGTAAGCTGCCTTGATGTTGACAATCATGAAATCCATGGATTCGGTCCTCTTGACAGGAGCCGATCCTGCAGTGACGTCGAGGGTAACAATCCCTTCTATTACGACAGGGGCGTCGGAGAATTCATGCAACGTGTATCCGGTGGGCTTGAGCTTCCCACTGGGTAACTTGAGGCTCTCGAAGGCTTTGAGGAAAAGAATATTAACTAAGCTGCCGTTGTCAACGAGGATTCGGCGAACCTCACAGTTAGCCATGTGGAGGCTGATGACGAGGGCATCGCAGTGGGGTAGGTGAACGCCTTCGAGGTCCTCTCCTGAGAAGGAGACTGGCCTTGTTTGTAGCTTGGACGAGGGGTTATTTTGGACAGCATTCGCCTCTCGGATGAAGGCTTTTCGGGATGTATTTGACTCTCCTCCAATCGGCCCCCCGTGGACACAGTGCAAGATGAATGGCGTATCCGCGGTTCCCTCGGACTCGAGATCCTGACCCCGGAGGCAGGTCGAAGTAGGGTTCGGAGGCGAAAGTCTCCGGTTCCTATCATTTCGCCGATCCCGTCGGCCTTCTCGGGTGAATTCTCGGAGGAATCCTCGTGAGATGAGTTCCTTAATTTCGTCTTTCAGGGCCCGGCATTGGTCGGTTTCGTGCCCACGATCTCTGTGGAAGTGGCAGTAGAAGCGTTGATCTTGATTCTTATTGTTATTAGGTCGGGGAGGTAGTCGGACGAGGCCTTTGTCTTCGATTTCTAAGAGGATGGCGGATACGCTATGTGTCAAGGGAGTGTACCTCTCGAAGCGGGGGACCGGCGGGACCTTCTTCATGGCCCCCGCGTCCCTCGGAGCCTTCTTTGATGGTTCGACTTCTTCGGCCTTCCGTTTTCCCTTCCCGGTGGCCTCCCCGGCATCTTCGGGGTTAAGGGCCTCTTCTGTCCTAATGTATTTCTCGACCCTGTTGAGGAGGTCGGGAAAGTTGACGGGGGGCTTCTTCGCCAGAGAAGCCTTCAGCTGTCCGTGACGGACGTTGTGCCGAAATGCCGCGGAGGCGACGCCCGGATCAAGAGAGGAGACCGACCTTGCCTCTGCGGTAAACCTTCGGATGAACACTCTGAGTGACTCTCCCTCTATCTGTCTGAGCCTAAGTAAAGAGGCGCTGGTCCTTTCGGCCTTCCGGCTGGTGACGAAGTGGGCAAGAAAATTGCCCTCTAGTTGGTCGAAGGAGTAAATGGAGTCGGGGGTGAGTTTCGAGAACCATTCACGAGCCGGACCCCGAAGGGTGGCGGGGAAGGCTCGGCACAGCAGGGGGTCCGAGGCGCTGCGAATCATCATGAGGGTTTTGAAACCCTCCATGTGATCAGCAGGATCTCCCTCGCCGTCGTAGGTCTCGAATTGAGGTGGTCGGAAATTCCGGGGTATTTCCGCTTGGAGGATGGGGGCGGAGAAGGGAGGACGGATAGGTCTGTACCCCTGAGCCGCTCGTTGGTCGCCGTCTCTTATGTGATCGAGGCGATCCTCCATTTCTTGGAGGCACCTTAGGAGTCCGCCATCGTCCTCTGGCTGGATTGTTGATGGGCGGGACACGCTGGCCTCGACGTCCGACCCGGTTTGGGAGTGGAGGGCTTCCTCCCTGGGTGCCCGTCGGAGTGCCCCGAGAATTTCTCTCCGGAAGTCTTGGAACTCCTCGTGAGTGACGGGGGCTCCCTCGACCCTGTTTGGTCGGTCTGAAGGTTGCCTTCCGATGCGGCTGAGTGCTGGCCTCCGTCCCTCAGGCGGCGGTCTTGGATGGTTCGGGGCCGGGTTGGAAGCGGCCCTTCCCCTGCTGCGGCTAATCTGTCGGTTGACGATTACCCCCCGTAGGTCGGGCTGGACTTGACGGGTAACGCTCCTTTGGGACCCCTGATGGGGAGCCCTGTGTTTTAAAGTGTGTGGACCGGCGTTAGCAGTTGGTGGGGGCGAGTCCCGTCGGTTGACGGAGGAAGCAGCCCCCTTGCCCTTGGAGGCCATGAGAGTTCGGCTGTCGAGGTGCCTTGATGGTCGTGCTCGGGTCGGCTTCTGAAGCAGTTCCCACAGACGGCGCCAACCTGATGCGGTTTATTTCTGGGAGACGTGTGGATGCACCAGGTGTGAGTTCGGTCTCGATTTGTATTGAAGGAGAAAGCTGCTTGTCAGACGACCCTCGGAGTGACCTGGCGGCTCCTGCGACTAGCTCGGAGTGCGGTGGATGCTTCGGCTCGGATCAGAGGACTCGGATCTGAGGTCTTGTGTACCTGCAGACGGTTCTGAAACACCGGGGTTTATCCCGGTGGCGGACCCTCCGACGATCTAGTCAGTCTCTGTGAGAGAGTAGCAATAACTAGGTGAATATAAGTGGCAAAAGATTGATTACCTGAAAAGGTGGGTGAGGGTCTAGTATTTATAGAGAATTCCAACCGGGTTTGGATCCGCTTGGGGGCCGGGTCTGAACCCGAAAGCCCATGGGCCTGACGTGGCAGAAGGCCCAGGGGGTTTAGGGCTGACGTGGCAGTATCAGGAGTGGTATAGGGCTGACGCGGCAAAGCCCTTGGTGGTATTTGGAGCTGACATGGCAGATCATGGGGCTTCTGTGCTTCTGGGAGAATCTGGTGGCGTAGGGTGCGCCAAGTCATCTTCATCCTACACCAGGATGGGCGGACGGCCCGGAGGGCTGTCGTGGATCGGAGGCCGAGGACCATCGCCGCTCATCGGATACGAGGAGACCAGATCTGTGGGGATGAACTTGAGGTTCGGCGCCGACCCTGCAGTGGCTTGAAGCCGAGCTAGACTGCTGTTTCTACCATTTTTGAGTGAGAGTTGTATTGGGCCCTGGTTGGGCCCCAAGCCATTTTTACCCTACCACACATATTTATGTGAAAATATTATTATATTGGTGTCGCTATTGGCAATAGCGACATCAGCTTAAGGTTGTCGTTATTGGGAATAGCGGCATCAATTATAAGATGTTTCCACACTTACATTTTTTTCTCAGGTCAGAGAGCTCCTAATTGAATACAAAATGTATATATGCTGTTACTTCCAATAGCGGCATCGTAAAAAAAAAAAGGTCAGGTGTCGCTATTCGCAACAATGGTATTTAAATAACATATATCGTTATTACCATTAGTGTTCGACATATTACCAATAGTGTTTTATACAGATGCGTCCAAAAGTGACTTGTTAAATATTTTCGAATGTGGGTCAGTTTGGTAATTATTTTTAAAAATTGGATCAGTATGGAAAAAATTCAAATGCTCTTATACACCGGCCTAATATCTCTGGTGGTCAGCGCAGAGTAAGAGAAGTCGAAAGCAATGGAGGGGAACAAGATCTCTCATTCTCATCTCAACGGAAGAGGCATCAATCTTCACATCGCCCATCTCGAAAAAGGTCTGAAACATATAAAATCTTAATTTCCACCCACTGGATCTTAATTCATTTTTCTTTGTTATTTACAGTGGCGGAGCTTAGTGAGGGCCCCCCAGAATTATCAAAAAATTTCTTCACATTATTAAAAATTTTATAAATCCTTCAAAAAAATTATAATTTAAACCCTATGAAAACTAAGTTTTATTGTGTAGCCCCTCTAAAAATTTATTTTAAATCTCTATATTTTTACATCGAATTATAAAATTTTATTTTGACCCTCCCGGTAAAATTATTCTGACTTCGTCCTTAGGTATTTATGTATTGAACACAGATGAACTAGGCACTGTAATGTTCCTCCACGGTTTCCCGAAAATTTGGTACTCATGGAGGCATCAAATGGTGGCCGTATCCGAAGCAGGATTCCGCGCCATTGCACTCGATTTCTGTGGCTTTGGACTCTCTGAGCAGCCACCCGAGCTCAAGAAGGCCTCGTGGGACGATCTCGTCGAGGATCTTCTTGCCATCCTCGACTCTCTGAGCATCCCCAAGGTAGCCACTTTTTTCTTCTACTTTTTATTCGAAGAAAAGGTGGGGTCATTTCGCCTTAGCCTGAACATAGGAATGAAATTCAACTTTTACCTCCATTTCATTTCTCCTGAATGCATGAACATGACTGACAGTAGGCTTTCAATGTCGGGAAAGACTTTGGAGCTAAACCACTATTTGATTTCGCCATCTGTTGTTGCTGATTTTGGGGTGGGAGCAAACAGATAAATTTGTGGATTCTTGAGAAAATGAATAAGGCAAACATGTTGACCTGTTGACCTTCACCAACGTGTTAACTTGTTTCTAGCTGCTGCCGCAAACCTACAAAAAGTGCAATATACCGGGATGGGTGCGTCCGATGCTCTTGTCAGTAATCAGGAAGATTACGAAAGAGCTTTTATGTAGAAAAATATTGATTACCTCGTTATGGTAGGGGATGAAGGGTATTTATAGTCGACTTAGGGATCCGTTTCGAGATAAGGACAAATCTCTACTTCCCGGTGTTTTTGGATAAGATAGAATTTAAATCATTTCATAGAGATAACTATGAATTTGAATTACTCTTTATCCATCTAGGTTGGTTTGTAACGGGTCGTTACCCATACCCAGTAAGACAGATTCGTTTATGGGTTATTGGGCTTTGAAGAAAGACCCAGTTCCTATTTTAGACCTGTTTGTAGGTGAAATTACCGTTTTACCCCTGCGAGCTTTAAGATTCGTACCCGATTTGAACGGTCCCGATTTGTTTTTAGGGAAGAGTTTGAGCTTCGAACTTGTTGTTTAAGTGAGTTTCAACAGTTGTAAGAGCAATTTCGAATGGTGAGCTACTTTGTACTCGCTCATTCGCAAGTAGCTAAAGAGCCATCGAATCAAGTGTTGGACTTCGAACTTATCGTTTGAGGGGGTTAACGAGTTGCAGGAGCAATTCCGAATGGTGAGCTACTCTGCACTTGCTTGTTGCAAGCGGCTAAAGTGGCATCGAACCAAGTGTTGGACTCCAAACTCGTTTTTTGAGCTTAGTAAGTCGTGGGAGCTGCTCTGTAGGACAAGCTAGACTCCGAACTCACCATTTAACGGGTCGTAGATGTGACTTGGAGAGGTAGAAACGAAGCAAGTGCAATAATAGAAAAAATCTAAGTTTTATTGAGATAAACTAGGTAGCCTTTTTAATGGGGCGAGCCATTATTACATACTTTTGGCCGTGTTAGAAGCACCGACCTTATCGAAACTGAAAAACCTACTTCTACGATAGGGTGAACGCTTATTGGGAGGAGTTTGGTTCTCCCCCCATTGGACCTCCTTGGATAAAGTGGAGGACGACCACTGGTTCGGAATCTTGGAACTCGGCGGACCTCTCTGTTCGCTTGTAGGCTCCTCGAGGTAGAAGATCGGCCCTGTCTCTTCGGACGAACTTGGCCAGGTGTCCCCGCTGTATGAGTTCTTCGATCTCCTCTTTAAGAGCCCGACAATCATCCGTATCGTGCTCGTGGTCCCTGTGAAAGCGGCACCACTTATCCCTGTTTCTTTTCTTGCCAGGGGTATTCATTCTAGGGGGAGCGCGGAGTAGCCCTTCCTTGTCCACCTCCATAAGAACTGCCGATATACTAGCATTGAGGGGGGTGAACTTCTCAAGACGAGGAGCTGGGCGGCGTTGGCCATTTTCGTCCCTTTGGAGTTTTTGGGACCCTTCTTCGTTTGTATTCTTCCATTTGTTCCCGGAAGATGATTCCTCGAGAGTGGGGGGGTTGAGAGCCTCTTCCACTCGGATGTACTTCTCACTCCTAAGCAGAAATTCTGATAAGTCCCGAGGAGGCTTCTTGTCAAGGGACGCCTTGAGGTCAGCGTTAGTGACGTTGTGCCTGAATGCCACAGAGGCTACAGATTGGTTGAGGAAGGCAATAGACCGGACTTCGGCGGTGAAGCGCCGAACGTAATCTCTTAGGCGTTCACCCTTTCTTTGGTTGAGGGCCACCAAAGATACACTTGTTTTCTCGGCTCGATGGCTGCTCACGAAGTGAGTAAGGAAGAGCCCTTCGAACCGATCGAACAAGAAGATGGAGGCCGAGGCGAGTCGAGAGTACCATTCTCTCGTAGGCCCCTTCAGCGTGGTAGAAAAGGTTTTGCAAAGGAGCACATCCGATGCCTGGCGGATCATCATGAGAGTTTTAAAACTCTCGATGTGGTCGGCGGGGTCCGACTCCCCGTTGTATGACTCAAAGTTAGGGGGCTTAAAGTTTTCCGGAACCGGGGCTTCCATGATGGTTAGGGAGAACGAGGGCCTGCTCGGGCGGAAATTTAAGTCGACCAAGGTGCCTCTCCATCTCATGGAGATGGCGGTATACCGAGTCTTCCCTTCGGTCATATCTTGCCGAGCCCCTAGACTCTCTCCCATGCGAAAGGGGACTAGGAGTGAGGTGGTGATGGCTTGGGGCAGGTTGAGGACTAGGTGCCCGTTGCTCTTGGTTGGGAGCGACATTGAGGACCCGCAGAACGAACTCTTGGAAATCTTGGAACTCCGCCCTTGTGACTGGTGCCCCTCCATCTTGGCAGTCCCTATGTGTGGCTCGGCTTACTGGAGTATGACTTCTCCGCCGATGACGTTGAGGGGACTCTCTTCGCCTCCTCGGGGGAGGGGATCTTCTGGTCCTCGGTCTGTGGGGAATCCGTACTCTCGAGACCCCTGGGTGCCCAGGTTGATGGACTCCCCCAAGGGATCGCCATCCATTCAGGCGAGTTCGGAGTTCGACCCCGTTTTGTCGGTTGACAATTATTTGACGGAGATCTCGCTCGGGAGGGCTTTGAGAAGCCATAGAGTCCACTGAAGGATTGGGTACTGCGACATGGTCAGGAAGAGGATGTTGCTTTGGAAGACTCCGACGGGAGACCCCCTGGGCAGTCCCCCGAGACCCTGGAGGGGCCTGTTGAGGAGGAGGTTATTGAAGAAGAACATCTTGAACTGGAGGAGGAGGAGGATGAGGAAGTTGAGTGGTTCTTCGGCTAAAGATCGCTGCCTTCCCCTTCTCTTTTGGATGCATGGCCTGAAACTAATCTCGCTGATGAAGTTAGGTTGGATTGCTTTTTTGTTTCCCACAGACGACGCCAATCTGTTGCTGCTAATTTTGGTGTGGGAACAAACAGATGAATTTGTGGATTCTTGAGAAAACGAATAAGGCAAACCTGTTGACCTGTTGACCTTCAACAACGTGTTGACTTGTTTCTAGCCGCTGCCGCGAACTTGCAAAAAGTGTGATACACCGGGATGGATCCCGGCGACGCACCCTCCGACGCTCTTGTCAGTAATCAGAAAGATTATGAAAGAGCTTTTATGTAGAAAAATATTGATTACCTCGTTATGGTGGGGGGGAAGAGGTATTTATAGTCGCCTTAGGGATCCGTTTCGAGATAAGGACAAATCTCTACTTCCCAGTGTTTTTGGATAAGATAGAATTTAAATCATTTCATAGAGATAACTATGAATTTGAATTACTTTTTATGTATCTAGGTTGGTTTGTAACGGGTCGTTACCCATACCCAGTAAAACAGATCCGTTTATGGGTTATTGGGCTTTGAAGAAAGACCCAGTTCCCATTTCAGACCCGTTTGTAGGTGAAATTACCGTTTTACCCCAGAGAGCTTTAAGATTCGTGCCCGATTTGAACGGTCCCGATTTGGTTCTATTTTTAGCCATGTCACCATCCATCACCCTAAACCAGGCGTCTGGGATTATAAGCTTAGGTGTTCCTTTCTCCCCGAGAGCCTTCGCTACTGTCCTTCACCCTCCGAAAGGCTTCTACATATCAAGATGGAAGGTAAGGCCTAACCAAATCTCTGAATTGTTTAGCGAATTGAAAAGGAGAAAGGAGATGTCTCTTGAGGACCTGATTGTCAGGTTGCGGATTGAAGAAGAGAATCGCAAGGCTGACAAGTCCTATGGAAATTAGTCCATAGAAAAGGCCAACATGGTGAAACACGAACAGAAGGGCAAAAGGAGGAAGTTCTTACCACATGCCTCGAACAAAAAATCTACCGCAAAGAGGTTTGCTGGAAAATGCCACAAGTGTGGTAAGCTGGGGCACAAAATCTCTGACCAGTTGAAGTCCTATCTCGCCAACTCCCTGCTTCTGAGCAAACCCGAACCGGGCAAACCCCTCTTCCAGTACCTCTTAGCCTCGGAAAGTGCACTCGGTGTCGTGCTCGTCCGGGAAGAAGAAGGTGTTCAAAAGCTTCTTTACTATATGAGCAAAGTCTTGCTCTTGGCCGAGACAAGATATGCAAAGATGGAAAAGGTGGAATATGCCTTAGTAATGGCCGCATGAAAGTTCCGCCCTTACTTCCAGGCCCACTCTATCCAGGTCCTTACGGACCAGCCTCTCAAGGCCGTCCTCCACAAGCCCAAAAGTTTCGGCCGCTTAGTCAAGTGGTTGATCGAACTAAGCTAGTACAACATCAGCTACCAGCCAAGGACAGTCTTCAAGGGGCAGGCCCTCGCCGAATTTATCATGGAGTGCACTATCTCCGAGCCATGTGACACTCAAGAGGCAGATCCAATCAGGAAAGTTTATGTCGATGGCTCGTCTTGCAAAGTAGGAAGCGGCGCGGGCGTCATCCTTAAGGGTCCCGACAACTTAATTCTCCAGTATTCTCTCCGCCTGAACTTCCCAGCCTCGAACAACGAGGCGGAATATGAGGCTATGATCGTCTGGCTCACCCTGGCGCAAAAGGCGGGGTCCAGACAAATCAGGGCCTTTAGTGACTTCCAGCTCGTGGTCAACCAGATCACCAGGGAGTACGAGGCTCGTGACGCTCGGATGGTCCGATACTTGGGGGTAGTCCAGCAGCTCCTGACGGCCTTCGACTTCTCCTTGGTGGAACAAATCCCTAGGGAGCAAAACACTCAGGCTGACTCCTTATCAAAACTCGCCTCATCATCCTTCGAAGACCTCGACAGCACCGTCCTGATCGAAGTCCTCCTCAGTCCTAGCATCGACCTCCCCAAATTCCTCTGCCTCGCCACCGAACCTCAGCCTCGCCACCGAACCTCAGCCGGACAACTGGAATACTAGATGACTCCCATCCGGAAGTTTCTGGCCGAGGGTGAACTTCCTCAAGATCGAGCCGAGGCTAGAAGGACTAGGGTCCGTTCAGAAAGTTTCATCATAATCAACGAAACACTCTTCAAATGCTCGTACACAACAACAGATGGCAGATCCTACCTTCGTTGCCTGGCCCCCAATGAGGCCAAGTACGCTCTGAAGGAATTACATGAAGGAATCGGGGGGGGTCACATGGAGAGCATGTCGCTCGCCAGAAAAGCCCTAAACCACGGGTACTACTGGCCAACCATGTTACAAGACGCCCAGGACCTCGTCAAAAAGTACGGCCCTTGCCAAAGATTCTCCTCGGTGAAAAGGCTTCCACAAGCCAACCTCCGCTCCCTGACAAGTCCGACCCCATTTGCTATGTGGGGGATGGACATGGTCGGCCCTTTTCCAAAAGCGACAGGCCAAAGGAAGTTTCTCGTGGTGGCCATCGACTACTTCACCAAATGGAACGAGGCAGAGCCCCTGGTCACGATCATAGAGCACCAAACTTAGCAATTTCTCTGGAAGAACATTATCTGCTGGTTCGGTACCCCACAGGTACTTATCACAGACAACGGAACCCAATTCGCAGGCCAGAACTTTCGGAAGTTCTGCGAAGACATCAGCGTCTAGCAGCGCTTCTCATCAATATCTCACCCTCAGTCAAACGGCCAGGCCGAGAATGCGAACCGTCAAATCCTTGACGGCCTCAAGAAGCGGTTGGATAATTCATCAAAGGGATTGTGGGTTGACGATTTACCAAGCGTACTCTGGGCGCACCGGACGACGAAGAGAATCCCTACCGGCGAGTCACCGTTCAACCTAACCTACGGTACAGAGGTGGTTATCCCCCTAGAGATCGGGCTCCCTTCGCCCAGGATCATGGCCTTCAACGAAGAGAACAACTCAACGGGCCTAAGAGCCGACTTGGATCTAATCGACGAGGTCAGGAAAAAATCCGTCATCAGAAGAAGCATATACCAACAACGGATCAAGAAGTTTTACAATAAGAAGGTCCGCCCCACCAACATCAAGCTAGGTGACCTCGTGCTCAGGAAGCTAGCGGTATCCGACCCCGGCTAAAAGAGAAAGTTGGCCCCTAATTGGGAGGGCCCATATAAGATCTCCGAAGTGGTACTGTAACGCCCCGAAATTATTTTTTTTTGACTCCAAACTCAATTCCTTCAATTTCTATATCACTTTAATCATAAACTAAGAAAGTTATATTTCAGGGAAAATTTTGGCAGAGCCTCCCCTGTAAATTTTGCCCCGAAACACAAAAAGCTTACGGAATTCTGCTCAAAATTCCGTAGCTCACAATCCACATAATATTTTTATGGGCTCCCCAGGCCAAAATGAGCAGAAACATACAGGAAATATAATATAATGCTCTGGGGGCCAAACTCATAACGGATTATCAATTATCAAATAAAAACGATAAATTTTTTTGGAAAACAAGGTAAAATTTTAGAAAATGTTTTGTAAAACCTACCACAGAGCCCGGTACACCACAACAAGATGGGTACGGGTCACAACCACCACATACTACTCCATACTATACTCACCATCATCATTTACATACTTATACATCCATAATACAATTTAAAACATAAAATCACCTCTCATCCTAACTAATTAATACAAAACTTTTTAAAATAGATCCTCACCCTGCAAACTACGCCTCCTCTCTGCACTGATGGGAACCTGTAACAATAGGGGATCTAGGGTAGTCCTCTGACTCCCCTAACCCCCCAAACACAAAGGAGTTAGCCATTTCTGGTGTGAGTATAATTATTAATCAAATAACAATTTAAAATAGTACAAAGAAAATAATTTAAACTTACGAATACCAAGTAAGATAAGGCAACCCGAATCTTGAGTTCAACAACATCATCACTATAACGATATATCAAATACTTTGTCAATCCTGCATTCAACTATTCACTTACCCATAACTTCACCCAATTCTCTATATACATCACACTAACGACATATATCTTATATTTGCATAAGAAAAGTCACATACGATCCATTACCTTTACGTTTGAATTTCCTGACACAAATATCGATCCTTCCACAATTATCGCCACATGAGCATTTCTTTATATATATATATATATATATACACACATGATCTTACTACATCTTTTCTTCATCCTTATAAACCATGCACTTCATTTACTAGTATTATATACGGCTTATTTTCTTTAATAATCATTTTCACAACCCTTCTCTCATTACATACATCGCACACATACAAACAACCATACCATCTACATCATCATGACATCTCATTACAAGTATTTAATTTACTGAATAACATCACAATTATCTATTTTTATAGCCTCCTAAACATACGCATTCATTTCCAGAATATCCCACTCATTTATGTCGGATCACGTAAATATCACATTTCATTTCACTATGCGAGGGACTTGCATTTCATCACACCATTAGCACATCTCTAATTAAAATGCTTATTCTCATTGCATCAAAAGCATGCCTTATAGCTCATTCACATCTCATTATTTTATTCAATTATTATTCAATCTGATTGATAACTAACTTACTTTCATCTTCACTCATAACTCAAATTATCATTGATCTCACTTTCATTCTCATCAATTTATACTCCATATCCCAAACATAGTTTGGGCAATAATATATCACACCCCAAAGCCGATAGCTTGGGGAATAATCACTGCACCCCAAACACGTAGTCTGGGTAGTATCACATCACATCTCCAGCCGATAGCTTGATTATTAATTTACTTCAATCACTATTCATCTTCACTTATTTAATTCTTCATTTCCATTAATCGCTAGCACTATTATGCCCACTAACCCTGCGAATTATGCCAAGGCAGGTAGTTCCCACCATTTCCACAGAAACAGCGGGCAGGTAATTTCTTGACACAATTCCAAGGTGGAACCACTCATATCATACTGTATTTTACTTAAATCTCCATTCACAACTCATAATACCGCTTACTTTAACTTTTCATTCTCATATTATATCTCACATTACCTTTCATTCATGATTGCATAACTCCTCTTCTTTATTTCTAACATTCATTCCCATACATACTCTATATACTATTCATTTCTTTTCTTTACTTTCTCACTCTCCTCTACTCATGTTCGTTCATTTTCCAATATCGCATCATAAGTATAGCCATATGCCAATATATACCCACACACACACACACACACACACATATATATATATATATATCTCCCCCGTAGTATATTCATATCTCCCATAATATAAGTAATCTCCGCAAGATATCATATCATCTGTATCTTTACATATGCATATATTCTTTCAATACACATTCACCCTTATATTTTCTCCTTTTCAGTGCCCACACAACTGACCTCCTCGTACAACACAGGGATCTCTGTGCCTCCCATCCCGTACATTTCAATCCCGCGAACCCACCACATCACCCAGATCCAGGTGTCCTAAGCATCTACCATTTGTGGGCTGGATTGAAAATACGGTTGCGCGCTTGTCCAACCAAGACTAAAGCTAAAAGGCTAGTCAAAAGTAAAATATAACACGCGGATCGATACTCACACAGAGTCTTACACGTCCGAGGCTACGTCTTCCTCCTGGCCCTATACCAGCGAGGGAAACTCCTGATCCCCAAACATAGTTTAGGGCAATATATAACTCCCGATCCCCAAATATAAAATTTGGGGCAATATAAATATAACTCCTGTTCCCGGGTGTATCCCGGACCTGTAGGGTCTAGCCCAAACATCGGGAGATTGTGCAGCACTGCAATATTTAATTCTCCTTTATATACACATACATATCCCCTTTATTATATACTCCTTCACAATATAACTCCTGTTCCCCAAATATTAAATTTGGGGAAATATAAACATATATACAACTCATGTTCCCCAAATATAATTTGGGGCAATATATAACTCCTTTTAATATAACACCTTTATAAATAACTCCTTTAGTATAACACCTTGATAAAATAACTCCTTTAGTAGAACTCTTTTATAATATAACTCCGTATATCTCCTTTATTATATACTCCTTTATAAAATATCTCCATATATATTTATTTATAATATATCTCCTTTATAATAAAACTCCATATACACATATCTCCCCTTTATAATATAACTCCATATATAAATATATCTCCTGTATAACATAACTCCTTTATAATATATCACTGTATATCTCCTTTACAGTATAGCTCCTTTATAAAATAACTCATTTACAATATAACTCCTTTATACTCTAATTTCACCAATATAACATAACAGAAAAGTATATAAACTCCATGAAATTCATAAACATACACAAGTCATTAATCTCACTGATATCATATAAAATTTTCATTTCCCACTCACCCGTCACACACACACCATGTTCATTTCACATCACAATATCACATAAAATTCCCAATTTATCACCCGCATATCACACATACACCATATGACTCATATCCTATACGCCATGCGTTCCACCTCATCACATCAGTCATGAGATCACACATCACACATCCTCATACATTCACATATATAAATCTACTCATTACAACCCCGAAGCATATAAATATTTATCTACAAGCAACAACACACTCCCATACATATATATACTAATTCTTATATCTCATAATTTACTCCGTATTCTACTTGTGAACTTTTCCATACTCATTACTCTTCGCATATCACACACCAAACCATATTTTAAAACTTTCATAGCACATTATGCATATAAAATAAAAAGATCATACTCACATAGCATCCTGCGAAGACTCGAAGAACCCTGCCACGCATCCGAAATCGCTAACATCACCTATTATCAAATTTCCACACAATTAAGGCTCAATTCATCCAAATCAACCACAGAAAAATAATAACACTAATCTTAATATCACACAGACGTTTTATTGAACGTCTGGGATACGCACGTGCAATGCACGTATGAGACAAATTCCTACGGGGGTTTTTATCCCCTAAACAATAACTAGACTCACCCCTAAAATATCTTAATAACTCAACTATATTTTCCATTACTATACAAGAAATAATTCATACCTATATAACTCTCTTTTACAAACCCAAAACCCTAATTTTTAGCAACTTGCAAAACCTCCAATAATTTGCTAATCTATTACCTCTACCATGCCCAACACCTCCAAATCTCCCTACCATAACCATTCTACTCAAAATAAATTAACCACACAAAATTTTATACAAAAATAAAATCTAGGGTTTACCTTTTCGAAACCCTTTCGAAAAACGGACTCCGCTACGACGTAGAGGACCCTTCAATTAGTCAATCCCTCAATTTAATTCGAAAACTACGGAGAAACTAGGGGGATTTGGGCGTGGATGTAACGCCTCGAATTTCAAATAAGGATAAATTTCAGATTTCACAGGATCTTTACTTCACTTCGTACAATTTTACAAGGAATTTAAAACTTTTTATTCACAATACATCAGAGTTCCTTTACACTTGGTTTTTACACAGCGGAAGACTAAAAGATTACAACAATGAAATACAACTTGTATAACTTTAACATCATTTGCAACATCTTTAACTTCTAAACAGCAACAGCATATCCACTTTATAACTCCATGAATAGTCCATTACCTGCATGTCAATCTGTGGGCACGTCAGTTACTTACAACTGACGAAATGTTATACACGGCTATCCTCTCTATGCCGGGAATAGTATAACGATCTCATACTTTAACAAATCACAAAAAGATTGAATGAACAAGTAAAGTGTCAAGGGTGATTATTCTAAATATAAGTGTATGTCATGCCTTAATGCCTAATGCACACATTCCTACACTAGGATGACACTAATGCACACTTGTTCGGATTCTATGCATCCCATACTACATAGGTCCGAGGGCAAGCGCCTACGTTCTTCACAATACAGGGCTCGATCCCTCGCCATGAAAACTACCCGGTAGCAAAACAAAATTCAGACTATTCCACGAATGTGAATCCCAGCCTTGGAGTCCACCGCCGGCTGTTATAACAGATTCCACATCGTGCGAACTGTCCCGTATGTGACCCTCTAGCCCAGTATATATATATATATATATATATATATATATATATATATATATATATATATATATATATATATATATATATATATATATATATATACATTGGAGACGGTAAACACAAAAATCCATCCGTCCGACTACTCAAGATCTTGGAGTCCACCGCCGACCCGTCCTCATAGTCCCGGATTAAAATATAATAATCCGTCTCCCACAGGGCAACCTCAGTCCACCAACTGGGTCTATAGTCTTGGAGTCCACCGCCGACTATATAGAGCACCCCACTTACGTTTCCCTAAGTTTACTACATCTTCACTTATGTGCCTAAATTTTTCTTAAGTTCAAGACATGAATAATTTCCATTCAAGAATTAGTTTTACCTCCTACCGGACTTAATCAACAACTGCGAGATAGCCCCATGGCCATATCTCCAAATCATATCTCAAATATTTCTTTCAATAATGCCGGTATCGAGGTCTTACTAACTCTAAGTCATAAACTTTCATGTACAAGAAAACATGGGTACACATACCCTTTAATAATCATGTCTTAAACCTAGATAATTTCATCTTTCAATTCATTTCACAAAAATAATCAAATCTTGTCATCATCCATGATCTAGTCATTTATTCAAGATTTTTATAGAACAAAAAGTAATTCCTTTCATATATACAATTTCTATCAAATGAATATTTATCATAACCCAAGCTCTTGCAATGTCTCAAAATAAAACCAATCAAAGTCTCATTTACCTCGGTTCAATAATTCATTTTAACACTATTCATATTCTATTTTTCCCACTCTTAGTTCTCCTCAATTAAGAACTTTACTCATATACTTATCTAGATTAAAACCACTAACCATTTGAATACATAAGAACTCTTTGAGTTTCATTTCAACAATTTTGCAAAATCTCAATAAGGTAACTAGTTGTCTTCTTTACTCTTCTTCTAAATAATCATGATTTTTAAAAATAATTAATTTGAGAACAAAATTCATTCCATCTCAAAGGTTGTATCCCATTCAAAGGCAAAACAAAATAAAACCCACTTCATGGGAATCGAACCGTACACACCCCAGGCAAAGCCCCAATCACTCACCACAAGCCAATAGCCCAAATAGGCTAGGTGTTCACTTACTAAACCGCAAGCCCATTAAGCCTTCTCGGATTTGCAAAAGTATTTTGTAAAACAAAATAAAAACTTTGGGGTGATCAAGTATCGAACCCGAGCCAACCAGAGAGCCGGCGCACAGTCAAACCGCTGGGCTACCTGCGCCCAACGACTAACAGGAAACCCGAAAAGGTTTTGTGCTAACTTTCTGTTATTACATTATTTATTAAAAATAAAACTCGATTTCCTCGTACTTGATCAATCCTTTTATTTGATAAAAATAATTTATACAACTGAGATTATTTTATAACAGTAACGTACTGATCGACAATTCATACTTTAGAAAAATAGAACAATTTGACAAAAGTGGTTTCTCCTTATTAAACAACACAATTTTGCATTCATTCTTTTTAGTCACGGATAGCATATTATATATATATTTTTTTATAACAATCCAATGAGCTCCAAAACATAAATTTTTCTTTATAAAAATTTATTTAGTTATGAAAAGAAGTGTTTCCAACATTTTCATAAAGCTACTATTCTTTATGTACATCAATTCATGACAAAATAATCAATTATCTATTTTCTCAACTACATGTTGTAATTTAATTTATATGGTTCACTACTATTTTCAATAGTTTATCATAAACAAAATTTCCATACTATTCATTCATTTTCATTAGCATGTACTTTTTTCTACAATTTGAAAGTAAGAGAACATTCACTTTTATGTTTTACTACTCATTTTCAACACATATAAAAGTGTAAATTAAATATACTTTTCATATCTTATTCAAAATATACATTTGCCAAGGATGGTATCAATTCTTACATCATAATTTTCTATTATTTAACCACACACATATTATTCATATCGTGTATAATAGCATGAAAATCACCTAAAAATCAATATCATCTCATGGAACTAATTTAGAATTTCTAGCATGACATTTCTACAACTAGAAAGTAAGAAACCACCCACCAACATAATGTTAATCCATTTGTCAACGCAGCATGATTCACTATTAGTCTCACCACATTTATAGTATTATCACCTCAAAACTACTCATTCATTTTTATTAGCATGCACATTCTAAAAATTAGAAAGTAGGAGAACACCCACCTTATTGAAGGTTGAAAACTACAAGGGAATGGTTCCTTCTTGCTCCTAGCTTCACAAGCACCTCCTAGTCCTCTTCTCCTCCTAGCAAAAGCTCCAAACAAGAGAACACTACTCTACTTATCTTTTCTTTTATTCTTCTCTTTTCTTTTCTCTCTTTCTCTTATTCTTATTTATATTATTGGTGTGAAAAAGAATGAGAAATGAGTTGCTATTTATAGGACAATGCTAGGGTTCAATTTGCAAAATTTCACACCTAATAAATTACTAAATTAATTCTCATCTCTTCACTTTCTCAACTCCTAAAAACCCCCAACTCTTCACATCCCCACTCTTCACAACTCTAACTCCAAAACCCTTCTCCTCCCCACTCTCTCACACTAACTCTCATCTCTCTCTCTCCCAAAAACCAACCGGCCACACACAAAGTGTGTGCATGCACACATGCACTCATATGTACAATACAATTTAACATTTGTAAGGTGGGCCTTCATCCAATTACCATAATCACTTCATTATTTCCACATATACACCATATCCTTAATCAGAGCATCCTGCTCTTTTCCATACTGTGGGCCCCCACCTTACACCACTCCTTACACATTTATATTTATAAACTATTAGCCCATTTACATACATAACTATATGTGTGTGTATATATATATATATATATATATGTGTGGACACTATTCACTATTAAGTAAAAATTTGTTAAATTAAAATTTATAATGCAAAAATAAATGTGCACACATTTTATTAAATTTATTTCGAGGAAGGATGCGCGCACCGAAACAAACACGTGTGTTGCACGTGAAAACATGAAAATGCGAAAATCGACTTTATTGGTGAAAAGTTATTAAATATAATCAAAAACAATATAAGTAAAATTACATTTACTAATTTACATATATTTCATGATGAAATCACAACACGTAGAAAGCACGTGCATTATACGTGCAGAAAATTGAAAAATGCATTTTAAATAAAATAGGGGGAAAATAAATTTTCGTTTTATAAAATAGATTTAAATACATAAAAATAAATAATTTAAACTTATAGAAAATATTGTACGTAGTGGTGGAAACACGTGCATCAAAACACGTAAAAGCACGTAGATTATGGAGATCGAAATATTATATTTTAGTTGACTGAAATCAATACGGAAAATGTATAAATAGTACGAATCCAAAATATGTAGTAAAAACATTACAAAATATACGTGCGTAACACCCAGGGGCAAAATTGTAATTCCCAATTTTGCGGGGTGTTACAGTGGAGAAGGGAAGGCCGAATGGGTCGGCTGGTTCGTTCGGTCGGGGGAAAAACAGAAGGAAAGAAAGAAAGAAGGAATGGGGATGGAGGGGGGGGGGGGGGGTTGGAAATAAATAAAAATAATAATTAATATAATAATTAATAGGGTATAGGGTATTCTTACACATATACCCCCAATCTTCACAATATTTCAAATAAACTCCCAACTCTCGCACTTTAAAATACTAACAATATAAAATGCATAAAATAGTCTCATAATAATTTTCTAAAATTATAAAATAGAGTAAACAATATTTCTTCACACAAAACTCGACTCATAAACTCCAATATATCATCTATGCCAATCCAACAAAATATTCATACCAATATCAATATTTAAATAATATATATCAAAAATAATTTTCACCTCTCCAAATATATATAAAAATAATTATTTTCGGTATTTTACAAAGTCGAGGTGTTACAGGTACACCCTGATACATACCAACTCACAGACTTGGGGGACAGGAGAGGCCCTGGAACGCGGAACACTTCATCAAGTTCCTCGAAGGGAAAAACTAACTCCTTTTGTAACCGAAACCCATGTAACAGGCACCACGTGTCTCTCCTTTTTGTGTAAATAAAAAGTGTAATCTTTGCTTTCCCCCCTCTTTTTCTTCATTTTTAAAACAAATTTCGGTGCTTCCAACTCGAGCCATAACCTAGCCTTCTCAAGCTTCGAGCTAGGCACTCGGCAATGACCTCGAGTCACACCCTAACTTTTCTACAAAGCATGGGAACTAGACATTCGGCATTGACCTCGAGCCATACCCTAACTTTCTCAAGCTTTATGGGCTAGACGCTCGGTAATGACCTCGAGCCACACCCTATCTTTTCAGCAAAGCATAAGGGGCTCGACACTCAGCATTAATCCCGAGCCATACCCTAGTTTTCTCAAGCTTTATGGCTGAAGCGCTCGGCAATGACCTCGAATCACCCTAACTTTTTTACAAAGCATGGGAACTCAACATTCGGCATTGACCTCGAGCCATACCCTAGCTTTCTCGAATTTTATGGGCTAGGCGCTCGGCAATGACCTCGAGCCACACCTTATCTTTTCAGCAAAGCATAAGGGGCTCGACACTCGACATTAATCCTGAGCCATACTCTAGCTTTCTCAAGCTTTATGGGCTATGCGCTCGGCAATGACCTCGAGTCACACCCTAACTTTTCTACAAAGCATGAGAACTTGACATTCGGCATTGACCTCGAGCCATACCCTAGCTTTCTCAAGCTTTATGGGCTAGGCGCTCGGCAATGACCTCGAGCCACACCCTATCTTTTCAGCAAAACATAAGGGGATCGACCCTCGGCATTAACCCGGATCCATACCCTAGCTTTCTCAAGTTTTATGGGCTAGGCACTCGGCAATGACCTCGACTCACCCTAACTTTTCTACAAAGCATGGAAACTCGACATTCGGCATTGACCTCGAGCCATACCCTAGCTTTCTCAAGCTTTATGGGCTAGGCGCTCGGCAATGACCTCGAGCCATACCCTATCTTTTAGGCAAAGCATAAGGTGCTCGACACTCGGCATTGACCTCAAGCTATACCCTAGCTTTCTCAAGCTTTATGGGTTAGACGCTCGGCATTGACCTCGAGCCACACCCTAACTTTTCTACAAAGCATGGGAACTCGACATTCGGCATTGACCTCAAGCCATACCCCAGCTTTCTCAAGCATTATGGGCTAGGCGCTCGGCAATGACCTCGAGCCACACCCTAACTTTTCTACAAATTACGGGAGCTCGACATTTGGCATTAACCTCGAGCCATGCTCTAGCTTTCTAAAGCTTATGGGCTAGGCGCTCGGCAATGACCTCGGGCCACACCCCAACTTTCTCACTAGACAGGGGGCTCAATACTCGACTTGCACTATGCACAGCGTCCTAAGCTGTCTTGCAAAATAGGGAGGGACGGAAAGATCAACTTTTATTCATCATCAACGCCTTGAATGGCCACAGCGCAATAAAAATTATTACAATGGTTCCGTTGACCCCAACCTAAGTGTTTCCTGTGGGGCTTTTTCGACCAACATGGACCATCTCGAGCCCCACCGAGCGAGTCTATCCTCCAGTATGCTCGTTCGATACCACCGGCACCGCTAGTGTAGACATCCTGGCAATAGAGTCCAGCGCATCAGTGTGCCTCGCCATCTCCAGATAGAGGGTCGGCGAGGAACCCAAGACAGAGGGGCCTCCTCCCCCAAAAAGGCCGAACCGAGACCGGCCTAGGCCTAGCATGACTTTCAACCTCTGAATCTCCAACTCTTTCTCTACCACGACCTCGTAAAGAACGGACTCAGAGATCGGTTGCCTGGTGGAGGCGTCAGACATTGACCAGTTCATCTCGACACTCCCCCAGTCTCGGTCGACTATAGCCTTCTTCAGGCGCACCACCTCTAAACTGAGCTCCTTGGACTTGTTCATGGAATGGCTTACCGAGGCTTCCCAACTGCGAGCCTGCTTGTGATAGCGGATCAAGACACTCTCCTTGGACTCTATCCTATTACGAAATCGCCGGACCTCGGAAGAACTGAGGTCGGCGCCTAGGGTCTCATTCATCTGACAAAAAGGGGAAAACGACAATTCACCTCAAGCTCCCCAAAAATGAGCAAGTCACAGAGTATCAGCCAAAAACTTGATTGTATTGATTCCAAAAATTAGTTATAAAAAGCGGTGGCCAGTCCGCATTCGACAAAATACAAGAACTTCTGAGGGGGGATCTGTACCTCTTCGTCGGCCGTCACTCCCCCCGCCTCTTTCTCCAAGAATGGGTCCCTCGGCACCTCGTCTCCCTCGCCACTGGGGGTCAGCAGATGCACTGGGGGCTCCCACCAATAGTGGAGGTGGTCGACTTTTGCGTCGAGGTAAAGGAGTAGAAAGTGCTCCACCCCCTGAGCTGCCGTCAGCTCGACCTTCGGGTCCTTCGCCTCCCGAAAGTAATGATTGACATTCCTCTTCTCGGCATGGACCTCCTTCTCGAAGCACCTCTTCAGCTGTGCCCCGGTCATAAGCGCTTGGTTGAAGTGAGACATAAGTCGTAAAAGAATGCCGAGTACAAAAAGATGACAAACAACAAATCAACACTTACCACCACTTGAGCTTGAGCCCACTTCATGTAGGCCGTCTCCACCGTCTCGGTCGCCAGGATGGTCTGGTAGCGGGGCCATGGCGAGTTTTTCTGCCACCTCGATCGAGATCGGACCCTCGGCCAGCGAGTCTCCCTCCTTCACTACCCAGTCCGAGGCAAAACGGCCTTAGGCCACTCTTGCCTACCATCTGTTGGGTGTCGGGCCGGATGGTAGGGTTCCCCGCCTTCAGGACGTCAGCAACCTTACGACTGCTGGAGTTAGGTCCCGACTCTTTTGCCTCCCTAGAGGAGTGGGATCTCTTTGAATTCTTCGAGGGCGGCTCTGAAGGGGCCACGAAGCCCCCCCGGGCGGACCCCGCCTTTATCACTGCCTTCTCGGTCCTCTTCTTCTGAGCCAGGGCCAACAGGGTCTTCCTCGCTTCGAGCTTTGATGGGTCCATCGCTGCAGAGAAAAAGGAAAAATGTTAACATGAAAGCAGAAAACTAAACAAGAATGAAATAAAAACATACAAGGGTCGGTTGAGCTCAATCCGGTTCAGGGTAAGTGTAACTCCGTTATATTCGGCCAGCCAATGCTATGCCCCTCGACAATCCTGTCAATGTCAGCCCACTCTGCCTTAGTCAAGTTCCTCCGCCTCGGGGGTTTGTGATTCGGCTTGTAGAAATTTCAGACCGTCAGAATTTCCCAAGGCACCTTGCTCCTGACCACGAAGTACTTTTCCTTCCACCCCTTTATGAAATCCTGATAGCCGCGCCCACTTTCTTGTGAGGGCAAGGCGATATGTAGAATATGCCCACCATATCTCCGAGCGAGCTCACACCTAAGACTGCCCGGAAATATTTCAACTTTAGCGGCACCTTCTTCTCCTCGCACTTTAGAATGAAGCAGACCAGCTGCTTCTATGAATTGGGGCCGTACTGCATTGGGCATAGCTCCCCCCACTTCAGCACCCTCTTGATGAACGGATGTAGCAGCAACCTCAGTCCCGAGGCGAAGGCGTCCTTAGGAAACATACAGAAGCCGGGGGCCAACTCGATGATAGGACGAAGACCATGGCTCGGAATCATCAACTCGTACTCCCGAGGAATGAAGTAGCTGGCCTTTATTACGGGCAGATAGTCGGCCTTCAGTACACACTAGACGTTGTCCATCCGTATCTGGGTCCGGCCCGGTTAAGATACCTTCATGCCAAATTGGACTAAGTTTTCTACATCGTTAGGGTACATCCTCATCGACCGTGGGTTCTTGTAATAGGCGACGTCGAGCCCATGCGCTGGCTCGAACTCATCTGGTGTACTCGGACTATCCGGCAGGTGCCACTTCCTCTTCTTCTTCCGGATGCGCGAAGCCCTTGGCGTAGATGGTGTCGCCAAAGGCGGGAGAGGGGAGAGAACCTCTTCCTCGCTACCTTCCTCATCCTCCTCCCCCTCAGCTCCTTCCTCACGACGTCCCTGCTCCACCTCCCCTTCATCAACCTCCTCTACCACCCCCGGCTTACAACTTCGAAGAGGGACCACATCCAAAACCTGATTGTCCATATCCCAGGATGTGGAATCTGACTTACGATCCACCTCCAAAACCCGGTCGTCCAGGTCCCAGGATGTGGAGTCCGATCCACGATCCCCCTCATCCCGACCAGAAGAGCTGGTTTCGGAACCGTGACATTATTAAAAAAAACACTAACCTGAGTACCATGAACGGAGAGATCAAACGGAAAAGTCACTGCCGGTGGGTTAGAGAAAGAAGCTCTTGTTTCTAGAGAGAGAAGGCAAAGTAAGGAAATGGAGAGGGGAGTGCAGGATTTATAGAGTGAATATGACGCCTCGAATTCCGTGTCGAAATCCTCACTGTTCAATCTTGATCATCAAGATCTAACGGCTCTTGAGGTTTCAACGCCTCGAATTCTGCGTTAAAATCCTGATCGATTCAATCTTGATCATCAAGATCCAACGACTGATAGGCTTTCGACACCTCGAATTCCACCCCCATGATGTCAGCATCATGTACCACCCCCTGGCTTATACAGCAAGCTTAGAGGCTCGAAGCTCGGCAATGACCTCGAGCCATCCCCTAGCTTTCACAGCAAGATTGGGGGGCTCGACGCTCGGCAGTGACCTCGAGCCATCCCCTAGCTTATAAAGCAAGCTTGGGGGCTCGACACTCGGCAGTGACCTCGAGCTATCCCCTAGCTTATACAGCAAGCTTGGGGGCTCGATGCTCGGCAGTGACCTCCAGCCATCCCCTAGCTTTCACATCAAGCATGCGGGGCTCGATGCTTGGCAGTGACCTCGAGCCATCCCCTAGCTTTCATAGCAAGCTTGGGGGCTCGACGCTCGGTCATGAGCCTCGACATCCGAGCACGTGGGGGCTCGACGCTCGGCCATTTACCTTGGCATCCGTGCATGAAGGTTCACCAACCAATTTTCGAACCTCGAAGCTCCAAACGAGTTCCGAGTCCAATTCCTGGCTCACACAGGCTCGGTTCGGCGCTCGACGATCGGCTCTCGACCATCGGTCCTCAACCCTCGACGCCTCTTTCCTTCGGAGGATCTCCTTTGTCCTACCCCACTTACCACTCCAAGAAGCTACAAGGCACACCGCTCCACTCTTCCTACGGTGATAAGCTACTCCTGTACGGCTGGCTTATGCAACCCTCCGGGAGTGGAGGGCTCCTGATATGGGATAGATGAAGTGGCCCCATCTAGACCATCAGATCTCTTCATATTTCGCTCATCTGCGATCATCAGGTCTAAACGGGTCAAACGGGCTTCAGCCCATTGAGGCCCACAGGCAAATGGGTCCGACCCGATCCGTTAAGGTCTCAGACCCGTTTTCCCTACCTATAAATACCAAACCCCCTCCTCACTTCAAAAGGTAATAAACTTTTTCCCACCTGAACCCTACCTACTATTGCTTTCTCAGTGACTGACTAGATCGTCGGAGGGTCTGTCGTCGAGACTTCTCACGTTGTTTCTAGGAAGTGTGCAGGTACAAAAGACCGAGCCGAACCTCAAAGATCCGAGCCAAGCTACGAGATCCGAACTGAGCATCTGACCTCTACCTCCCTCCTGCTACCCCCGAGCCGATCCTACAGCCGAGGATCGGATCGACGCTAGTACCACATCTTCCGCTACACAAATTACAAGAACTCACACCTGTTGCCCCCACACCCTAAAAACAAACAGCATCAGGAGCTTATTATGAATAGTAAGCCAAATTAGAATTCTAACTTTAAGATGAGTAATATTCTACCAAATATGTTTATAAAAAGGACAAATAACTCCATCGAAATTAAGAAATTTGTAGAAGAATTTTACAGTAAAACAGCCAGAAGAATTCCATCTCCATCTGACCTCATTTCTAAGTTTCTAGTCATGATTACTAAGTAAGTGTAGAAAAGTCTGAAAATTATGGGATTGATCAAGAGATAAGTTTCTTCTAAAACTAATATTCCATACATTACTAAAAGAATTGGTAGAGCATAAAAATGAAACATTAGCATTTGGATGAGAAGCAAGTCTAAAAAAATCAGGGAAAGAAGTTTGATAAAAAGCAATTCTCAATCTAAATATCAGTCCAGAATCTCACAGTTGAACCATTGCCACAAATTTTTTGAAAACCACATTTGAAATGAGCAACTGCTTTCCAAATGCATTTTCAAAAGGAGGAACTAATAAAAGGGGGAAGTTCAGTTTAAGTCCCAAAGCAATCTTCTTTTAAAGTATTTTCTTTTAACAATTTTAATCCATATATAATTATCAGATGATATGCATTTCCAGAGCCATTTCCCAAGTAAAGCCAAATTCTTAGCTCTCAAGTTAACAACACTCAATCCACCTTCCTTTTTATCTTTGCAAACATTTTTCAATTCACAAGACACTTACCTAAATCAAAGAAAGATGAAGAACCAACCCAAAAAAAATTCCTTCTTATCTGATCAATTTTCTTAATCACCCAAAAAGGAACAAAGAAAAAGGAAAGAAGGTAAAGAGGATTACTCGAAAGAACAGAATTAACCAAGGTTAGTCTACCAGCCCTAGATAATGATCTCCCTGACCAAGAATTTAATCTTTTCTCAATTTTATCAATAATGGGTAACCAATCTTATTTGTGAAGACTCAATTCTTAATGAAATACCTAAATACTTGATAGGAAAGAACAGATTTTTTCCAAAATGACCCACTTTTTGAAAGTACTTACCAAACTGACTCGAAACTATTTACCAAATTGACCTACTCACTATCTCAAATGAATTCATTATCTCAGATAGCCAGTGTGGTTCTATAATTTTCTCCAACACTTGGAGAAATTTTGAACATGCAATTTATACCTGAAATGTATCCAACTACACTCGCTCTGAGATAGCGAGTTCATTTGAATACATTCACTATCACTCATTTTTTCTGAGAAATTTTGAACATGAAATATATACAACTAGACTCGCTATCTCAGATAGCGAGTGTAGTTATAATCATTTGTCAGAGAAAATTTGAATATGAAATGTATACAACTGCACTCGCTATCTCAGATAGCGAGTCTAGTTCAAATGAACGAGATAGCGAGTGTAGTTATATACATTTCACCTAGAAATTGCATGTTTAAAATTTCTCTAAAAAATGAGTACAACTACAATCGCTATCTGAGATAGCGAGGTCAGTTGAACTAGACTCGCTATGTGTAGTGATGCGGTTTATTTCTGGGAGAAGTGTGGATGCACCAGGTGTGAGTTCGGACTCAATTTGTATTTGAAGGAGAAAGCTGCTCGTCTGACGACCCTTGGCTGACTGGGCGGAACCTGTGGCGACCTCGGGGTGATTCGGAGATCTGGGCTCGGATCAGAGGATTCGGATCCGAGGTCTTGTGTACCTGCAGACGGTCCTGAAACACCGGGGTTTGTCCCGGTGGCGGACCCTCCGACGATCTAGTCAGTCTCTGTGAGAGAGTAGCAATAACTAGGTGAATTTAAGTGGAAAAAGATTGATTACCTGAAAAGGTGGGTGAGGGTCTAGTATTTATAGGGAATCCCAACCGGGTTTGGTTCCGCTTGGGGGCCGGGTCTGGACCCGAAAGCCCATGGGCCTGACGTGGCAGAAGGCCCAGGGGGTTTAGGGCAGACGTGGCAATACCAGGAGCGGTATAGGGCTGACGTGGCAAAACCTTGGGTGGTATTTGGAGCTGTCATGGCTGATCGTGGGTCTTCTGTGCTTCTGGGAGAATCGGAGGGCCTAGGCTGTGCCAGGTCATCCCCCTGCTTCGCCAGAGAGGGGGGACGGCCCGTGGGGCTGTCACGGATCGGAGGCCGAGGACCGCTGAAGCCCGTCGGATACGAGGAGGCCAGTTCTGCGGGGGTGAACGTGAGGTTCGGCGCCGACCCTGCGGTGGTTCGAGGCCGAACTAGATTGCTATTTTTACCTTTCTTGAGTGGGAGTTGTATTGGGCCCTGGTAGGGCCTCCAGGCCATTTTTACCCTACCACATGTAGTTATATACATTTCAGGTAGAAATTGCATGTTTAAAATTTCTTTGAAAATTGAGTATAGTTACACTCGCTATCTAAGATAGCGAGTTCATTTGAACTAGACTCGCTATCTCATATAGCGAGTGTAATTATATACATTTCAGATAGAAATTGCATATTCAAAATTTCTTTGAAAAATGAGTACGGTTACACTCGCTATCTGAGATAGCGAGTTCATTTGAACTAGACTCGCTATCTCATATAGCGAGTGTAGTTATATACATTTCAGATAGAAATTGCATGTTTAAAATTTCTCTAAAAAATGAGTACAACTACACTCGCTATTTGAGATAGCGATGTCAGCTGAACTAGACTCGCTATCAAGTGTAGTTATATCCATTTTAGATAGAAATTGCATGTTCAAAATTTATCTGAAAAATGAGTACAGCTACACTTGCTATCTGAGATAGCGAGTTCATTTGAACTAGACTCATAGCGAGTCGATCAATTTGGTAAATAGTTTCGAAAGTGGGTCAGTTTGGTAAATACGTTCAAAAAGTGGGTTATTTTGGAAAAAGTTCAAAAGAACCAACGGAACAATTAAATAAAGGAGCAATCTCAATTTGACTATTCCCATCCACACCTAACCACCCAGCCACACCTAACCAAATGGTAAAGGATCTGGAAAAATTAATTTTCATACCCGAAACACATTCAAAATAATATAAAATGCATTCAAAATAATATAAAAGAAGTTTAAGATTTCTTAGTTTCAGACCATCACAAGTGAAAAATAAAATGATATCATCAGCATATTAAAAGTTTAGAATGCCTCTTAGAGAAGGAAAATCACCCAACCCTTCAATAAGACCATTGACCCAAGCTAAAGATACCTACCTAGTTAAAGACAAGAGCAAAAAGGACAAAAAGAAGAAGAGAAATAATGTCACCTTCCCTAAGGCCTTTTTTGCAAATGAATTTTTTACCTTCAAAATTATTAATCACAACAGAAAAACATACCACAAGATGTCTAAGGTTTTTTTGTTAAGTTGTAACCTTGATGTGTTAGAGAGAGCATAAACTTAGCATTTTCTGTTAAAATTTATTATATATGGGTAAACAGCAAGAAATAGAGCAACGTCAACCTCCACATCAATAATCATAATCCTCCATTGTATATTTATAATTCAAATTCTCTGACCCCACCCCTTTCGAATTTTTTCCCAAAATGATCCTTTTTATGAAAGTTTTTCCACAAACGACCTGTTTTTTTTTAATTCCATAAATGCCCCACTCGCTTTTTGAAAAAGCGAGTGTGGTATAATAACCCACGCTTTTTCAAAAAGCGAGTCTTAGGGTTCAGAAAATTTGAAACCTAAGACTCGCTTTTTGAAACACCGCGGATCATAATGCCACACTCGCTTTTTCAAAAAACGAGTCTTGGCCTTCTTTGCCCAGCAACACTCGCTTTTTGAAAAAGCGGGGGGAATTAACCCACACTCGCTTTTTCAAAAAGCGAGTGTCGTGTGGGACTTAAACCCCCCACCCCCAAACAGATCTGACTATTCTCTCTTTTCTTTCTCCTTCTTTGCGCGCGAAACCCTAACCCAACGTCCATACTCTTCGATTTAACGCCATATTCCATCAAATTAGTTGTCGAATCACTCCTAAACTCTTCATTATCTCATCCCAGTCCAATTGCCCACCTTGTGTTTGCTCGTTCTTTCGATTTTTTTGGTAATTTCCATGGTGTTCTTCGAAAAGGGCTTTGGACGATTTGGGGGTGTTTCTCGTGGTTCAATTCTTGGGCGAATACTGTGGTATATTATTCAAAATCTACATTTTCTAATGTTGTATTTATATTTAGAATTATTTAGTTAGAAATTGGTTGATATTATTGGAGGTACAATTTGCATCGTCGTTGAAAATGTGTAAAATTCGGTATAAAAGTTATGGGTATTTAGGGTGTAAAATTTGGATAGTCGGTTGAGGTGGAGGTCTATACGTTTTGAAAAAGTGGTTAAATGTAGAATTTGTGAGTAAAATTAGATTATAGTTATTAATAATCAAAATGTTCGTATGTGTTCTATATTTCTTGGTTTTATATTTTGGTATTGTTAATAATGATTGCTTGCTCCACATTTTAGGATACTCTTATTTTTTGAAAAATGCCACGGATTAGGGGACATGTGGAGGTAGGTTCTAGTAGTGGACCCAATCGTGGCGATGGACCACGTACATCTTTCGGCCCACCTCCTCGCGGTGGACGTGGTGGTCGTTGTACTAATGTAAGCTTCTAATTTTCTGCATTCGATTTGTTTTATTATCATACAATTAAATGTTATATTTCTTTGCTGATGTAAATGTTGTTTTGCAGTCCCAAGTAACCCAAATGTGGCTGGTACTTCTTCCCCGGCCCCTTCTTCATCTACTATTCCCCTTGGAGGTCCAGGTCCCCTCGACCCCGCTCTTCTTACTCTTCAGTCGCACCATCATTCTAGAGATGTGTGGGAGGGCGAGTCGAAGGAGTGTACATTCCGTGGGGGTCATCCACTCCCTATGCACCCACGGATTCACCAGATATTACGGGATTGCGGACTCTACGGTATTGCACTGATGAGCGGCATCAAGTGCGATCGCCCACTGCTTACAGCACTCCTCGAGAGATGGCGTCCTGAGCCCACAGCTTCCACCTTTCAGTTGGGGAGATGACTGTTTCATTGCAGGACGTTTCAGTACTCACAGGCCTACTGGTAGATGGGCAGGCGGTGACAGGATCAATGGAATTCGACCCTCCATATTTAGTAGAACAATATCTTGGAGTCGAAGTGGAGGCTGGGGCAGTTATTGGGAAACAGATTCGGTTGAAGTGGTTAAAGGAAAAATTCAAGGACCGATTGAGAGATGATTCGACTTGACCTATCTCTCACATCCATGTCATTGCGGAATCTGGTAGTTCTAGGCCCGCCCTTCCTTTTACGTCGCAAATGGCATCAGGTACTAGTTTTGGTCCATCAATAATAGGCCAATATGCTGGATCTAGAATAAGCTGAAACAGTGGGACGTATGTTTGTGCTAATGAAGCAACGGTGTAAAATTTATCAACGAGATGCTTGTGATCGATTGCACGATATGCACAAGCTGCCAGTACATGAGAACATGGTATATGGTATAGATGAAATTTCATACATGTGCACGTTTTGGTTCCCAAATTCACAGTGTGCAAGTTCCCACCCTTCCTTTCTCCACTCACCATCCGTATACCCGTTCTCACAGAAAAAACTCCCGGTTGATGATGGAACATTGTAACCTCATGTCCGTTAGCTCTCTCACGACGACTATCGAGCAGTTCATGTACTCTTCGAGCAAAAATCATCCCTTCAGATAAAAGTTTACTGGCTTCCTGTCGACGAGTAGTAAAATAAGAGTTCAGACGTAAAAAGATCGTCTCAACAATCGCTGTTACTGGCAAACTACGGACGCCTTTCAAGACTGAATTGAACACTTCTGACAGGTTCGTAGTCATTATCCCGTATCTTCGACCTTCATCTGCATAAAGTGCCCATTTCTCAACCGGCTTCTCTTTCAACCAATTAGCCGCCTCCACATTTACGTTTTCAAGTTCAGCAAGTTTGGCCATGAACTTTTTGGGTTGTCGTTGACACGCTATAATTTTCGCCTTTTTACACAATGCCTTACTACCAAATTTACTAAAGAAATTTGTAGCAAAATGACGCATACAATAACAGTGATATCCATTAGATTCGTTCCAAGCTCCATTTTGTAAGTCCATAGCAGACATTATACCAGCGTGACGATTAGAGATAACACACAACTCAGTGCGATCGGTGACATAATATCGGATGCAAGTCAGGAACCATGTCCACGTATTTATACTCTCTCCATTAACCAATGCAAATGCAAACGGAAATAAGCAATCATTCGCATCTGGGGAAACAGCAATTAGCAAGCAACCCTTGTACTTACCGTACAAGTGAGTTCCGTCAACACTGATAACAGGTCTGCAAGACTTGAAACCATCAATTGAAAGACCAAATGCCCAGAATACACCCTTGAATGTTTCCTCGCTAGGACTAGACTCATACTTATCCCAGTGAACAACGGTTCCTGTATTTGCTGCTTGAATTGATGTGAGTAGAAAAGGCAACTTTGTGTATGCTTCTTCGAAGGTACCATACAACCTCTCAATCTCCTTTTGTTTTGCTCACCAAGCTTTCTTATATGAAATCTGATAATTATATTGTAATTTAACAATCCCAATAATTGACCTCGGTGATAAACCGGTATCCTTTTCACCACATCAACAATCAGATTACAAACAAGATTGTAATCAATTTTAAGGTGATCCCGATTCAACGTTGGATTCGTACAAGTGTGTGGCCCAACTATCTTCTTCACCACAAACTTCGTCCTGCCTTTTGGAACCATTGCTCGTAATCTCCAAGGGCAGCCACCATCACTTACGCCGGGGGGACCTTGCACGATCTCCTCAATTGTACGTTTTCTAGGTGCCATTTTGCATTTAACAGTGTACAGTGATGGTGTAGATTTCAAAGTTACAAATTCACGATGTTTTTTGATAGAATACAACTTCACTGCCTGTTGAATCGACTGCTTACTTATAAACTCCTGTCCAACGTACAATTCGTCTACATTGGACGAACCAGACGACTCTTGTGGAACTAGGTGTACTCTAGCACCTTGAGCCATCTCCTCAGTAACATGAGCGTCAACATTGGCGTAGCTATAAGTAGCTCTGACTTCATTAGAACTGTTGTTCGTAGGATTTACATTTGCACCACTATCATCATCATCTTCGTCTCCGTCATCATTTTCACCACTATCAACATCTTCATCGTCTGTTTCTTCCTCTTCTTCATCATCGTCTAACAAGCTGTTGTTACAGACTGCATTTTGAAAGAGTTCAAATATACTGTCATTTGGAACAGAGTCAGGAACCGGACTAGGTTGGCGTGGCAGCACAACATTTACAGAATCCGAGATTGTTGTATTTGTGAAGGTGTTCTCTTGTAAGGATACTGGATTTGGTTGTGAAGATTGAGCGGAGTTAGACCTCATCTGCTGTGTAGGTCCTACCCTTATGAAGCTTGCACTGGAAATATCATGTGGCTGAGCATTCACAACTTGAATTTGCTGAATATATAACTCTAATGCAGACCAAGCACAATTGGGATCAAATGTTCTAGCAATCAATGACTTCAGCGTATTATCAGTAGGTACGGGCACTGTCATAAAATACTGACCATCTCCTCTTCCTGCTGCGTATCGAGCTAAAATTTTTACATTCCATTGATTCCTATCCCAATTAGTAACTTCATATATTTTCTCAACTACTTCTTCAAATGTAATGGTATGGGGTACCCAAACTATTTCCGGATCCAACACGCTATAACAACAACCAATCTTTGGATCACAAATTATTTCACCACCAAAGTAAAACCAAATAGAAATTTTCAAATCCATACCCACGTTAATTTATACCAATAAGCGAGTTATTATCTACCCAAAAAGAAAACCTAATGAAATTAACAAAATAATGGGGCAATAAACATCATAGCTTCACAATAAAGTTGCTTTCCTCTTCAAGTATACCCAAATTCCAACAAATTAAACCTCTATCGGAAGATGGGTTTAAGTTGTCCAAAGCAATTTTATAGGTTATTCCACAAATTACGAGGGTACTTTGACGAATTTGAGATGAGAGATGGGTTAGGGTTTCAGAGTTAGAAGAGAAAGAGAAAGAATAGAGAGAATAGTCAGATCTGTTTGGGGGTGGGGGGTTTAAGTCCCAAACGACACTCGCTTTTTGAAAAAGCGAGTGTGGGTTAATTCCCCCCGCTTTTTCAAAAAGCGAGTGTTGCTAGGCAAAGAAGGCCAAGACTCGCTTTTTGAAAAAGCGAGTGTGGCATTATGATCCGCGGTGTTTCAAAAAGCGAGCCTTAGGTTTCAAATTTTCTGAACCCTAAGACTCGCTTTTTGAAAAAGCGTGGGTTATTATACCACACTCGCTTTTTCATTATGGAATTAAAAAAAAAACAGGCCGTTTGTGGAAAAACTTTCATAAAATGGGTCATTTTGGGAAAAAAATTCACCCCTTTCTCGTTCAGTCATTCTCGTTGTTTTCTACAGTGGAAATCACGCAAATGGAACTCAGATTATGTTGAGACTTGAAAAACAACTAGACTACAATTAGCTCCAGGTTGTCTTCATCAACTTAAAATCTGAAAATCAAGTCAGGGTTTGACCTCAAATCTTTGATTTGAATCAAATTGGTTTTTCCACTCCCATTCAGGGGTTTGTTTATCCCTGGATCAGGCAAATGCATAATGCTCGAACAAAGAGAACTCAGCTTTGATGGTCGATCAATATTGTCTTTTGAATCTTCTTAGTACTAAGTGTAGTAGGAGAAGTTAATTCTATACCCCAGGATACAATGATGCAGTACCCGACATATTTTTAAGTTTTGCAGGTACAGACTGAAAAATATTGATGGTCGATAGGGCACCATGTGAAACATTTATGAAACAAACTTGGTGGTTGACTACAACTTAAAACCTACAAATAAAGGAGTAGACTATGCATGCAAATGGGCTGGGTCGGATTAGACACACGGTCATACCCATGCCCGAACCCTAGAATTACTTACTCGATCAAACCCGTACCCAACAGCAGACCCGCACCCAACAGGTTGATAGTTTCCCAAACACAACCAGAAATTTTTTTTAGTAAAAATTTCAAACCCAGACGAGTTCAGGTTTTAAAAAATGGTGACCCATGCCCTAAAAAGTTCGAGTTGGGTAAGACAGGTTCGGGTTAAACCCTACCCGATTGGCAGCCCTATGCCAGGCTGGGTCCTAACCGTCCAGGGTAAATAGCCAAAGGCTTTGTTAAAGGCCAAGTTGCTGGAGCAGTTACAGTGTTAGCTGGAAGTGAACCAATTGAGAAGGACTATGAGCTCATACTAGTGAAAGATTAGTAAACTAATCTCTCATCAAGTCTTTGGCTACTACCAGTCCTCTTCACTATAACTCTGTCTTCTGAAGGCCACACCAATCAAAGCTCACAAGGCCATGGCTCAGAACATAGAGCACTCTTACCCAAACATAAGAGACCTCATTCTTCATATTGCCCACATCGGCAACGGTCAATCTCTTCATCAACTTCTATCTCTTTATCCCTGATTTTTTTTTCTGATGTCTTTTTCAATTTTTAAACACAGGGGTAAAAGGGACAGTAGTATTCCTTCATGGGTTCCCTGAGATTTGGTACACATGGAGGAACCAAATGGTTGCGGTTGCAGAAGCCGGATATCGTGCCATTGCTCCTGATTTTCGCGGCTATGGCCTCTCCGACCAACCCCAAGAGATAGAAAACACTAAATGGGAAGATCTCGTTGATGATCTCCTTGCCATCCTCGACTCCTTTCAAGTTCCCAAGGTTGTAATTAACCTACACTTGTTCTGATCATAGTTCCTACTAAATTCCCCTTAAAGCTTTTAACATATCAAGTTTGTTTCTGTTGGTCATCAAGACTTTCATAGTTGGCAAAGACTTCGGAGCCAAACCAGCCTATGACTTTGCCCTCCACCACCCGAATCGAGTTTCCGGTGTAATCACCTTGGGTATTCCCTTCTCGCCTAAAAGCATCGACTTAAGTCTCTTCCCTAGTGGCTTCTACATTCGGCGATGGAGGGTAAAAATATTTGAACCAAAAGAATATCTTCATTACCATCCCAGTTAACTCAGTTCAGTGTAACAGTAAGTGATAGCTCTTTCCTTTCTTCTTTCCACAGGAGCCCGGGAGAGCTGAGGCAGACTTCGGAAGGTTTGATGTCAAGACGGTCATTCGCAACATTTACATTCTCTTTGCAGGAAGTGAGCTTCCGACCGCTCCAGAGGATCAGGAGATCATGGATCTTGTACAGCCATCCGAGCCTCTGCCTCAATGGTTCACAGAAGGAGACCTCCAGGCCTATGCAGATCTCTATGAGAAATCGGGTTTCAACTATCCACTTCAGATGCCATACCGGTGAGTTGAGTGAACTGCAAGGAACGGAAATTTTGTTGTGATACTGAAACTAAATAAGCTTATTTGAATTGGAAATAGGTTACTAGAGAAGATGGTGGAAATAGCTGATCCCAGAGTCGAAGTCCCTGCATTGCTGATCATGGGAGAGAAGGACTACTGTCTAAAGTTCCCAGGGATGGAGGACTATGTAAGGAGTGGAATGGTGAAACACTTTGTCCCCAAATTGGAGGAGGTCATATTCATTCCTGAAGGAACTCATTTCGTTCATGAGCAGTTCCCGGATCAGGTGAATCAGCTCATTGTTGCATTTCTTAACGGTCATGTTTCCTCTTAAGAAGCAGATCTAGGTGTTTGTAGGATCCATGCCGTATGTTGTGTTTTGCTTGAAATAAGGGTCAGTTGTCACTCTACGTTCAGAGAAAGTGACCGATGAACTATATGTATTCTTGTTGAGAGGCACGGTTGGTTTGTTCATGTAACAGCTTATTAGTATATGTTGAATGGACTTCTGTATCTTTATTCAGAAGCTAAAATTTGAAGGGCAGTCGTCGAATGGTTGCATTTTTTGCATTAGCTCAACCATCTATGAACTATGAGGTGAAGTTGAAAAGTTTGGGCTTTGGACATTGGAGTAAATTGCATGCCAAACAAATCAGAAATTATGTAAAAAGAGATTGTGTAAGTTAGTTTCAAATGGAATGATATGTTCTACACAACTTGTTAACAGTTGCGGGAAACAGCAGTGAGCCAGATAAAGAAATGAAAGGAGGGCTGAAGAAAGCTCAATCATATGTAATCAAGTGGTAAGTAAGAACGCAGAAAATGAAAGATGAGCAACTAAATATATTATCATTTAAACTTATGTAGACATACCTAGCGCAAACTCAGAATCTAAAAAAGAACCTCCAGAAGGTTTCCATGCAGTTATTAGAATCCCCTGAACTAGAACATAGAATGAGAAAATAAGATCATGGAGGAAAGAAGGGAGGAGCATTTCTGGCAGAAATAACCCAAATTAAAATGAAATTTGCATTTGAAATCTAGTATCTAGCTCTTACTGATAAATGATAGCTTTATTGATTCACCCCTTAACTGTAGGATAATGGCTCGATTCTGGTTCAGATTGTTTTGGAGTATCTGCAGCAAAAGAAAGTTACAGTATCAGGCGACTGATAGAAGGATCAGGCGACTGTCCAGAGAGTTTTCGAAGGCTAAAGATACAAGCAGCAGCAGAGGATCAGACGACTGATCAGTCGACTGCCAGAAGGATTGCCAGTCGACTGGTAAGTCGACCAGTCGACTGTCGACGGGATTTTGAACTAGATCAGGCCCAATTCGAAAAGGCCCAATAGTTTCCCTATAAATACACTTGTTAGGGTTTTGTAATTGGTGACGAAAATTAGAGATCCCTAATTCGGTTTTGCAGCCGTCATTATTTGTAAGGGTTTGTTTTCGCCCATTGGTGATAATTTGAAGAAGAAGAAACCCCAACCGCCCCGTGGATGTAGGCATGAATTTTGCCGAACCACATTAAATCTGTGTGTCCTTTTGTGTTGGTTTGTTTTGTGTTTTCTCGCTGGTTCTCTCTTTGTATTCCGCATTGATTTGGTTATTGATTAGTTTGTATCGCGCACAACAAGTGGTATCAGAGCTGTTGGTTCGACCTAGAGAGAGATGGCGGGTGATGCAGATGCAACCAAGGAGGTTGTGGGATCAAGTTCGTCAAGAACAACGATTCACAACGCAAAATTTGAAGTTGAAAAATTTGATGGGACAAACAATTTCGGGATGTGGCAATGTGAGGTTTTGGATGTTCTTGTTCAACAAGAACAAGATGTTGCTTTGGAAGTTGAAAAACCTAAGGATATGTCCGAAGCAGATTGGAAGAAGTTGAATCGAGTTGCGTGTGGGACTATTCGGCTCTTTATTGAGAAGGCTCAGAAGTATGATTTGATGAGGGATACCATTGCTGCGGTGTTGTGGAAGAAGCTCGAAGACAAATACATGAGGAAAAGTTTGGAGAATCGGCTGTATTTGAAGAAGAGACTTTTTCGCTTCACCTATACGGAAGGTATGTCTATGAATGCTCATGTTGAATCATTTAATAAATTGTTGGCTGATTTGTTAAATTTGGATGAGCAAATTAAGGATGAAGATAAAGCCCTAATCCTGTTGAATTCATTACCTGAAAGTTATGATCATTTAGCAACTACTTTATTATATGGAAAAGATACTGTGAAATATGAAGATGTTGCAAATGCTTTGTTGAATAATGAAACTAGGAGAAGGGATAAGATGGTTGATAGAGAAACTTCTGAAGCGTTGATTGTAAGGGGCAGGACTGAGACTAGATCTGAGTCCAAATCTGGAAAAAAGGGAAACAAATCTCGTTCTAAATCGAGAGGAGTTTCAAAGGACAGGAAAATACCGACCAAAGATGAATGTGCTTTCTGTCATGAGAGGGGGCATTGGAAAAAGGATTGTCCAAAGCTACGAAATAAGGGAAATTCGACTGCAAATGTGACTGTTGATAATTTAGAAAGTGGCGAGGATTTTTCTTTTGCACTTGCTTCTAGTCCCTCACTTTATCAAGAAGTATGGTTTCTTGATACAGCAGCCTCCTATCATATGTCTTGGAAAAAGGAGTGGTTTACTTCTTTGGAGTATATGGATGGTGGTGTAGTTTTGATGGGAAATGATGCACCTTGTAAGAAGGTAGGAATCGGGAAAATTGAATTGCTAATGCACGATGGTCTTATTAGAGAGCTTTCAGATGTATGGTATGTTCCAGATTTGAAAAAGAATCTGATTTCACTAGGTGCTTTGGAGGCCAGTGGTTTGAAATTTGCTAGTGAAGGTGGCGTTCTGAAAGTGACTAGTGGATCACTTGTGGTGATGAAAGGGCAAAGGAAAAGGAACTTGTTTTTCTTGCAGGGAAAAACATATTTGGGTCAGGCTGCCAGTGTAACTGAAAGGCCTAAACAGGTTGTTCCCGACTCTACTAGGTTGTGGCATATGCGACTCGGGCATGCAGGAGAGAAGGCCTTGCAGGGGCTTGTGAAGCAAGGGTTGCTTAAGGATGCTAAAGGGTGCAAGTTGGAATTTTGTGAACATTGTGTTTTGGGTAAGCAAACTAGGGTGAAATTTGGTACAGCTGTACATCAGACTAAGGGTATCCTCGATTATGTGCACACAGATGTTTGGGGCCCTACTCAGACACCTTCTATGAGTGGTAGACACTGGTTTGTTACTTTTGTGGATGATTACTCCAGACGAGTTTGGGTATATACCATGAAGCACAAAGATGAAGTTTTGACATTGTTCACAAGTTGGAAGAAGAAAGTTGAAAATCAGACTGGTAGGAAGATTAAGGTTCTTAGGTCAGATAATGGAGGGGAATACAAGAATGATCCGTTTCTGAAGTTGTGTGAAGATGAAGGGATCCAAAGGCACTTCACAGTTAGGAAGACTCCACAGCAAAATGGGGTTGCAGAAAGGATGAACAGAACCTTACTTGAGAAGGTGAGATGTATGTTAGCACAGTCTGGATTGAAGAAGACATTTTGGGCAGAAGCTGTTATATATGCAAGCCACATCGTCAACCGTTTACCATCAGCAGCACTTGAAGGCAAAACCCCTATTGAGGTATGGAGTGGTAAACCTGCATCTGATTATAGTTTTTTGCATATATTTGGTTGTCCTGCTTATTTTCATGTAACTGAAACTAAACTTGATGCAAGAGCCAAGAAGGCTATATTTGTTGGTTTTAGTACTGGTGTCAAAGGTTACAGGTTGTGGTGTCCAGAACAGAAGAAGTTAGTAATCAGCAGAGATGTGACTTTTGATGAGACCAGCATGATTAGCTCGGGACAGTCGACTGGTGGTATATGTCAGTCGACTGGTGAGCAGCAGAAGAGTGGGACAGTTCTTCAACAGGTGAGTAGAAGAAGTTCGGGACAGTCGACTGATGAACAGGAGCAGTCGACTGGTGGTCCAGAACAGCAGAATTGTGGGAGCTCGGGACAGTCGACTGGTGGCAATAACCAGTCGACTGGTAGGAGAGTTTTCCAACAGGTGGAGTTAGAAAAGTTGTCAGTTGAGAATCCTGTTCCTGTCCAAGATGAAGATGATGTGGTTGATACTGAGAATGATGAAGAAGTTCCTATCCAGCAGGAAGAATCAATTGCAGTAAGAAGGCAAAGAAGAGATATCAAACGACCGTCTCGTTTTACAGACACAGTTGCATTTGCTCTTCCCATTGTGGATGATGAAGTTCCCTCCAACTTCAAAGAAGCCACTAGAAGTTCAGAAAATGCAGATTGGAAAGTTGCTATGGGTGAAGAGATGAACTCTCTTCATAAGAATAAGACTTGGGATCTAGTGCAACTACCAAAGGGGAAGAAAGCAATTGGTTGCAAGTGGGTGTATACAAAGAAAGAGGGTCCAAAAGGCAGTGTTCGGTTCAAGGCTAGACTAGTTGCAAAGGGGTATGCTCAACAGGAAGGAATTGACTATAATGACGTGTTCTCTCCAGTTGTGAAGCATCCTTCTATTCGGATTTTGTTGGCATTGGTAGCACAGTTTGACCTTGAGTTGACACAGATGGATGTGAAGACTGCGTTCTTACATGGGGATCTAGATGAAGAAATTTATATGTTGCAGCCAGATGGGTTCAAGACAGCTGGGAAGGAAAATTGTGTTTGCAGGTTGAAGAAGTCTCTCTATGGTTTGAAGCAATCTCCAAGGCAGTGGTATTTGAGGTTTGATCAGTTTATGAAGGTGCAGAGATATTCCAGAAGTGAGTTTGATCATTGTGTTTACTTCAGGAAGTTGCAGGATGGCTCTTTCATATATCTGTTATTATATGTGGATGACATGTTGATTGCCTCTAAGAATGCTAAGGAGATTCAAAATTTGAAGAATCAGTTGAGTTCTGAATTCGAGATGAAGGATCTTGGTGAAGCCAAGAAGATACTTGGGATGGAGATAGCTAGAGACAGGGCAAAGGGCACAATGAGTTTGACACAGAAGCAATATCTTTTGAAGGTGCTGAAACGGTTCGGTATAGATGAGAAGACTAAACCAGTAAGTACACCCTTAGCCAGTCATTTCAGAATTAGTGCTTCTCAGTCTCCAAGTACAGATGAAGAGAGACAGTATATGGCGAATGTACCTTACACTAGTGTGGTTGGCAGTTTGATGTATGCCATGGTTTGTACTCGACCAGACATCTCTCAGGCGGTGAGTATGGTTAGTCGATATATGCATGATCCAGGCAAAGAGCATTGGCAAGCAGCTAAATGGATTTTGAGGTACATAAGTGGCACCACAGATGTGGGTTTGAAATTTGAAAGGGATGACAATATTAGCAGGTTATTAGTTGGATATGTTGATTCAGACTATGCAGGTGATCTAGATAAGAGGCGGTCTACTACAGGCTATTTGTTTACGATGGCTAGAGCACCTATAAGTTGGAGGTCAAATTTGCAGTCCACTGTAGCGTTGTCTACTACTGAGGCTGAATACATGGCGGTTGCTGAGGCCATGAAGGAAGCCATTTGGATACATGGACTTTTGAAGAGCTTGGGGATTCATCGGGAGAAGGTGGAGGTACACTGTGACAGTCAGAGTGCTATTCATTTAGCGAAGAACCAAGTTCATCATTCGAGGACCAAACATATTGATGTCCGTTATCATTTTGTGCGTGATTTGATAAAGGATGGTGATATTCATTTGGTGAAGATTGGGACAGCTGATAATCCTGCTGATATGTTAACCAAAGTTGTTGGAGCAGCCAAGTTCAAGCATTGCATGAACCTGGCTAATATTTTGCATGTTTGATGATTTGGAATGGGGGGTTGGAATAGTGCTTCGCTATTTGTTCGCCTAGTATGTGATATCATACTAAGGTGGAGTTTGGATTTGTTGTTACATTTGATGATGAGCATTTGGAGTATTTGTGGAGATTGCTTGGGCTACTTGGAAGATCTTGCCAAGGTGGAGATTGTTGGATACTTGGTGGAAGATCTCGCCAAGGTGGAGATTGTAGGATAATGGCTCGATTCTGGTTCAGATTGTTTTGGAGTATCTGCAGCAAAAGAAAGTTACAGTATCAGGCGACTGATAGAAGGATCAGGCGACTGTCCAGAGAGTTTTCGAAGGCTAAAGATACAAGCAGCAGCAGAGGATCAGACGACTGATCAGTCGACTGCCAGAAGGATTGCCAGTCGACTGGTAAGTCGACCAGTCGACTGTCGACGGGATTTTGAACTAGATCAGGCCCAATTCGAAAAGGCCCAATAGTTTCCCTATAAATACACTTGTTAGGGTTTTGTAATTGGTGACGAAAATTAGAGATCCCTAATTCGGTTTTGCAGCCGTCATTATTTGTAAGGGTTTGTTTTCGCCCATTGGTGATAATTTGAAGAAGAAGAAACCCCAACCGCCCCGTGGATGTAGGCATGAATTTTGCCGAACCACATTAAATCTGTGTGTCCTTTTGTGTTGGTTTGTTTTGTGTTTTCTCGCTGGTTCTCTCTTTGTATTCCGCATTGGTTTGGTTATTGATTAGTTTGTATCGCGCACAACATTAACTAGATGCTTGGCCCCCAGCAATTGGGACGGTTAAACCTCTAAGGCATGGCCATGAATCAAATGCAGTTCATTTGAAATCTTTGTCATACTTAAGGCACCGCAAAAGTTCACCCTGTTCATCATTCATGTATGGTGTGAGCAGTGTAACTGGAAAGGATGAATTTCAAATTCTAGAAGAGGCTAAATTAAATTAAATTAAAAATCTTAGCATAGAGATCACTCCAATTAACTTTAAAAACGAGACAGCATCTTCCTCTTCATGTTAGGATTGATATAGAAGAATAATGCTACACCCACTATCAATCTAACTACCATTCTCTTCACTACTTTAGGTGGCACACTCCTATTGGACAATTCTCCACCTATCCTCTCTTCTCTTACCTATTGGAGTATGCCACCTAAGATAGTAAAATTAATGGTGGGTGCAGCATTACTTGATATAGAATCATAAACAAGCAACTAGGCCTGCCATCTGCTTCCCATGGTTAACCTTACTCAAAAGCCCAAATGTGTAGTAAATGAAACTGTAATCTACTATATAAGCTACGAGGGCCGGTTATCCAATGATTAGTACAACAACAACAACAACAAAGCATTTTTAATGGAGCGTGGGAGGCCTTCGACCCACCGTTAATGATATTAAAAAAAAATAACAAACCATTTTTCCCAACTAGTTGGTGTCGACTACATGAGTGGCGGAGTTATCTGATGATCAGTCTCATTCCAAAATTCAAAATTGTATAAATTTATGGAATTTTTTTTTTTTTTGATGAATCGAATAGAGCCAAAAGGCTCCAGCCATCAGAATATATATAAATCAATAAAACGGTAATAATACAAACAAGCATCAATGGTTTTACAAGAGGTAAAACAGAAAAAAGCTAAACAAAATGAGAAAAACAATAACAAGCAGCAAGCACAGAGGGCAATGACACGACAAGATGCACCACCCCGATACCCGAGAGCGGAACAAATGGCCGGGCGAAGCAAGCAATAAAGAGACCAAAAACGAAATGCCGAACCCGAAAGAGAAGCTGGAGAATAAAACTCCCCCCACGACATCCAACTCCACTAGCAGTCTAGAGGGACTCTAGTGGCACAACGGCGGTAATGCACTGCTTACACCAGGGATGTCAACGAGAAGGCGATACTCATCAGTGCCCTAGTTGAACAGCTGATACGGAACCTGCTTTCCTTGCAAGAAGGCGAGCGCTCACTCGAATCTTCGAAAGATCGAAAACTTTCTTATTGTAACCTCGCTTGACGGGGGGATGGACCGCCCTCGCGAACGGGGGCGAAAACGCCTCAAGGTCAGATGAAGAAGCGCCCACAACGATGGAGCACGGAGGGGAACTATGGCTGTTGGGAGCAACCGATGAGACAGATGGGATGGGCTTGGTGGAGCCGGCCCAACGAGAAAATGAAGGGATATCAAGACTCATAGAATACTTGAGGGGAAGGGAGAGCAAGAATAGTTTGAAAGCCCTCAGGACTTGATAGAGCCATGACTGAGCCCCTAAAAATTGATACCAAGAGTATAGGCATCCTGGATAAAGAAAAGAGAACGCAGAACATAAGGGATCAGTGATCTTCAGAGAACAAGGATAGATATAGAATAAAGAAGGGGCCTTAAAATTAACAATAGCTCTGTCAGGATGCATAAGGGGGTCAGAAGTGCGGGAGGGTGGAGCAATCTCCCTCGCACCACGAGACCACGAACGATACGAGAAAAAGGATTTAAGCCAGTCAGGATTTTTACCCAATATCCCGAACAATGACGGAGCCACTGAGAAAGGGCGGGGGCGAGCCTTAAAAGAGTCCCGGCGATGGTATGGGATGAGGTTCGTAAAAACTTTACGATCCTTAAAAAGGAGAGCAATATTAGGCCGATGAAGAGGGACTAGAGAAGCACGAGGAGAAGAAATAGATGTGGAGGAATTCGACGCTGAACGATCAACAAAGACAGAGGAGTCGAGGTCCTTGCTCTTATCCCTACTGTGCTTACTAACCAAGCTATTCAGAAGCTTGCGCTTTAGGAGTGGGTAATTAAGAAAGGTGAGGAGTTTGGCCGGAAGGGGATGACCTCTGGGCAAGCCCAGAAGTTTTTGAAGGGAAAAGCATCGACTACGAGAGTGACCGAGCTTATCACAGAATAAACACTTCATTTTATTCATACAATCACGCTTAAGATGCCCAGGAAGGAGGCACCTGAAGCAAACCCGATGATGATCGGGCCTACAAGGCGCTGGGGAGTTAAAGAACATGGGAGAACCCTGAGAGGGGTAGATGATATCCCGGGGAGGAGAAGATAATTCCCTCCTGGATTCCTGATCCGTAGCTGAGCAAACAGAGCTCGCTACAGTCTTGGTAAGATTCATGGAAGAGACCTTGCCAAGAAAGGTTCAAAACAAAACTCCAATAAAGGAAAGGTAGAGTATAAAGAGACCACTAAAGAGTGGAAACACTCCCACCAGAATAATCGTAACCAGTGCTATAACAAATCGGCGCCTCTCAAAAAGGAGAAGCCGCACTCTCCAATCAGGAGAAAAGGAATGGAGAAAATAGAGAGAAAGAGAGGATAGATAGCACGGTCGATCTAGAAGAAATACTCAGTCAGCACACCGACGTGAGCAGAAAAGATCGCTAGCAATAAGATCCCCAGGGAATGGGGAGAACAATGCCAGTACTAACAAACAGACAACCCAAAAGATATTACAGTAAATGGATCACTACACAGCGCACTGAAAAAGCTGCAATGCACAAGAATAGCCCCAGGGATCCACCCAAACTAACAAACAGTAAAGGTTAAAACGGATGAAAACTCACAGAGATCGGATAAAATGGGCGACTGGATCGCAGCTGAGTGGAACGCGCCTAGCTGGAAAACACTCTCTGACTGGGCACACTGGCGAACAGACGAATGAGCGCCACCTGGAGGGATGCGCCAGGGGAAGCGCAGCCAATGGGAGAGGAACCTCGAATAGCTAGAGATAGAGGGAGAGAACCGGAGCTGCGATACTCGGAGCAGGCAACCCCAGCTCTGGCCGAAAGAGCGCGCAAGAGGAGAAGCGCTACGCAACGCAAAGGGAGGCTCAGGGAGCTCAGTCGGAAGGAAGAGAGGCGCTGGAGACAAGACCTCCAGCGAAGAGAGGGGAAAAAGGGCTTCGATTCAAAATCGAAAAGGCTGAGATGGGTCGGAAGGGATTTGGGAGCTCTACAAACTTGATTGAAGGGAGAATGTGAGAAAGGGGGTGGATCGACGGGAACTGGGGAGAGAAGCGGCCGAGGAAGAAGGGAAATTTGAATTTTTGAATCGCCTTTTTGTTGCTTTTTTGTTGTCTTCAAAAATCACTCAGCTTATAAATTTATGGAATTGTAAGGTGATTTTGTGACATCGTATGATCTTATATTAACAAATACTTATTTTAGAAAGATAGAGGAATATTTGATAACCTTTAAAAGTGGGACAAATAGGAGTCAAATTAACTCTTTCATTACTAGGAAGATGAATCATTTGACGTGTAAAGATTGTAAAATTATACCGGGAGAGTGCTTAACCTCAAAACATAGAGTAATGATGTTCGATGTTAAGATCGGAAAACACGTGTGAGAAAGGAGACTAGAGAACTGAGAAGTAGGTTGTGGAACGTGAAGGGAGATAAACTAGAGGTTTTTAGAAATAAAGTTATTAAAGGAGCGGCATGTAATTGAGAAGGAGAGATAAATATGATATGGACTAAAATGACTATGTGCATAAGAGAAATCGCAAATGAGGTATTTGGAGAATCTAAAGGTAGATGACTGCAAATTAAAGAAACATGGTGCTGGCAAGAAGAAGTCCAAAAAAATTGCGAGAGAAAAAAAAGATCAACATTCAAAATATGTCAAACGAGTAGAAATGATGAAAATTTGGAGAAATACAAAACTGTTAGAAAAATATTAAGAAAGCGATAAGAGAAGCCAAAGGAAAAACTTACGATAATTTATACACAAAATTAGGAACAAAAGAATGAGAAAATAATATCTATAAGCTTGCTTAATAAAGGGATAGAAAAACAGAAGATTTGGATAAAATTAGATGTACTAAGAGCGAGATTTCAAGAGTTTCAGTAAAAAATGAGAAAATTAAGGAAAGATTGTGAAGTTACTTTGAGAAGTTATTAAATAAAAAAATTGTGGGCAACTTAAGTATAGAAGACTCGAACGAGAGTCGAGAGCATAAGTTTTTAAGTAGAATTAGGATCTTAGAAATTCGAAATGCTCTAAGAATGATGAAAATAAGAAAAGCTTTAGGATCGAATGATATACTCATTAAAGTTTTATAGTGTTTTGAGGATGTCTGAGTGAATTGACTAACAAGATAGTTTAATGAGATTTTGATGACCGAGAATATGCCCGATGAATGAACGAAAAGTATTTTAGTACATATATATAAATAAAGGAGATATACAAAGTTGCTTCAATTACCGAGAGATTAAATTAATGAGTCATACAATGAAGCACTGGGAGAGAGTTATCGAACATAGACTGAGACTAGAAACAATAGTGTCTGAGAATCAATTTGGATTTATGTATGTAATATCAACTATGTACTTATGAAAAAATATAGTGAGAATAAGAAAGATATACATATGGTGTTTACAGGTTTAAAATATATGTATAATAAAATCCCTAGAGACATAGTACGGTGGATGTTAAATAACAAAAGAGTAACTATTCGTAATATTGAGGTAATTAAGGATATGTATGAAGAGGCAATGACTACAATTAGAACAATCACAGGAAAAAGTAGTAAATTCCCTATTACAGTAGGTTTACACCAAGATTCGACTTTAACCCTCTACCTCTTTGCTTTGGTTATGAATGAATTGAAGCGAGGAATACAAATTGATGTGTCTTGGTGTATTTTTTTGCCGATGATGTCGACTTAGTGGACGAGACTAGCGCAGTAATCAATGCTAAATTAGAATTGAAAAGAGAAACTTTGGAAGCTAGAGACTTAGAATAAACAGAACTAAAATAGATTATATGAAGTGTAACTTTAGAGATTTTCGAAACACAAATGAGGAAGTAGTGAAGTTTGATGATCAAGAGATACATAACAGAGACCATTTCCGATATTTATGCTCGATTATACAAAGAGATGAAAAATTTTGTGAAGATGTTATACATAAAATCCAAGCAGGGTGGCTTAAGTGGAGAAACGCTGGTGGTGTTCTGTACGACAAATGTGTATTTTTGTAGTTGAAGGAAAATTTTATAGGATAGCTGTTAGACCAGCAATGATGTATAGAACAGAGTATCAGACAATAAAGAAACAACATGTAACGCCCTGTCCTAATTCAGCAATTTTTCTAACAACTGCCCACCACAGGCTTGCCTCATAAAAGGTGCTATAGCTGACTGGTGACCTCTAATTCCAGGCACAATTTCATATATATAATCTTTCAAACCCCCGATATGGGACAATTTCATCCCACATCTCCAACAATTCTCGTGAGCACAGTAACCCAAACCCGGCCCCATGCCCACGTCAGCAACAACAATGACATCTGCTGTTCTTCACAAACGGGCGGCCCCCCTACTGACGTCAGCCGACGTGGCTTGACGCTACCGCAAGATACAGCAACATCTGCTGTATCTCGTGGGCCCTGCCCCTCCAACCATTTAAATCCAAGCACCCTCTCCTATAGGGATTCTATAGGATACCACTCCAACCATTTAAATCCAAGCACCCTCTCCTATAGGGATTCTATAGGACACCCCTCCAATTTTATATATATATATATATATATATATATATATATATATATATATATATATATATATATATAAGCAATGCTCCATTGAAAACGGGTCTGTTTTCACAGACCGATGAAAACAACGTTTCTGGCCGTTGGATCAAGTTCAGCTTGATCCAACGGTCGTGATCGAGCCCGCCCATCACCAATCTCACTTAAGTTGTGAAGGGTATTTTTGGAATTTCATCCCAAATAACTCATTCGCCTCATTCGCCTCATTCGCTCAAACAACGGCCTAGGTTATAAAAAATTGAATGAACCTAGGCTGTTGTTTGGAACAACAACCCTTTATAACCTAGGCCGTTATTCCCAACAACGGCCTAGGCTATAAACTTTCGTTGTTTCAAACCTAGGCAATAAAATTTTATAGCCTAGGCCGTTATTGGGAACAACGGCCTAGGTTATAAAAGGTCGTTGTTCCAAACAACGGTTTAGGTTCATTCAAATTTTTATAAGGCCTAGGTTCATACAACCAAAGCGGGTCTGTGAAAACAGACTCGTTTTCAACGGAGCATTTCTATATATATATATATATATATATATATATATATATATATATATATATATATATATATATATATATATATATATTTTAACACGGGGTGTTACATACACCCCCCCTAAGAATTCAGCGTCCTCACTGAAGCTGGACATGCAACGTAGCGCAGGATCTCCCTTCTAGCCGATGTGGAGCAGTCCCGTGAGCGTCGCTCTCGTCTTTGGAATACTGGAGACCAATCCCACTCCATGGATCATCCTGTGGCCAATTACCATTGTCCCGGAATACTAGAAATTTTCTCACTCCGCCAATCATCCTGGAGTCTATAACTCACGTCTTCCCCACACTCGGTGTCCAAAGTCGGCTCTGATACCATTTGTAACGCTCCGCCCTAATTCAACTGTTTTTCAAACTACTGCCCACCACAGGCTTGCCTCATAAAAGGTGTTATAGTTGATTAGTGACCTCTAATCCCAGGCAATTATATATATATATATATATATATATATATATATATATATATATATATATATATATATATATACATAATTAATCTTTCAAACCCCCGATATGGAACAATTTCATCCCACATCTCCAACAATTCTTGTGAGCACAGTAACCCAAACTCGGCCACATGCCCACGTCAGCAACAACAACGACATCTGCTGTTCTTCACAAATGGGCAGGCCCCCTGCTAACGTCAGCCGACGTGGCTTGACGCTACCGCAGGATACAGCAACATCTGTTGTATCCCGTCCCCCCCCCCCCTCCAACCATCTAAATCCAAGCACCCTCTCCTATAGGGATTCTATAGGAAACCCCTCCAATTAATTATCTATATATATATATGTAACACCCTAGATTTTTAAATAATATTTTTGAGATTAATAAATGAATTAAAATGACTTTTGGTGATTTAATAAACTTTTTCTGAGATTTATCTTTTCCACGTGCTAATATTTTCTTGGGAAGTTCAAAGTCAGAAATTATTTTGGGAAAACCTAATATTTATTAGTAGATATTATTTATGAATTTTCTGGATTTTTCTGATATTCATTTGGCATATTTGCAAATATTACAAAAAGATGGGATTTTGTGCAAAATTACCACTTTGAGTAAAAACTCCAGATTTTCGATTTTCTTGACTGAGCATGATGGCTAGCCAACTCAGAGGTAAAGAGTTTACTTTTTATTCTAATAAACTTGGTTTATTTCGCAAATTTGTTAAAGAATGGGCTTTTTACAAAATTGCCACTTAGTGGCAAAAATTACAAAATTTGTTTTCTGGGTTTGAAATCAGTGCCGGCCAGATCTGGGTATTTGTTTTTTATTTTAAATCTAAATTGAATTGGTTAATCTAATTTCCAAGTATAAGGACTTATATATGAAAAGATATATTCTAAAGTGATATTTTGCAAAACCTACTCAAAACCCTGATACCCTAAAAATCCGGCCTATTAAAAGAGAGATGCAGCCGTCTCTTTGCTGCACCAAAACAAAGGGTTTCTTTATTATTGATTTCTTGGAGTTTCGAAGCTAGGATCTTGGATTCTTGCGAAAGGAATGACTTTTCTTATTCTCTTTATTATTTCGGTTGATTCTTCAATAAGGTGAGTGGCATATGTTTATTTTCTTATTGTTCTAAGCATGTTGTATGTGATGATTTGTCAATTAGAAAGCATGTTAGAGGATTGTATGATGATATATTGAATATACTGATGGATGGATGATTAAAAGTGGAATTTTTTTATGAAAGTTATGAATAGAAATTCTACATAGATGATTTGAGATCGTTAAGAACCTAATAGAAATCATGGGTATGTTGTTTTGTATCCTATGCTTGCTGATTTAATAGGTTGTAGGGTTTTAATGCACCAAATTGATTAAAGATGAATTCTCACTGTGTGTATATATATACGATCTGTTCTTGATGTTTCGATGAGTAAAACCTAACTAATACATGTTGTAATCACATATATTCATGGGTAAACTATTGTAATCAGTGGGGTATGTGTAGAACAAGTTGTAGAAGGATTTTTGAATCAAAACGATCAAATCTTGAAGGTTGGAGGTGGGGTATTATTTTCGGGTCTGTTGTGTTCAGCCGAAATTGTGTTTTTTTGGGATTTTTGTGATGTTTTCGATTGGATCATGAGTTATTTGATACTGAGATTGATTTGGACAATATATTACTCATATTTGAGGATTTTGATGCTTTAAATTGATGCTTAAACTCACCTATTTACATATATATACATTCATGTTCAGTGTTTTGAAGATTTTGTCAAAATTGCTCTTTTATGAATTTGAAGTGGTTTTGATTTGTTTTATAAACTACAGTATGTTAGACAAGTTATATTTGATCATCTCAGGAATTTTGTTTTGCAAATTTATGATTTTACAAAGTAAACGGAGTATCAGTAAAAATGTGCACGAAATTCAAAGCTGTGTTTTTCTTGACATGTCAGTCAACCGCCTAGTATTTGCATTAAAAATGTCAGTCGACTGTCAATTCTTGGATTTTTGGATTTTGGCTTGACAGTCGACCGCCCACTTTTGAACTGTCTTTGACAGTCGACTATCAGTTGCTTGGCTGATTGTTTTCTTGAGTTTTTTCGTCGTTTTCTTGAACGATTATTTCTTCGAACTTATGGATTATTGATCTACTGTTTTAGATGAAGTTTTTGCTACAGATTACAGTATTTTACAGAGTTATAATTTGATTATAATAGGATTTCAATTTGTATTTCTATGACTTTATAAAGTGAAATATATACGTTTTCGAAGGAATTGATGTTTTGTAATTTTTCTACAACTTAAAAATATGATTCTCAGTTATTTAATGGATTTAATATTTTATTTCAGTTCTGGAAATTTGTGAGTGGTTGGATGAATTTGGATTTTTGCTGATTAAAGAAGTTTTCATTGACATAAACATTTTGAGGATGAAATTAAGAGTTTTAAATAAAAGATTTTGTGTTGATATTTGATTTGTGAATCTCTAGGAGTTGAGTAGGATTCTTGTGAACCGGAAGTTGAGATTTTGTGGATATTGACCAGTTGGGTTCTAGGGGTTGTTTTGTGGAATTAAGTACGGCAGGATACACTAACTCTAAAGAAAAGAATTTGTGTATTAATAATAACCAACTTAAGGACAGGCACTAGTAAAGATGTGATGGAACTTGGGAAACGTAAGTATATGCTATAGGGATCTAGTCCAACAGATGCATTCCAGGATTGTGTGTTGTTCTGGCTCGAGAGGACATTTAGTATGTTCGCGTGTCGAGGGTCTGCATGCTTATTCCCGGAGCATACTGGTGCATTCGCGTGCCGAGGGTCGACGGTCCTATTCATGGGATGTACTAGTGTATTTGCACGTCGAGGGTCTGCGGGCCTATTCGTGGGATACACGTCAGGGAGGTGATTCTTCTTGGGGGTCAGAGCTATTCTTACACGATGCTTACGCGTCGAGGGTTGTTAGGCCTATTCGCGGAGTATTCTGGATCTTGTTTCTATCACCGTAGTAGGATTAGTTGCATAACGAGGAATTTAACCCTATAAAGTGGAGAATGATAAGAGCTTGCACCGGACCTATGTAGTATGGAATGCATATAATCCGACAAGTATGCATTAGAGAGTCATCATACTGCATTCGTGTTTTCTTGACTTGATTTTATGCATGTTTGTTTTCGATTTTCCTACACTTGACACTGAGTCTAGTTTCACTCAATGTTTTCATGCTTTATTAATTATTCTTTCATTTTCCGTTCGTTACTACTGTTGATATGTGTTGATTATGGCTTTATTCTTTATGTTTTATTAATATTGTATTTCTTTTGATGTCACTCACACCGTTATGGCTGACCCATGTAGTTTTGAGGGTTAGGGTTATCTCTAGCCTCATATTTTACAGGTAGATACCTATAGCTTGGGATTTGGATTCATGTGGTAGAATGATAATTTGGCTTATGTAAATTGTAAAAGAATGTGTTGTAAAAGGAATTGTAATTCAAGGTGTTTATTTTCTGCTGTGCTTTGTAAAGAATTAGTGTAATAAAAGTTGAAAAAATTTCTGCGTTTGGCTATGTTTACTATTACATTGAGGTAAATGCTAGGAATTGTGCCACGCATTTCTGAGATATCATATTGAAAATTCGAAGCGCTACAAAATATATATATATATATATATATATATATATATATATAGAGAGAGAGAGAGAGAGAGAGAGAGAGAAAGAGAAATTTTCGGTTGCACACTACTTTGGTGAGCACTCCGTGAACACTCACGAAATAGAGCATCTATGACAAATCCGAACCGCTCATATTGTTCTATATACCTTAGATAGCCTAATAATAAAAAATCAAGTAATTTGAAGTTCATTTGCCCATGATTTACATCATCACAAAATTGTATGACTGAAAATTCTAACAGCATGATGGATGTGCAAATGAACTTCAAATTACTTGATTTTCTATTGTTAGGCTATCTAAGGTATATAAAACAATATGAGTGGTTCGAATTTGTCATATGTGCTCTATTTCGTGAGTGTTCATGGGGTGCTCACCAAAAGTAGTGTGCAACCGAAGGGAACTCTCTCTCTCTCTCTCTCTCTCTCTCTCTCTCTCTCTCTATATATATATATATATATATATATATATATATATATATATCTTAACACGGGGTGTTACATACATCCCCCTTAAGAATTCAGCGTCCTCGTTGAAGCCGGGCATGCAACGTAGCACAAGATCTCCCTTCTAGCCGATGTGGAGCAGTCCCGTGAGCGTCGCTCTCGTTTTTGGAATACTGGAGACAAATCCCACTCCACGGATCATCCTGTGGCCAATTACCATCGTCCCGGAATACTGGAGATTATCTCACTCCGCCGACCATCGTGGAGTCCATAACTCACGTCTCCCCCACACTCGGTGTCGAAAGTCGGCTCTGATACCATTTGTAATGCCCCGCCCTAATTCAGCAATTTTTCTAACAAATGCCCGCCACAGGCTTACCTCATAAAAGGTGTTGTAGCTGATTGGTGACCTTTAATCCCAAGCAATTATATATATATATATATATATATATATATATATATATATATATATATATATATATAATTGATGCGGTTTATTTTTTGTCGCAGTGTGGATGCACCAGGTGTGAGTTCGGACTCAATTTGTAATGAGGGAAGAGTGCGGCACGAGACGATGAGCGAGAGGCTCGCTTCGGCGCTTGAGGATCAGCTCGGATGGCCTCGCCTCGAGTACCTGCAGACGGTCCTGAAACACCGGGGTTTATCCCGGTGGCGGACCCTCCGACGATCTAGTCAGTCTCTGTGAGAGAGTAGCAGTAACTAGGGGAATTTAGGTGGCAAAGATTGATTACCTGAAAAGCTAGGTGAGGGTCTGGTATTTATAGGGAATCCCAACCGGGTTTGGATCCGCTTGGGGGCCGGGTCTGAACTCGAAAGCCCATGGGCCTGACATGGCAGGAGGCCCAGGGGGTTTAGGGCGGACGTGGCAGTGTGAAGAGTGGTATAGGGCTGACATGGCAAAACCCTAGGTGGTATTTGGAGCTGACATGGCTGATCATGGGGCTCCTGTGCCTCTGGGAGAATCGGATGGCCTAGGTCGCGCCAGGTCATCCTCATTCCTTGCCAGGCTGGGTGGACGGCCCGTGGGCTGTCGTGGATCGGAGGCTGAGGGCCATTGAGGCTCTTCGGCTACGAGGAGACCCGTTCTGTGGGGGTGAATTTACAGCTCGGTGCCGAGGCAGCTCGAGGTCCGGGGCCGAGCCGGATTATTTTTCTTTCTCTTCGAGTGAGCCATCCTGGGCCTTGGATGGGCCCCAGGCCATTTTTACCCTACCACACAAGCCCCCCACTCCTGCGGGGATGCGGGAGTTAGCCGTGGAGGAGTGTTTATGGTCGTGGAAATGGGATGGCGATTCGTTGGTCTTCCTGAGAAGACTACCCTGGCGCTAGACCGAACCTCGAGCTGGCGAGGGGTTATGGATCGGCAAGGGTGATGGCGAGCCGTTGAGCCTTCTTGAGAAGACTACCCTGGTGCTAGACCGAACCTCGAGCTGGCGAGGGATTAATGGTTCGGCAAGGGTGATGGCAAACCGTTGAGCCTTCCTGAGAAGACTACCCTGGTGCTAGACCGAACCTCGAGCTGGCGAGGGATTATGGGTCGGCAAGGGTGATGGCGAACCGTTGAGCCTTCCTGAGAAGACTACCCTGGTGCTAGACCGAGCCTCGAGCTGGCGAGGGATTACGGGTCGGCAAGGGTGATGGCGAACCGCTGAGCCTTCCTGAGAAGACTACCCTGGTGCGAGACCGAACCTCGAGCTGGCGAGGGATTATGGGTCGGCAAGGGTGATGGCGAACCGTTAAGCCTTAGAAGGTTTAAGCGGGGCGGCCTGCTGTCTTCGCGGAGCATTGAATGCGCTCCGGGATTTGTGTGATGTTTCCGCTTCCTAGGAGCATTGAATGGCGCCGCCTAATAAATGCATGATGCTTGGGCTTCCGTCGTTTGGCTTTTCCAATGTCATAATGGCCGGTCTATGGGGGAGGTTATAAATACCCCTCTCCCTACAGTGGATTTGATCACAGCAAGGGTGGTCCATCGGCCACCAGAGGTGTCTGCTTTGGCGGACGTCTGTTTCTTGCAAAATTTTGACCCTGAGAGCATTGGACGGGTGGTCACTCTATTGCCTTGTTCTTCTCCCGTCCCTGACGGCCTCGATGTGAGTGTCAGGGTCGGGGGAGAACAAGGCAGAAGAGATGGCGGCCGTAGTCCGGGCTCGGGGGGCATGGTGCTGAAAGGTTTTAACCCTGGGAACCTCGGACTAGTGGTGACTTTGCCGTCCAGATCCTTTTTTGGGTCAGACGGCCCTGACACGGCTGTTTGCCCGAAAGAGATCAGGATGGGAGGGGTATCAACCGAATTCCGGACCTGGGGCTGAGGAGCTTCGGATAGGTGGGTCGTCTCCGATCTGCTTTCCGATAGGGTTCTAGGCGATGGTGGCTTTTCTCCCACCCTCGAACAGTTCGGGGTTTCGGCTGCCGAGGCCGTAAGCCCCGAGCTGCTCGTGGGTGAGAGGGGAGCCGACCGAGCCCTGGAGCCCGGGGTGCCTGTCTGAGGACGGCGCCTTAAATCTTTAAGTGAAAAATTTTCTCCGCTGAACACTTCATCCGAACCGACCCCTGTGTGGTCTCCAACCGGCGCTAGGTGACGTCAGCAGTGCCCTTTTCGAGGATGACGTGGCGTGATTCTATTGGTGGCAGACGCGCGCTGTTCGAGGAACAGTAATGCGAAAATCGAGGCGTCACCTCTCCCTCTATAAATATCCCCCCCTCTTCCCTATTCTGTTTATTTCCCTTCTGCTGCCTTTTTTCAAAAAGAAATCAAACACTTCAGCGCACGGCTTGACTGTTTAGCGGCACCGGCTCGTCAGTCCGAGGCTTCCCAAAGGTTAGTTTGTAAGTTTCTTTTGTTAGGCACAGATGGCTAGGGCTCAGTCTGGCTCTTCTGCGTCGACGTCCAGAAGGGAAGGGAACCCTATCTCAAAATTGACTTCGTGGGAGGAGCCAGTGTGCGAGGAGGAGTCGGCACATGATGTGGAGCTCTCTGATTCGACTTCGTGGGAGGAACCAGTATGCGAGGAGGAGCCGGTATACAATGTGAGGCCGTTACGCTCTCGGAAACCTTTCGTGGTGGAGAGTAGTGAGCTGAGGAGGCAAGCGATAGTTCAGACGAAGTCGAGATTCTAGAGTCGACTTCCGGAGAGGAGGGTGGCCCAGGCGAGGGTAAAGCCGAAGGGGCTCGGATAGGAGGTGCGGGGGGGAGATCCACAGGTCAGGGTGTGGGTTCGGGCTCCACACCGACCAGTCTGGGGCGATTATCTACCCCCTCGCCGGAAAGAGCCAAGAAGAAGAGGGTTCCGAAGAAGAAGGGGTCGAGGACCGGTGGCTCGAGCCAGGCGCCCGTTTACCGCAACTTAATGACAGGGTCGCCCGTTCAACCGAAGCCGTTCCGTCGGTACCCTGACGACCTTTCCGATCAGGAGCTTTTTGGGGTCCAGCCGTCTTCGCCGAGCCGGAAGAGGGTGAAGATGGACACGCTTCTGACCGTCTTGGAGGCTGGTGACCTGGAGGTTTTGCAGTTGGCGTACCACATAGGATCCGGCTACGAGCTCATGTTGCCGAGCTCTACCCTGCACCCGACCGACCCCCTGTCTGCTTGGTACTGCGTCTTCCCCGTGGACGCCTTCATCTCTGGACTGAGGCTGCCGGTCCACCCATTTGTTCGGAAGGTGTTGAATTGGGCGTCCCTGGCGCCGATGCAGTATGGGCCGAACTCCTGGAAGCAGATCATCTGCTTCGTGCTATTTGCGAGGAGCAGAAGGTGCCCCTTCGGTTGAGCGTGTTCCGGGCGATGCTGGGGATCAGCTCGTCGGGGGAGTCGGAGGGTGTTTATTATATCTCGCCTCGGAATAAGGGGAAGGTCGTCCACGGTCACCCGGACTCCATCAAGGAGTGGAAGAAAAAATATTTGGTGATCCGGAGTGAGGAGCCTTGGAACATCCCTACTCGATGGAACCATTCTAAGCCGAGCTTCAAAGCGCCGAGGCCGAGGGACCTGACGGCCGAGGAGTGGAGGTTTGTTGAGCGCCTCCGTCTGTCGCACAGTATCAGTTGGCCGAAGGTGACGGAGGGTCACTTGGCGAGCATCGGACTGAACCCGGCCGTGCTTTGTATGTAGTTGTTTCTTTTCTCTCGGTCTTATTGTTCTTTTGCGCTCATTGTTCTTAATGGATCTTTTCGCAGGTATGGATCCAGCATCAATCAAGGCAAAGAGGCTCGCTATGAAGAAGCAGAAGACCGAGGTGAAGGGGGACGCGATGAGGACGAGGGGGTCGTCCCAGGTGGTCTCCAAGGCTCCAGTTCCGCCGAGAGGCAAGAGGACTCGCTCGGAGACAGGCAAGGAGGTTGCGGTTCAGGGGAGCTCGGACCAGGGCAAGGCTTCCGAGCGCAGAGAAGGGAAGGGTCCCCTGGTCGAAGGCGAGGGGGTGGACAAGATGACGAAGGAGCTGCGGCAGCCGTGGGTGCCGGACTGGACGATCCGGAGGGGGGATTGTCTGACCCGGGGGACCCAGGCCGTCGAGGTAGCGGATAAGCTGGCGACTCCCCGAGACCGCTCGGAGATGAAGGTCGAGACCCTGGACGAGGCGTATACGCGCCTTGCGCAGGCCAACGTGCTGGTAAGTCCGCCGACCCCACTTGCCTTGTGAAATGTTTGTAAAGGAGGTTTTCTTAGTAGTGCTTGGTTGCTGCAGGCGACCGTGCAGGGTGCCCATGTGAGAGGCCTTTATGAGGCGGCCTTGAAGCGGGAGCGAGACCGGGCTGACAAGGCCTTGCAAGAGATGAAGGAGATGAAGATAGAGCTCGAAGGCTCTCATAAGAGGGAGCAGGAGATGAAGACCGAGTTCGACGCCAAGGAGGCGGAATGGGCGAAGAAGATGGCGGCTCAGAAGAAGAAGTTCGCGAAGGAGAAGGAGGAGTTGACGGAGGCGGGTCAGCTCCTGGTGATCAAAGCCCAGGACGAGTGTTATGCGAAGGCCATCAGTCATGTGAGGCACTTCTACCCGACCCTCGACCTGTCCAACTTCGACTATGACATGGAGATTGAGGGGACACCGAAGACCCCTAATGAAGAAGGGCCCGTTGATGACCCGGCTGCCGACCTCTCCGTGAACCCGGCCGATGTTGAGGTGGGAAAACAAGTTGTATAGTTTTGTCTTTCTTTTTCCATCTCTTGATTGTATTTGCCTACCGCGGACTGGCCACCGCATTTTTTGTACGAAGTAATTCCATTTATAAAAGAGGATTTTTTGACTGGCCAAGTGTTTTGACCTCGGATATTTCCAAACCTCCTTGCTTATATGTTTTGAGTGGGCTGGTTCTCTTGTAGGTTACGGCTCTCCTTCCCGAGGTGGACCCCCGTCGTTCCGACGTGGCGTGGCTCCGGAGCAAGGTTGAGGCCCTGGAGGCCACGTTGGTTCGCTACCGAAAGGGGGCTCGTGACACTGATGCGGCCTTTAACTATTATCGGAACAAGTCTGAAGCCCTAAGTGAGGAGGCGAGCCGACTGAGGAGGGCGATGGTGGATCGGGACCTCGGGAGTGTCGGTCTTGGATATACCATGTCGAGTGCATCGGTGCAGAGGCCCTCCTCTGAGAGGCTACTTCGTGATGTCATTGTGGAGAAGGAGATGGAGATACACCGTTACAAGACGATGCTGGGTGTCTCGACATCTTCCTCGGGGGGTCGGCGAGCGGAGGGGGTTCCCTCTGCGCTGCTGCTGCTGGAGCGTGTGCGACCAGATGATGCCCAGAGCTCCGTGGCTGGTGTGTTGACCGTGGCTGAGCCGAAGGACCACCATGACGCGGAGAGGGCTCCTAGCCGTTCGGTCGGAGTGGTCCCGCCATTCGTCGGACCCGAGGGGCCCTAAGATGGCGGCTTCCTTCAGTTTGAGATGAGTGGAGTGGTCCTGTAATGGTCTTTGTTTGTTTTTTCAGAACTAATAAGGGAGTATGAATAAAGAATTCTTTTCATTCTTTGCTCTGGTCAATAGTGTAGTGAGTGATGGCGGGAGTGAGGTTCGGCCCCGTCGATCCGTGAGGGATCGGCGCGGGGTGTTAGGAAGACTCCCTGGCCTGAAGCCGGTTCCTACCTACCGAGACGTTGGGGGACGGCACCGAAGTGAGGACCCGGGTGCCGAAGCTCTTTGAGAAAGCGATCCCGTTGTCCGGTGTTAGGTCGGACCTGCCGAGGCGTTTGGAGTTTGACAAAAAGAGATTTCTTTCATATATGATAAGGAGGGTCGTTAAAACGGCCCTTTACACATGACAGCTTACAAAAAATATTATTTACATTAGCCAAGCTAGAACCTATGTCCGTCCCTCCAGGAACTTCATCAGGTGCTCGACGTTCCAGGGTCGGTTGATTGGCCGGCCGTCCATATCCGCCAGTCGGTACGTACCGGGGCGTACGGTCTCGACCACTCGGTATGGGCCTTCCCAGTTGGGAGCCAATTTCCTCTTCTTGGTTGGGTCGGAGACGGACAGTTTCCGTAACACGAGGTCCCCCGCCTTGATGTTCGTGGGGCGGACCTTCTTGTTGTAAAACTTCTCGATCCGTTGTTGGTAGATGCTTCTTCGAATCGAAGACTTCTCTCTGACCTCGGCGACGAGGTCCAGGTTGGCCCTCAGGCCGGACGAATTGTCAGCCTCATCGAAGGCCATGACACGTGAAGAAGGCAGGCCGACCTCGACGGGGATAACTGCCTCTGTCCCGTAGGTCAGACTGATCGGCATCTCCCCCGTGGGGATCCTCTTGGTGGTTCGGTGCGCCCATAGCACGCTAGGTAGTTCTTCGACCCACAGCCCTTTGGGAGAACTGTCGAGGCGCTTTTTGAGGCCGTCGAGGATTTGCTTGTTCGCGTTCTCCGCTTGGCCGTTGGACTGAGGGTGGCAAATAGCGGAGAAGCGTTGCTGGATGCCGATGTCTGCGCAGAAAGTTTGGAAGTTCTGACCTTGGAATTGGGTTCCGTTGTCCGTGACGAGGACCCGGGGGATTCCGAACCGGCAAATGATGTTCTTCCAAAAGAATTGTTGTACTTGGCGCTCAGTGATGCTGGACAGGGGCTCGGCTTCGACCCACTTGGTGAAGTAGTCGATGGCAACTATCAAGAATTTCTTTTGTCCTATTGCAACGGGGAAGGGGCCCACAAGGTCCATGCCCCACATGGCGAATAGCGTAGGACTAGCCAGGGATCGGAGATTGGCTTGAGGAAGCCTCTTGACAGGGGAGAACCTTTGGCATGGGCCGCACCTCTTGACTAGGTCTTGCGAGTCTTGGAGCATGGTCGGCCAATAGTACCCCTGATTCAGGGCCTTCCGAGCAAGTGTTCTGCTCCCCATGTGGCATCCGCCGATCCCCTCATGGAGATCTTTTAGCGCGTAGCTGGCCTCGCCGCTGGTGAGACAGCGGAGGTATGGTTTGCCGTCGGCCAAGGTGTATGAGCGTTTGAAGAGGATGTCATCAATCATGACGAACCTTTCAGCTCGGACCCTTACCCGTCTGGCCTCGGCCCGGTCTTCAGGAAGCTCGGCATTAATTAAGAATCTCCGGATGGGGGTGGTCCAGTCGTCTGGACTGGCAACGCCTTGTACACACATTGCTTCCTGGCCTTGGTCGTTGATACTTGGCTTTAGGAGGATTTCTATGAGTACCGTCTGATCGAGACCCTCGAAGGAGGAAGAGGCGAGTTTGGACAACGCGTCTGCTTGAGCGTTCTGCTCCCTAGGGACTCTGATGACCGTGGCGCAGCTGAAGGACGCCAGGAGTCGTCGGACCGCCGCCAAATACCTCATCATGCGATCATCGCGGGCTTCGTATTCTCCGGTGATCTGATTGACCACGAGCTGAGAATCGCTGAAGGCCTGGATTTGCTTGGCTCCGGCTCGGTGTGCTAGGATCAATTCGGCGATCATGGCCTCGTATTCCGCCTCGTTGTTGGAGGCCGGAAAGTTGAGGCGGAGGGAGTATTGAAGTAGGAATTGGTCGGGGCCACGAAGGATGATGCCAGCCCCACTCCCTGTTTCGCATGATGATCCATCGACAAAGACCTCCCGGGTCGGATCCGAGCCCTCGATGCTAGGCTGCTCGGAGACGGTGCACTCAGTTATGAACTCGGCGAGGGCCTGCCCTTTGATGGCCGTCCTCGGCTGATAGCTGATGTCGAACTGACTCAGCTCAATTGACCACTTGACTAAGCGGCCGGAGTTTTCGGGCTTGTGGAGGACAGTCTTCAGTGGCTGGTCGGTCAGTACTTGGACGGAGTGGGCCTGGAAGTAGGGACGAAGCTTCCGGGCTGCCATGACCAAAGCATAGGCCACCTTCTCTATCTTTGCGTACCTCGTCTCGGCGGGGAGCAGGACCTTGCTCACATAGTACAATGGTCTCTGAACCCCCTCCTCTTCTCGGACGAGGACGGCACTGAGGGCGCTATCCGAAGCGGACAGGTAGAGCCATAGTGGTTCGCCCGGCTCGGGCTTGCTGAGGAGAGGAGGGTTGGTGAGGTACTACTTCAGCTGTTCGAAGGCTTCTTGTTGATGGGTACCCCACTCGAAGCCCCCTTTTCCGCGCAGGGCCTTGAAGAAGGGGAGAGACTTCTCCCCTGACTTGGAGAGGAAACGGCCGATTGCAGCCAACCGGCCTGTAAGCCTCTGAACCTCCTTGACATTCCGGGGCGGGGCCATGTCAATAATAGCTTGGATTTTCTCGGGGTTCGCCTCGATGCCGCGCTGGCTGACGATGAACCCCGGGAATTTCCCAGTGGAGACGCCGAAGGCGCACTTAGCCGGGTTGAGCCTCATGTTGTGTTGTCGGAGGACTCCGAAGGCTTCTTCGAGGTCGGCGACGTGGTCCGGCCCGGCCCGGCTCTTGACGAGCATGTCGTCGACATAGACTTCCACGTTGCGGCCGATCAGGTCTTTGAAGATTTTGTTGACGAGCCGTTGGTATGTGGCTCCGGCGTTTTTCAGCCCGAAGGGCATAACGCGGTAACAAAAAAGACCCTGGTCGGTGACGAACGAGGTCTTGGAGATGTCCGGGGGAAACATCCGGATCTGATTGTACCCCGAGAACGCGTCCATGAAGGACAGTAGCTCATGCCCCGAGGTTGCGTCGATTAAGGCGTCGATGTGGGGGAGGGGGAAAGGATCTTTCGGACATGCCTTGTTTAGATCCGTGAAGTCGATACAGATCCGCCAGCCCCCGGTTGCCTTCTTCACCATGACGACATTAGCCAACCACTCGGGGTAGCTGACTTCCTGAATGAACCGAGCGGTCAAGAGTTTGTCGACCTCTGTCTTCACAACTTGTTGCCTCTCCGGGGCGACTTTGCGCCTCTTCTGGACGACCGGCTTAGAGTCCGGGATGACGCTCAGCCGATGCATGATCAAGTCTTCAGAGATCCTGGGCATGTCGGAGGGCTTCCAGGCGAAGAGATCAACGTTGCGGCGGATGCAGGCGACTATGCCTGGCTTCAAGTCCTCGGGGAGCGAGCGGCTCACCCGGAACCATTTCGATTCATCCTCGGCGCCGAACAGGACCTCCTCCAGTTCGTCGACAGGCTCGGGAGCGGGGCCGTCCCTCTCGGGTTTGAGCTCAACGGCGTCGAGGGGGAACACACCCCCTCCGACGGCGATCATGTAGCACGACTGCGCTGCTTCTTGGCTACCTCGGACTATGCCGACCCCTTGCGGGGTGGAAAATTTAAGTTTCAGATGGTAAGCCGAAGGTACCGCTTGAAAGGAGCACAGTCCGGGTCGGCCGAGTATGGCGTTGTAAGCCGCCTTGACGTTCACCACCATGAAGTCCATGGACTCGGTCCTCTTGATAGGAGTCGATCCTGCGGTAACGTCGAGGGTAACAATCCCTTCTATTACGACAGGGACACCGGAGAACCCATGCAAAGTGTATCCGGCCGGTTTTAGCTTGCCTCTGGGCAGCTTGAGATTCTCGAAGGCTTCGAGGAAAAGAATATTTACTGAGCTGCCATTGTTGACGAGGATTCGGCGAACTTCACAATTAGCCATGTGGAGGCCAATGACGAGGGCATCGCAATGAGGGAGGCGAACGCCTTCGAGGTCCTCCTTGGAGAAGGAGACAGGCACCGGTTGCAACCGGGGTGGGGGGTTATCTTGGACAGTATTCACCTCTCGGATGAAGGCTTTTCGGGAAGTATTTGACTCTCCCCCCATTGGCCCCCCGTGGACACAGTACAAGATGAATGGCGTATCCGCGGCTCCTTCGGGCGAGCGATCCTGGTCCTGGATACGGTTCGGAATAGGGGTCGGAGGCGAAGGCCTCCGGTTCCTCGTATCCCGCCGATCCCGTGGGCCTTCTCTGGTGAATTCCCGGAGGTACCCTCGTGAGATGAGGGCCTCAATCTCGTCTTTCAGGGCCCGACATTGGTCGGTTTCGTGCCCATGGTCTCTATGGAACCGGCAGTAGAAGCGCTGATCTCGCTTCTTGTTGTTATTTGGTCGGGGAGGTAGTCGGACAAGGCATTTGTCTTCGATTTCTAAGAGGATGGCGGACACGTTATGTGTCAAGGGAGTGTACCTTTCGAAGCGAGGGACCGGAGGTGCCCTCTTCGCGCCGACCCCTTCCTTTGCTGTTTTCTTGGCAGGTTCGGCCTCATCGACCCTGCGCTTGCCCTTCCCCACGACTTCCTTGCTGCCCTCTGGGTTAAGAGCTTCTTCAGCTCGTATGTACTTCTCGACCTGGTTGAGAAGGTCAGGAAAGTTCAGAGGTGGCCTCTTTGCCAAGGAGACCTTTAGCTGGTTGTGTCGAACATTGTGTCGGAATGCTGCCGAGGCGATCCCTGCGTCGAGGGCAGAGACGGATCTGGCCTCGGTTGTGAACCTCTTGACGAAGTTACGGAGCGACTCCCCCTACCTCTGGGTGAGGTCGAGCAGTGAAGCGCTCGTCCTCTCGGCCTTCCGGCTGGTGATGAAGTGGGCCAGGAAGCTGGCTTCCAGCTGGTCGAACGAGAAGATCGAGCCAGGGGAGAGTTTGGAGAACCAATCTCTGGCCGGACCCCGGAGGGTGGCCGGGAAGGCTCGGCACAGCAGGGGATCCAAAGCGCTGTGAATCATCATGAGGGTTTTGAAGCCCTCCATGTGATCAGCTGGATCACCCTCGCCGTTGTATGTCTCGAACTGCGGAGGTCGGAAGTTCCGAGGGATCCCCGCTTCTATGATGTTGACGGAGAATGGAGGTCGAGAAGGTCCCCGACCTTGGACTAGGTTGGGATTCCCGTCGCCGATGCGCTCGATGCGATTCTCCATCTCTAGGAGGCGTCGGAGCACCTCGTCTGTGCGTTCCGGAGGGGGCGGCGGCGCACGAGTGTGACTCCTCCCGTCGCTCATTTGGTAGGGTCGGCCATAGGTCGCAGACCTTGGCGCTCCATGGAGGGCCTCCAAGATTTCATCTCTGAAGCTCCTGAACTCGCCCCTGGTGACCCCACCATGGTCGGAAGGGTCGGGTCGGGGCGTAGGAATTCGGCCGATGCGGCTGAATGCCGACGGCCTTTCCCCTTGTGCGGACCTGGAATGGTTCGGGGCCGAGTTGGAAGCGGTCCCTCCCCTAGCCTGGCTAGCCCTTCTGTTCTGAATGACCCGACGAAGGTCGGGTTCGGCGACGCGTGAAACGCTTCGTTGGGGTCCGGGGTTCGCCCCCGGATTATTGGATGCTTGCCCTCCGTCGAGGGCCCCCTCGGGGGGAGGCCCGTCTGTTCGGGCGGAACGGGCCGATCTTCGGGCTCGGGGAGCCATGGGAGATCGGGTCGAGGGAGAGCGTCGGTGGCGAGGCTCGGACTGTCGTCCGTACCGGATAAAGAGTTCCCACAGACGGCGCCAACCTGATGCGGTTTGTTTTTGGTCGCAGTGTGGATGCACCAGGTGTGAGTTCGGACTCAATTTGTAATGAGGGAAGAGTGCGGCACGGGACGATGAGCGAGAGGCTCGCTTCGGCACTTGAGGATCGGCTCGGATGGCCTCGCCTCGAGTACCTGCAGACGGTCCTGAAACACCGGGGTTTATCCTGGTGGCGGACCCTCCGACGATCTAGTTAGTCTCTGTGAGAGAGTAGTAGTAACTAGGGAAATTTAGGTGGCAAAGATTGATTACCTGAAAAGCTGGGTGAGGGTCTGGTATTTATAGGGAATCCCAACCGGGTTTGGATCCGCTTGGGAGCCGGGTCTGAACCCGAAAGCCCATGGGCCTGACGTGGCAGGAGGCCCAGGGAGTTTAGGGCGGACGTGGCAGTGTGAAGAGTGGTATAGGGCTGACGTGGCAAAGCCCTAGGTGGTATTTGGAGCTGACATGGCTGATCATGGGGCTCCTGTGCCTCTGGGAGAATCGGATGGCCTAGGTCGCGCCAGGTCATCCTCATTCCTTGCCAGGCTGGGCGGACGGCCCGTGGGCTGTCGTGGATCGGAGGCTGAGGGCCATTGAGGCTCTTCGGCTACGAGGAGACCCGTTCTGTGGGGGTGAATTTACGGCTCGGTGCCGAGGCAGCTCGAGGTCCGGGGCCGAGCCGGATTGTTTTTCTTTCTCTTCGAGTGAGCCATCCTGGGCCTTGGATGGGCCCCAGGCCATTTTTACCCTACCACAATAATCTTTCAAACCACTTATATGGGACAACTTCATCCCACATCTCCAACAATTCTCATGAGCACAGTAACCAAAACCTGGCCCCATGCTCACGTCAGCAACAACAGCGACATCTGCTGTTCTTCACAAACGGGCAGGTGCTGACGTCAGCCAACGTGGTTTGACGCTATCGCAAGATACAACAACATCTGCTGTATCCCGTGCCCCCCCCCCCCCCCCCCCCCCCCTCCAACCATTTAAATCCAAGCACCCTCTCCTATAGGGATTCTATAAGACACTCCTCCAATTAATTATCTATATATATATATATATATATATATATATATATGTCTTAACACGAGGTGTTACACAACATGTCCAAAAAATAAGTGTAGCAGAGATGAAGAAAGTTAAGATGGATGTGTGGTTAAAATATAAATGATAGAATTAGAAAAGAGCATATATGAACATGATAAAGGTAGCTCATATCTAAAGATAAATTAAGAGAGAATTGCCTTAGATGATCTGAACATGTCACACGTAGACCTAGTAATACCCCGTTAGAAATAGAGATTTGGTAGGTCTGAACATGGGATAGAGGAAGACCTAAATTTACTTGGGTAGAAACAATAATAAAAAATATGATAACTCGTGACTTTTTGCGCTAAACCCGAGCAGAATGGAAAATTATGATTTATGTAACTAACTCCAACTAGTTGAAAAAATGGCTTTTTTGTTGTTGTTGTTGCTGTAAGGTGATTACAACCTTTTAACTGCAGCCAATCATATAAACTTCAAACTGTTGGCATCATGGCATGTACCGAATACTATACACCAGTTAACTCTCCTTTGACCCCGTTTTGTTCTTCAGTTTATGAAGTGATTACAACCTTCTAACTGCTGCCGATCATATAAACTCCAAATTGTTAGTATGTGCCAAAATTATACAATCAATTTGACTGCACAGGCTGTCGCCTTGACCCTAATTTTGTTATTCAGTTAATAAAACACATAGAAAGGAACCAAAACAGAAATTTGAATACCCTCTCCACCAATGAGCAGAAAATCATCAGCATCTTCTGGATAGGCATCTACTTTTCTTGATTCAAGGGCTTTAGTGATTACAACTTTCTAACTGCTGCCAATCATACAAACTCCAAATTGTTAGTATGTGCCAAAATTATACAATCAATTTGACTGCACAGGCTGTCGCCTTGACCCTAATTTTGTTATTCAGTTAATAAAACACATAGAAAGGAACCAAAACAGAAATTTGAATACCCTCTCCACCAATGAGCAGAAAATCATCAGCATCTTCTGGATAGGCATCTACTTTTCTTGATTCAAGGGCTTTAGTGATTACAACTTTCTAACTGCTGCCAATCATACAAACTCCAAATTGTTAGTATGTGCCAAAATTATACAATCAATTTTACTGCACAGGCTGTCGCCTTGACCCTAATTTTGTTATTCAATTAATAAAACACATAGAAAGGAACCAAAACAGAAATTTGAATACCCTCTCCACCAATGAGCAGAAAATCATCAGCATCTTCTGGATAGGCATCTACTTTTCTTGATTCAAGGGCTTTAGTGATTACAACTTTCTAACTGCTGCCAATCATACAAACTCCAAATTGTTTAGTATGTATCAAAATTATACAATCAATATGACTCCACCGGCTGTCGCCTTGACCCTAATTTTGTTGTTCAGTAAATAAAACGCATAGAAAAGAACCAAAACAGAATTTTGAATACCCTCTCCACCAATCAGCAGAAAACCATCAGCATCTTCTGGATAAGCATCTCACAGTGGTGTTGTTTATCTGTGATGTCTGTTTTTTTTAGTTATAATATCGGTGCATTTTTCAGGGCTTTTTTTGGTAGTGAACTTTTTTTTTATTTTGGTATTGTATTCCTTCTGTGGTTATGAATTTTTTGGTCTTATCCCTAATATGCTCAAAAGGACCTCTCAATAAACTAAAAATTTATACATGCAACACATGTTCATTCTTCCCAAGTTGGGGGACTTAATTGCAACATTTAATTAAATTGAAGGACATATATCCAAATATACGAGGGATTTATATGCAAAATAACTTTTACACCTGCAATTCATGTTTAATTTCCTAATTGGGGGGATTTAATTACAAATATATGGGTAATGCTACCCCCAATACCAATTTTACTATTTTTCTCTTCGCTAGCTTAGGTGGTCTACTCTTCATCAATAGGAGTGTAAGAGATTGGTAGTGAAATTTGTAGTGGGTGTGGCATTACCCAATATATAAATATGCATGTTGAGCCACGCGAGTGGGCTGTTGACCTTTCGCAGCCCAACTCTTGCATTATATATAGTAGATACATAGAATAGAAACTCCACATTTGTCTTCCAGTCTATCATCTATGGATCAACAGCAAGAAATAGAGCACTCTTACCTTGACATCAATGGTCTCAGCCTTCATGTGGCCTACACTGGAAAGGGTCAGATAATAGATCCTTCTTCTCCACTCTATTTCCTCACCCAACTCCTTTCTCATTCTCTCTGTTTTTACTTGGTCTCAAATACAGGGGAGAAGGGGACAGTAGTTTTTCTTCATGGCTTCCCAGAAATTTGGTACACATGGAGACACCAAATGATTGGCACAGCAAAGGCAGGATACCGAGCCATTGCCCCTGACTGTCGTGGCTACGGGCTCTCTGGCTGTCCTCTTGACCTAGAGAATGCTAAGTGGACTGATCTCGTCGCTGATCTACTAGCCATCCTTGACTCCTTCAGCATCCCAAAGGTGACAGTTTTGCCTTCCTCAACTTGTATTAACTACACTCTCAATACTCTCTCAATATTCTTTGCTGGTTCTTGATGGGTATCAAAGGCTTTCATAGTTGGTGGCGACTTTGGTGCAATATCAGCATATGACTTTGCACTCCACCACCCTGAACGGGTTGCGGGCGTTGTGACCTTAGGTGTGCCCTATTTGCCCAAAGGCTTTGCGCTTGATTCCCTCCCAGAGGGCTTCTACGTACGGAGGTGGCAGGTAATATTCAATTAAATTTGTATGTCATTGGCAACATTAAAATGTTAAAGTTCCTGGTTTCTAGTTAATACCTTGCCATTCCTTAGGAACCACAACGAGCAGAGGCAGATTTTGGCAGGTTTGATGCCAAGACAGTCGTGCGCAATGTCTACATTCTCTTCTCAAGAAGCGAAATTCCTATAGCTGCAGAAGGTCAGGAGATAATGGACCTTGCAGGGCCATCCACTCCACTGCCTCCTTGGTTCACTGAAGAAGATCTCCAAGTTTATGGTGATCTCTATGAAAAATCTGGGTTCCAATTTGCTCTCCGGATTCCATATAGGTGAGATTACAACCTGTCGTGAGCAAATTCTAACTACTCAGGAGACAAACTTCGAAATTTATAGCATTAGGGACAAAATATATATAGTTAGATAAATACTGTAACAATATTGCAGACAAAATTTCGTGTGCAAACAACATTATCCTCAAAATCTTACGTAACCTTTCTACTGAATAAAATGATTTTATTCTTCTTCATTTGAGATAAAAATTAATTTCATAATGCACCTTTAAAGACAGAGATAACAATGTATACAGAATGCTTGTTGGCATGATTGATTTCTAGTGAATGCTGAAAGTGTGACTTTATAGAAAATGATAAAAACTAGTTGATAATTTTCTTGGAGTTCAAAATTCTCGTATATCATGATGGGTACCATTAATTCTTAAAATTTATGTTTTCTTCTTTGAATTATATTCTTGAATATAAACAGGGGCTTTTTGCTTATTTAATTAAAATATCTTAAGAAAATTGAAAAGGGGAAGAAAGAAGTAATGAAAATTGAAAATAACATTTACTTAGCTCTGGCGTGTGAAACTATTGGTATGTAACTAGGAAGTTGTCTGCTTCCCTGTATGTAGAACGTTGGACAAGATGGTTGAGACAGCAAATCCAAAAGTCGAATTGCCCGCTCTGCTGATCGTAGGAGAAGAAGACTACCTGTTCAAATTTCCAGGGATAGAACAGAGCATTAAAAGTGGGATGCTGAAAGAATATGTTCCTGATTTGGAGATCAAATTTTTACCTGAAGGAACTCACTTTGTGCAGGAACAGTTGCCAGAAGAGGTGAATCAGCTATTAGTTGCCTTCCTTGATAGCCACACTATCAACGGAGCTTGAACATCATGTTCGTATTTATAGTCTTCGTTCCAAAATATTTGAACATTGATCATCTTCCACCATAGCCACATTTCAGGCAGCAAAGTATTACTGAAAGCTTAAAGTGTATTTTTTTCTCGTCATTTTCTGCATGACAACAATGCTCGAAATTGGTTAAATGTGTACCAGTGTATTGAAAGAAATAATTTGGTATTCTGAATTACGAATATATCATTATATTTCTAATATAAAAAGTACTACTTTAACCACATATGACAAAAGGGAAAGCAGACATTAAACTGTTCCACCATAATTTGATAATGTATGAAGATCAAATGAACCAATGATACGATATGTAAATCTACATATCAAATGAACCAACCATATATGTACATCTACATATCAAATGAACCAAGGATTTGAATTAAAAATGCCAAGCTTATCAAATTGAGTTCAACTAGATAGAACATGGCACATGAAAACCACAGGTCGGCCACCAAAGGCCTCACTTAGACACTCAGAGAAACATTTCAGATGCACAGCAACTGCTTGCTCTCAGTTCCATGGAGGTGGTGAGTCTGGTGACTGAGCAAGCAAGCAAGCACAAGGGTGACACTAGGGCAAAACAAAAGTTGACATATTTGATACAAGCAAAGGGAAAACCTAACCATACACCATTTCAGTAGTTCACATTACATTATATAAAGACTTCTATAGCCTAAGAAAATCCTTCATACGGATGCTCTGCATAACACTGTTACATTTTACACCTCAAAACAAAGCTAATTTGTACAGATGAGACTGAACAAAGGCATAGATCAGAGTTCATAGGCTGGAAAACTAGAGTGAGAGGGTTGGACCATGTCCAGAAAGAGATGTGCCATCCCACCCTTCCCTTCAAACAGACAATACGGGCGATCACCACCATGCATCTTCCCTTCTGCAATCAGCTCATCGGTTCTGTCTAATAAAAATGATGCAAATGCCTTAGCCCGATAAAGATACTCTGGTTTCCCAGTTAGCCGGTAGAGTGAAAGGAAAACATATGTATTCCCACTGACACCATGACAAATTCCAACTCTTTTCAGTAGCCCTCGGCGCCACACCACTCCTGCAGCATCCTCTGCTGCTCGCAAGAAATGCTCATCACCAAACACCTGAGGTAGAGAGAGAAATAATGCTGTAAATGCCTGATAAAGCCCCGCTTCTGCTAATGCTTTTTTTAGGTGAATAATTTCTTCTAATCTTATTCTTCATGTAAATTTGTAAATTTTATGGTTAACTTTTATGAAGTTATTTATTAATTATGCACTTTCTAGAATTTTCTTTTGTTCCTTTTTCATTATTATTAATTTATTTTTTTTAATAAGGTTGGAGCTGTTGGGAAAAAGGCTTTGTTGTTGTTGTTAGGCTTTGTTGTTGTTGTTGTTAAGGTTGGAACTTTTTTGCTGCTAAAGCCCTGCCTTCTTGCTTAATTTCACTCTGCTTTCCGCTTTGCACAGCATTGTAGAGAGGTCGAGAATCATGAATTAGGAAGGAAATGAAGTTCTGTAAATTGGCCTATTACCTTCGCAGCTTTAGTTAGGGTGAGAGCAACACCAGGTGCACCATGGCACCAGTGCACAAGCCGGTCAGACTCGGAGCCTTCACTAGATGGGTAGTTACCACTAGGAAACCGGTTGTTGATCATGTAATGGAGGGTGCTTTTTACTAGTTCTTTGTCTTCTGGATTCAGTTCCATGTCCATAAGTACATGCATGATCCCTGCAAGGCCGTGAGCAGCACCCCAATACATCTTTCCATGCCATTCATACATCAGAGGACAGCTGCTTCTGCACTTGTTGGATAACTGTTTCCCATTTTCAATTATTTCCTTGACTACGACACCCTGAATATTCATTTCTTTTCATCAGTTGAAAACAACAAAAGAGTAGAGAAAGAGAGACAAAAACAAGGGTTATAGCTTATAGAACAGGAGGCTAAAACTCACCGTGATGGTGCTAGGGATTGGAACCATGCCAATGTGCTTGTTTAAGAATGAGCATGCCCACAAGTACCCAGCTCTACCATACAAAAGCTCATTTGGTACATCATCCACTAGTTTAATCTGGATCAAACCCAAATTCACAAGATAACCAGACCAATAATTTTGTATTGCAAAATTCAGAAATAAAACCAAACTAGTTCATTGTGTGATTAATGGCAAAAATGAAGGTACAGGTATGCAACCAATCAATTGCATTCCCCTACCTCTACTTAAAAATTATCTATAGTAATCCAACCAGAACCTTAACTGTGTAGATAACTTCACGTTGGAGGTAAAGGTATGGTAACCAAAGTCAGGATACCTCGTACCTCCAAAGTTTAACTCCGAAAAGGGCCTACATTGGAGATGCACACAAAATTGCAAACTGTCTTGCAATAATAGAAACTCTATATATTTGAAACAACCATCGAACATACCTCTTTAAACGAGCACAAGTAGTGCTCAACCAACCCCTCCTCCCCACCATACTTGGCCGCCACCGCACCAAGAGCACAAACACCAGCCCTCCCGCAAATAAAACTCACCTCCCTCCTCGCAAAAACAACCATCAACATCAAAACAATGACAACAAAATAAAATTAAAAACAGAATAACCTAAATAAGATGCAGCTTACGAAGACGAGCCACGAGAAGCACGGTGACAAGATTTAACGATATCAGCGCAGAGCGCGAGATCCGACGCGTTCTGCGTCACAGTAAACGATTTGAAGAGCAGGAACGCGGTTCCGAGCGCGCCAGTGTACAGAGTCCAGTCCCTGGGGTTTGGGCCCTTCTTAACCACCTGAAATGGAGGGTCTTAAGGTGTTTGTGAAAATGAGGCAAAGAGGAGAGAATAGATTACCTGTTCTTTGAGTTTAAGAGCAGCTTGTAAGAAGGCTTCAGCGACGACAGCAGAGGCGGAGGCGGAGGCGGCGTCGGCGAAGTCCGGCATGGAGTTTGGGAAGTACCGATCCGCCATTTTTTTTTTCTTGCTCAAAGCGGTGGAAGTTTCAGAAAAGGGATTTCTTTTTTTTTTCCCCTTAAAGAGTAAAGCTACATCCACTACCGATTTCATTATATTTCTCTTCACTATCTTAGGTGTCACACTTCAATAGTTAGTAGAAGATAGAGTAGGTGGAGGAACTCTCCAATAGTAATATGCCCCCTAAGACAGTGAAGAGAATGGTAGTAAAATAGGTAGTGGTTGAAGCATCACTCTTTTTTAAATGCCACTTTTCGAAACTATTTACTGAACAAGTACAGTTGTTAAAGTATTTGCGTTCGTGGACTTAACAATTAAACTCGTCGTTCTCAACGGTGCGTTTATGAAAGAGTTTTTTTGTGTGAGCCGTATATGGTGAGTTGTTTCATGCTCGCCGTTAGAACACGGTGAGTGTAAGTTTTTTTTTTTTTTTTTAATTTTTTTTTATTATTTTTTTTTTTTGGAGAAACTTGTCGTTCCCAATTTTCAATGAAGACTCGTTGTTTTCAACGGTGATGACATTTATACTAAACTCGCTGTTGGGAACGGTGAGTTTAGTTTTTTAAAAAATGTATGAAGTTTTTTTTTTGAAAAACTTCACTAAGTCCAACAAAATGTTTCATTCTGTGGAATTTCCTACATCCTCGCCATAGTCACAAATCCGGCGTTCGGGAATAATTCGGCAAGATTCAATATTCGGAATTCGGCAAAAATTCGGAAAATTCGGAAAAAAATCGGCATAAGTTCGAAAAGAAAGAAATAGAAAATTTAATATATCTTAATAGTTAGTACCCATCACTAAAGCAAAAAAATATATTTATTAGTAGTCTGTGAATGTAGTCACTGTATATTGTATAAGATAAGAATCAATAAGCTTTACGATCATTTACTTTCTTTGATCATCAGTTTTATATGACATCACACTGCATACCACAAATTACACATACACCATAATTAGCTCCGAAAACACTGATATAACATCACCTAGTTCTCAGTCTTGTTTTTTTTGTTAGCTACTTAACCTATGCAACAAACAACCAATTACAAGAGTGTTTCATAAAAGAATATCTTAGACTATTACAAATTAGAGACATCAATTACAAAATCATTTTAAACTCAAGTTTCCAGGTTCATGCCATACTTCAATCCTCACTCCCCTTGGTTCCACATCCTCTTAAAAATTGGACAGCAGCAAGTTCACACAACAAATGGTTCATTTTATTGATCAACAATTGCAATGAACATGGACATAAATGAAAATGATAGGAGATCGAGAATCATACCTGATGCTGTTTATTTCTGAGAAACGTGTGGAAGCACCAGGTGTGAGTTCGAACTCAATTTGTATTGAAGGAGATTGCCGCTCGTCTGCCGACCTTCAGTTGACCCTCTGGGACCTACGATAAGCTCGGAAAGATGTTGAAGGTTGGGTTCGGATCGGAAGGGTCGGATCCGAGGTCTTGTGTACCTGCAGACGGTCCTGAAACACCGGGGTTTGTCCCGGTGGCGGACCCTCCGACGCTCTAGTCAGTCTCTGAGAGAGAGTAGCAATAACTAGGTATATTTAAGTGGCAAAAGATTGATTACCTCAAAAAGGTGGGTGTGGGTCTAGTATTTATAGAGAATCCCAACCGGGGTTGGTTCCACTTGGGGGCCGGGTTTGGATCCGAAAGCCCATGGGCCTGACGTGGCAGAAGGCCCAGGGGGTTTAGGGCGGACGTGGCGATACCAGGAGTGGTATAGGGCTGACGTGGCGAAACCCTTGGCGGTATTTGGAGCTGACGTGGCCCATCGTGAGCCCTCTGTGCCTCTGGGGGAATCGGAGGGCCTAGGCTGTGCCAGGTCATCCTTCTGCCCCGCCAGAGAGGGGGGACGGCCTGAGGGACTGCTCCGGATCGGACTCCGGGGGATACTGAGGCTCGTCAGTACGAGGAGGCCGGCACTGTGAGGGCAAACACGAGGTTCGGCGCCGACCCTGAAGTGGTCCGGAGCCGAACCAGGTTGTTATTTTTGCTTTTCTGAGTAGGAATTGTATCGGGCCCTGGTTGGGCCTCAGGCCATTTTTACACTGTCACACAAGCCCCCCACTCCTGCAGGGGGTGCGGGAGCTAGCCGTGGAGGAGTGTTCATGATTGTAACAAAAATGGGAGGGCGGATCACAGGGCCTTCCTGGTGGTGCTGCCCTGAGGCTTGGATAGGACCTCGAGCTAGTCGAGGGTCAAAGTGTAGGTGAAGGCGATGGCGAACCGTTGTCTCTTCCGGAGAAGAGTACCCTGGTGTTCGATTGAACCTCGAGTGGTCGAGGGATTACGCGTCGACAAGGGTGATGGCGAGCCGTTGCTTCTTCCTGAGAAGAGTACCCGGGTGCCAGACCGAACCTCGAGAGGAGGGGGAATTATGGGCTGGTAAGGGTGATGGCTAGCCGATGGATCTTCCGAAGAAGAGTACCCGGGTGCCAGACCGGACCTCGAGCTGGCGAGGGATTATGGGTCGGTAAGGGTGAAGGCGAGCCGTTGTTTCTTCCTGAGAAGAGTACCCCGGTGCCAGGCCGAACCTCGAGACGAGGGGGAATTACGGGCTGGTAAGGGTGATGGCCCGCCGGTGGATCTTCCGAAGAAGAGTACCCCGGTGCCAGACCGGACCTCGAGCTGGCGAGGGATTATGGGTCGGTAAGGGTGAAGGCGAGCCGTTGTTTCTTCCTGAGAAGAGTACCCGGGTGCCAGACCTAACCTCGAGACGCGGGGGAATTACGGGCTGGTAAGGGTGATGGCCAGCCGGTGGATCTTCCGAAGAAGAGTACCCGGGTGCCGGGCCGGACCTCGAGCTGGCGAGGGATTATGGGCCGGTGAGGGTGAAGGCGAGCCGTTGTTTCTTCTTGGGAAGAGTACCCCGGTGCCAAGCCGAACCTCGAGACGAGGGGGGATTACGGGCTGGTAAGGGTGATGGCCAGCCGGTGGATCTTCTGAAGAAGAGTACTTTAGTGCTGGCGAAGGCGAGCCGTTATTTTGCCCGAACCGACCCCCTTATCGGGCTGCCAGTCTGGCACTGGGTGACGTCAGCAGCACATGTTTCGAGGACGTGGCGTGATTTCCTAGGCGGTAGTTGCACGTCAATCGGTGAATAGTGACTGCGAAAATCGAGGAGTTGTTCCTATCCCCTATAAATGTTCCCCCCTCTCCTCCCATCGCCTATTTCTCTCTTGCCTCTTGCTTTTCAAAAAAAATCCTTCAACTCTACAGCGCTCGCCCCTTCAGCTTCCGGCAGCAAGGTCGTTTTTCCGAGGTGATTTCAGGTTAGTTGGTAACCCCGTTTAACTTAGGCACGGATGGATAGGGCTCAGTCCGGCTCGTTGGCGTCGACCTCTGGGGAGGGGCCGGTAGGCAAGGAGGAGGTCGTACACAGTGTGAAGCCATTGCGATCTCGGAGGCATTTCGTGGTAGAAAGCAGCGACTCTGAGGAGGGGGGCGGCAGCTCAGACGAAGTCCAGACCCTAGGGTCGGCTTCCGGAGAGGAGGGTGGCTCCGAGGGAGATGGCTCCGCAGGGTCTCTGAATCCGCCCGTTCTGGGGCGTTTGTCTACACCTTCGCCGGAACGGACTAAGAGGAGGAGGGCTCCGAAGAAGAAGAAATCGAAGATTGGCGGCCCGAGCGACTTGGTGATAGGGTCGTCTGCACAACCCCGGTCTTTCCGTCGCTACCCCGACGATCTCTCAGATAAGGAGTCCTCGGGGGTCCAGCCGTCGTCGTCAAGCCGGAAGAGGTTGATGGTGGACGCCTCCCCGACCGCTCTGGAGGCAAGCGACTTGGGGGCTCTGCAGTTGGCCTACCACATAGGGCCCAGTTATGAGCTTATGCTGCCGAGTTCTACTCTTCGACCGACCGATCCCCTGCCGGACAGGTATTGTATCTTCCCTGTGGACGCCTTTATCTCCGGCCTGAGGCTGCCCATCCACCCATTCGTTCGGGAGGTGTTAAATTGGTCGTCCCTGGCACCGATGCAGTTTGGGCCGAACTCCTGGAAGCAGATCATCTGCTTCGTGCTGTTGTGCGAGGAGCAGAGGGTACCCCTGCGGCTGGGCGTGTTCCGAGCGATGCTGTTGATTGGCTCATCGGCAGAAGGAGTATATTACATCTCGCCTCGAGGTAAGGCGAAGGTTGTCCACGGTCATCCAGATTCCATTAAGTTTTGGAAGAAAAAGTATCTGGTGATCCGGAGTGAGGATCCTTGGGCTATCCCTACTCGGTGGAACCATTCTAAGCCGAGCTACGCAGCACCGGGGCCGGGGGATTTGACGGCGGAGGAGTGGAGACTCGTTGAGCGCCTCCGTCTGTCGTATAGCATCAATTGGGGGAAGGTGACGGAGGCCCATCTGGCAAGCGTCGGACTGAGCCCTAGCCCGGCCGTGCCTCGTACGTGGTTGTTTCTTTCCTCACCCTCTTCTTGTACTTTTTTGCTCATTTGTTCTTAATGGATCTTTTTACAGAAATGGATGAGGAGTCGATTAAGGCGCTGAGGCTCGCCATGAAGAAGAAGAAGGTCGAGAAGAAGGATGTCGCGGTGAAGACCACCGAGTTGTCCCAGGTGGTCTCCGAGGCCCCCATTCAGCCGAGGATGAAAAGGACTCGGTCAGAGACGGGTGGGGACGCGGTGGTCCAGGGGGGTTCGGATCAGGGTGCGGCCGCCGAGCCTGATAAGGGGAAGGGTCCCCTGGTGGATCCCGGACTAGAGGAGAGACTTCGGCGAAGGTGGGTGCCCGATTGGTCGATCCGCGAGGGTGATTGCCTGGTCCGGGGGCGCCAGGCCGTGGAGGTTGCAGATAAGCTGGCGACCCCCCGGGACCGCTCGGATATGAAGTCCCAGACCCTGGACGAGGCGTACGTGCGTCTTGCGCAGGCCACTGTGCTGGTAAGTCGATCGAACCTCCTAGCTTTCAGGTGATGTTGTTTAAGGAAGATTTCTTAGTAGTGTCCGGTCATGGCAGGCGACCGTGCAGGGGGCCCATGTGAGGGGCCTCTACGAGGCGGCGTTGCAGCGAGAGCGAGATCGGGCTGACAAGGCCGAGCAGGAGGTGACGGAATTGAAGGGAGAGCTCGAAGGCTCTCGTAAGAAGGAGGCGGAGACGAAGGCGGCTTTTGACAAGGAGAAGGAGGAATGGGCGAAGGCGAGGGCGGCTCAGGAGGAGAGGTCGGAGAAGGAGAAGGATGAGGTGACTAAGTCGTGTCAGATCCTGGTGATCAACGCCCAGGATAGCAGTTACGCGAAGGCCCTCAGCCATGTGAGGCACTTTTATCCGACTATCGACCTGTCCAACTTCGAGTATGATATGGAGATTGAGGGGACACCGAAGACCCCTGGCGGACAAGGGTCGGATGATAAATCGGTTGCCGACCCTCCAACGGATCCGGCTGATATCGAGGTGGGAAAACCAGCTGTATAATTTTTGTCCTTCTTTTTCCTTCTCTCGATTGTATTTGCCTTCCGCGGACTGGCCACCGCATTTTTTTGTATGGGGAAACTGAATTTATAAAAAGAGGGTTTTTTGGCTGGCTAAGTGTTCCAACTTCGAAAAATTTCTGAACCTCTTTGCTTATATGTCTTGAGCGGGCTGGTTCTCTTGTAGGTCACGGCTCCCCTTCCTGAGGTGGACCCCCTTCGTTCCGACGTGGCGTGGCTTCGGGGCAAGGTCGAGGCCTTAGAGGCCACTTTGGTTCGGTATCGAAAGAGGGCTCGCGACACTGATGCGGCCTTCCATTATTACAGGAACAAGTCTGAAGCCCTAAGTGAGGAGGCGAGCCGGCTGAGGAGGGCGATGGTGGATCGGGAGCTAGGGGGCATTGGTCTTGGATACACCATGTCAAGTTCCTCGGTGCAGAGGCCTTCCTCCGAGAAGCTTCTTCGCGATGTGATAGTGGAGAAGGAGATGGAGATACACCGCTATAGGACCATGTTGGGTGTTTCGACATCTTCCTCGAGGGGTCGGTGAGCAGAGGGGGCTCCCTCGGCGTTGCCACTGATGGAGCGCATTCGATCCGTGGATGCCCAGAGCTCCGTGGCCGGGGTGTCGACGGTGGCAGAACCGAAGGACCGTCATGACGAAGAGAGAGCCCCAAGTCGTTTGGTCGGAGTGATCCCGCCCTTCACCGGGTCCGAGGGGCCCTAAGTCGGCGATCCCCTTTAGTTTGAGATGAGTGGAGTGGTCCTGTAACGGTATTTGCTTGTTTTCTCCGTACAAAAATAAAAGAGTATGAATAAAGCTTTCTTTTCCTTCTTTGCTCTGGCTATCGGGGTGGTGAAGGGCGGTGTAGGCGAGGTCGGGCTCCGCCGATTCGTGAGGGATCGATGCGGGGCGACAGGGAGACCTCCGGCCCGGAGTTGGGTCGAACCTGCCGAGGCGTTTGGGGATGAGACCCGAGGGAGAACCCAGATGCCGCCCCCATTGCCCGGTACTGGGTCGGCGTTGCCGAGGTATTTAACTTTTGACAAAAGGAGACTTCTTTTATACCAGACCGGGGGGGGGGGGGGGGGGGGGGGCGCTGAAGCGGCCCTTTACACACGAATGTTTACAAAAGTTTTAATTTACTTAAGCCACGCTAGAACCTAAGCTTGCTCTCCCCGGAATTTCATGAGGTGCTCAGCGTTCCAGGGTCGGCTGATGGGTCGGTCGTTCATATCCGTCAGTCGGTATGTACCAGGGCGTACAGCCTCGACTACGCGGTATGGGCCTTCCCAGTTGGGTGCCAGTTTCCTCTTCTTGGTTGGATCAGAGACAGATAGCTTTCGCAAAACTAGGTCCCCTGCCTGGATGCTGGTGGGGCAGACTTTCTTGTTGTAAAATCTCTCGATCCGTTGCTGATAAATGCTCCTTCGGACCGCGGACTTTTCTCGTACTTCGGCGACGAGGTCCAGGTTAGCCCTCAGGGCGGACGCGTTGTCGTCTTCATCGAAGGCTATGATCCGGGGAGAAGGCAATCCGACTTCGACGGGGATGACTGCCTCAGTCCCATAGGTCAGATTGAATGGTGTCTCCCCCGTGGGGATCCTCCGTGTGGTTCGGTGTGCCCATAGTACGCTGGGCAGCTCCTCCACCCAAAGCCCTTTGGGGGAATTGTCAAGGCGCTTTTTGAGGCCGTCGAGGATTTGCCTGTTCGCATTCTCTGCTTGGCCGTTAGACTGAGGGTGGCAAATGGCGGAGAAACGCTGCTGGATGCCGATGTCCTGACAGAAAGATTGGAAGTTCTGCCCTTGGAACTGGGTTCCGTTGTCCGTGACAAGGATTCGGGGGATCCCGAACCGACAAATGATGTTCTTCCAAAAGAATTGTTGCACTTGGCGCTCGGTGATGCTGGATAGTGGTTCGGCTTCGATCCACTTGGTGAAGTAGTCGATGGCGACAATCAGGAATTTCTTTTGCCCTACCGCTGGGGGGAAGGGCCCCACAAGGTCCATACCCCACATGGCGAAGGGCGTAGGGCTTGCCAGGGATCGGAGGTTGGCTTGAGGAAGCCTTTTGATGGGGGAGAATCTTTGGCAGGGGCCGCACCTCTTGACTAAGTCTTGTGAGTCTTGGAGCATGGTGGGCCAATAATACCCTTGATTCAGGGCCTTTCGGGCAAGTGTCCTACTCCCCATGTGGCATCCGCCGATCCCCTCGTGCAGGTCTTTGAGGACATAGCTGGCCTCGTCCCTGGCGAGGCAGCGGAGGTAGGGTTTGCCGTCGGCCAAGGTGTACGAGCGTTTGAAGAGGATGTTATCGATTATGACGAACCTTTCAGCTCGGATTCTAATTCGCCTGGCCTCGGCTTTGTCTTCAGGAAGCTCGGCCCGGTTTAAGAATTTTCGGATGGGAGTGGTCCAGTCGTCCGGGCTGGTTCCTTCTTGCACGCACATCGCTTCCGGCTCTGGGCTAATGATGCTTGGCTCCAAGAGGACCTCGACGAGCACCGTACGATCGAGGCCTTCGAAGGAAGAAGAGGCGAGTTTGGATAGCGCGTCGGCTTGGGCGTTCTGTTCCCTGGGGACTCTGACAACCGTAGCGTCGTCGAAGAACGACAAGAGTCGTCGGACCGCCGCCAAATACCTCATCATTCGGTCGTCGCGGGCTTCGTACTCTCCGTTGATTTGATGGATCACGAGCTGAGAGTCGCTAAACGCCCGGATTCGCTTGGCACCGGCTCGGTGGGCGAGGGTCAGTCCGACGATCATGGCCTCGTATTCTGCCTCGTTGTTGGAGGCTGGAAAGTTGAGGCGCAGGGAGTATTGAAGTAGGAATTGGTCGGGGCCACGAAGGATGACGCCCGCCCCACTCCCCGTTTCGCAGGATGAGCCGTCAACAAAGACCTCCCACGTCGGATCCGGTTCTTCTACGTCAGGTTGCTCGGAGACAGTGCATTCAGTTATGAACTCGGCGAGGGCCTGCCCTTTAATGGCTGCCCTGGGATGATAGCTAATGTCAAACTGGCTCAGCTCGATCGACCACTTGACTAATCGGCCGGAGTTTTCGGGCTTGTGGAGGACGGTCTTCAGTGGTTGGTCGGTCAGAACTTGGACGGAGTGGGCCTGGAAGTAAGGTCGGAGTTTTCGGGCTGCCATAACCAGGGCATAGGCCACCTTTTCTATCTTCGCGTATCTCGTCTCGGCCGGGTGTAGCACTTTGCTTACATAGTACAGGGGTTTCTGAACTCCTTCCTCCTCTCGGACGAGGACGGCGCTGAGGGCGTGGTCCGAGGCGGACAGGTAGAGCCAAAGCGGCTCGCCTGGTTCAGGCTTGCTGAGGAGAGGCGGGTTGGCGAGGTACCGTTTCAGCTGTTCGAAGGCTTCTTGTTGATGGGTACCCCACTCGAAGCCCCCTTTCCCGCGCAAGGCTTTGAAGAAGGGGAGAGATTTCTCCCCTGATTTGGAGAGAAAACGGCCGATCGCCGCCAGCCGACCCGTGAGCCTCTGAACCTCTTTGACATTCCGGGGCGGGGACATGTTGATGATGGCCTGTATTTTTTCGGGGTTTGCCTCAATGCCGCGCTGGCTGACAATGAATCCTAAGAACTTCCCCGTGGAGACGCCGAAGGCGCATTTAGCCGGGTTAAGCCTCATGTTGTGGCGTCGGAGGACACCGAAGGCTTCCTCGAGGTCGGCGACGTGGTCCGGCCCAGCCCAGCTCTTGACAAGCATGTCGTCGATGTAAACTTCTACGTTGCGGCCGATCAGGTCCTTGAAGACTCTGTTGACGAATCGCTGGTACGTGGCTCCGGCGTTTTTCAGCCCGAAGGGCATGACACGGTAACAATAAAGACCTTGGTCGGTGACGAATGAGGTCTTGGAGATGTCTGGCGGAAACATCCGGATCTGATTGTACCCCGAGAAAGCGTCCATGAAGGACAGCAGCTCGTGCCCTGAGGTTGCGTCTATTAAAGCGTCGATGCGCGGGAGGGGGAAAGGATCTTTCGGACACGCTTTGTTAAGGTCCGTGAAGTCAATGCATATTCGCCAACCCCCTGTCGCTTTCTTCACCATGACGACATTGGCCAACCACTCGGGGTAGGTGACTTCTTGGATGAATCGAGCGGACAAGAGCTTGTCCACTTCTGTTTTTACAATTAGTTGCCTCTCCGGGGCGACTTTGCGCCTCTTTTGGACGATCGGTTTAGAGTCAGGGAGGACGCTCAGTCGGTGCATGATCAAGTCTTCAGAGATTCCGGGCATATCGGAGGGCTTCCAAGCGAAGAGATCAACGTTGCGGCGGACGCAAGCGATGATGCCCGCCTTCAGGTCTTCGGCGAGTGAGCAGCTCACCCGGAACCATTTTGACTCATCCTCAGTGTCGAATAGGACCTCCTCCAGTTCGTCCACGGGCTCGGGGGCGGGGCCGTCTTTCTCGGGTTCGAGTTCAACGGCGCTGAGGGGGAGTACGCCCCCTCCCCTGGTGGTAACGGAACATGACCGTGCTGCTTCGACGCTGTCTCGGACGATGCTGACCCCTTGGGGGGGGAATTTGAGTTCCAGATGGTGGGCCGAAGGTATCGCCTGGAGGGAGTTTAGCCCGGGTCGGCCGAGGATGGCGTTGTAGGCCGCCTTGGCGTGGATGACCATGAAATCCAAGGACTCGGTCCTCTTGTCAGGGTCCGGTCCAGCGGTGACGTTGAGGGTAATAATTCCCTTCACTACGACCGGGACGCCCGAAAGTTTGAGCAACGTGCATCCTGCTGGTTTGAGTTTCCCTCTGGATAATCTGAGGCTTTCGAAGGTTCTGAGGAAGAGAATATTTACCGGGTTGCCGTTGTCAACAAGGATTCGGCGAACCTCACAATTGGCCATGCGGAGGCTAACGACGAGGGCCTCGCAGTGGGGGAGGTGAACTCCTTCGGGGCCCTCTCCTGAGAAGGAGACTGGCCGCGGTTGTAGCTCAGGAGAGGGGCTGTACTGAATGGCGTTCGTCTCCTGGATGAAGGTTCTTTGGGAAGTATCGTTTTCTCCCCCCACCGGTCCCCCGTGGATGTAGTGTAGGGTGAATGGCGTATCCACGGATACCTCGGATTCGGGATCCTGACCCGGGGTGCGGTTTGGGTTAGGCTTCGGGGTTGGTGATCCCCGGTTCCTATCACCTTGCCGACCCAGTGGGCCGTCATCCCTGTGGGTCCTCCTCGGATGGTTCGGGGCCGAGTTGGAAGCGGCCCTTCCCCAGTTGTGGGTAATCTTGCGGTTGAGGATTACTCTCCGTAGGTCGGACTGGGCTGTCCAGCCGACGCTCGTTTGGGACTCCCGAGGGGGAGCCTTGTGTTTCGACGTGCGGGGCCTGGCCTCATCAGAGGGTGGGGGCGGGTCCCGTTGGTTGACGGAGGGAGCAGCTCCCTTGCCTTTGGAGGCCATGAGGATTCGGCTGTCGATGGCCTTTGAGGGTCTGGGTCGGATCGGCTTCTGGAGCAGCTGTTTCCCACAGACGGCGCCAACCTGATGCTGTTTATTTCTGAGAAACGTGTGGAAGCACCAGGTGTGAGTTCGAACTCAATTTGTATTGAAGGAGATTGCCACTCGTCTGCCGACCTTCAGTTGACCCTCTGGGACCTACGATAAGCTCGGAAAGATGTTGAAGGTTGGGCTCGGATCGGAAGGGTCGGATCCGAGGTCTTGTGTACCTGCAGACGGTCCTGAAACACCGGGGTTTGTCCCGGTGGCGGACCCTCCGACGCTCTAGTCAGTCTCTGAGAGAGAGTAGCAATAACTAGGTATATTTAAGTGGTAAAAGATTGATTACCTCAAAAAGGTGGGTGTGGGTCTAGTATTTATAGAGAATCCCAACCGGGGTTGGTTCCACTTGGGGGCCGGGTTTGGATCCGAAAGCCCATGGGCCTGACGTGGCAGAAGGCCCAGGGGGTTTAGGGCGGACGTGGCGATACCAGGAGTGGTATAGGGCTGACGTGGCGAAACCCTTGGCGGTATTTGGAGCTGACGTGGCCCATCGTGAGCCCTCTGTGCCTCTGGGGGAATCGGAGGGCCTAGGCTGTGCCAGGTCATCCTTCTGCCCCGCCAGAGAGGGGGGACGGCCTGAGGGACTGCTCCGGATCGGACTCCGGGGGATACTGAGGCTCGTCAGTACGAGGAGGCCGGCACTGTGAGGGCAAACACGAGGTTCGGCGCCGACCCTGAAGTGGTCCGGAGCCGAACCAGGTTGTTATTTTTGCTTTTCTGAGTAGGAATTGTATCGGGCCCTGGTTGGGCCTCAGGCCATTTTTACACTGTCACAATACCATTTAGTGATTGAGTGAATGAAATTCTTTTAATTGCAATAGGAAAAGAGGAATCGTCGCTCCTTCTGATTTGGGAGAAAAAATCTACGCGGCTGGAATGAGAAAACACAAGGAAAGAGGAAAGCAAGACGCTACAAGGAAATACGGTTGAATACTTGAGTTGGGTTATTGAGTATTATTCGCGAATAATTCAGCAATTCGTGATTTTCGCGAATTATTCGCGCACTTCGCGAATAATTCGGGAAGCGACGAATAATTCGCGAACTAGTTCGGCTGAGAAAATATTCACGAATAAATCGCAAATTTGCCGAATTAAACCCGAACTTTGTGACTATGATCCTCGCCGTTCCCAACAATGAGTCTGGTATAAATGTCATCGCCGTTGGGAACGGAGAGTCTTCATTGAAAATTTTGAACTAAATTCGATGTTCCCAACAATGAGTGGTATAAATGTCCTCACTGTTGGGAACGGCGAGTCTTCATTGAAAATTTTGAATTGAACTCGCTGTTAGAAATGACCAGTTTCTCAAAAAAATAGCACTAAACTCACCGTATTCCAATAGCGAGCATGAAAAAACTAAAATTGTTGAGTCCACGAGCGGAAATATTTTGGCAACTGACCTCTTTAGTCAAATAGTTTTAAAAAGTGGCATATTAAAAAAATATTGGAGGAGATGAGGGGTTTGCATTTGTTTGTCGAGGTTTATAACTTTATTGTATACACCTGTGTGCCACGTTTCAGCTTCCTCTTTTTTCTTTTTCTTTTTTACATGGGAATTATATCTGTGCAATAATTTTGAGAAATAATAATGAGTTTAAATTTTAAAATTATCGACATAAATTATATTTGTAAATTTATGTAATTTGATTTTAGTACTGGTTTGCCCTTGCGTTTTTAATAATTAATAAATCATATTTTTAGCACAATTCTAGCAGATAACTCATGACTGGGATATTTCCAAAAATTTTAAAAAAAAAGGTATTCATGACTAGGCTATTAAAATTATTATTTAATTTTTTTTTTTGGTATACATCATAAATATCGGTATAAACTGATATAAACAAAATGAATTTAAGTAGGATAAATCGAAATATTCAAACTAATTAATTCTATATTAAAATGTAAAAGAAACTAAATTTCTTCTATATTAACAATTGAATCTTGAAGATCATCATAATAATGATATGATTTGATTTTGTTCCTTGTCAATTTTATTTGAAGAATGGGATTTCCCGGTCTGAAACTTTCAGTAACTCAGACAGTCAGACGTCAAATAGATTCGCATTCCTCCAACTCCGAGCAACAGATAGTGTAACACTAGCAGTGGGGCAGCGCTTCAAAACCAGTCTGTAAGATATAAGTCCTGTAGCATTGCACATATCCACAGTTTAAACAGGTTTGATGAATCAGTTGGATCTCCGACTTAAATCAAATGCAGAGCTCGCAACATGATTCTTAATCGACTTTTCTGCCTTAAACACCGTTTTCTGATCAGTTTTCAGCAGAATAATCCTGTTCGCGACAAACCTTGAGATTTTGATCACAGGAAGGTGCAGCAGCATGTTTAATAACATGAACAAGTTATCAACGTGTGAAATATATACAAAAAAGTTGCATGTACAAAGTACACAATAATTTGAACTCAGCATTATAAAGAGTGCATTCTTTTGATATATACTTGTACAGAAACAATAAAAATGAATTACATTTGACACAGGCAAAAAAAAAACCATGGATACAAATTGATAGAAAGAAAACACCTTGCCTTCCACTATTGTTTACATATTATCTTTGGTCTGGATATCAAGACCATATTACAGCGAGCAAAATAATGTAAAACAAAAGAGGAAAATGGTAAAAATGGTTACAGATTGCAGTTAGCTTCGTAGGCATGGCAGCCAAGCTCAATCCCACTTCCAAGGCAACGGCTTTAAAATTATTACCTATGATGAGTGAGACTGAATAGTGCGGTACAGAATTCTTCCATTTTCTTCTTTAACATCCTTTACAAGATTCGATTACTTTCGTGACAATTGAATGTGTCTCCGGTGATATCATGTTCAATGTCAAATGAAATGCCTGAAAAAATAAAAAGTTTGAAACAGTGTCAATTTTCAAGCTACCTTGTCAAGCATGCATCTACATTTTATGATTCACAGTTTCATTTTGCACCTTGATTATCATTATCCAAGTTTTGCTCCAATAAGAACATGCACAGTTGCATTCCAACAAAGATAATCAAAATTGCTTTAGATAGTTAACGTTCACTTGACCACATTCTAAGTTCATAAGTTCAAGGGCAATGAGTAAGGGTCAGGAAACAAGAACATGGACACTTTAAGTTACATATACAAATTAAAGAGGAAGCACTAAAATGACTAATAAATATGTTCCTACTTTAACGATGAGGGTTCAAGCAACAGATCAATCAGTCAAGCATTATGAGGGGTTAACTAAAAAGACTTACTATTGTGCTTCTTCAAGATCATGACCAAGAAAAGCTTAAGTGTCGCCCCAAAAGAAAATTGGTGAAAGGAAGTAAAAAAACACAGAAAATAGGCAAGGAGGGATATGGAATTTGTTATGCATTTACTTGCACATACAAGGGAATTTACAAAGATAGAGGACCAACAAGTCATAAGTATTAGCGTATATGTTAGATTTAGCAACATATATTCTACATCATTCTGTGGGCTGTTTTTATTTCATTCTTAAAGGGGCTCTTTGGCCCCAAGATTCGTATGTCTATATATAGGCCTTTTTATTATATTGTACAATAAGATCTTACTCTCAAATCACACCCCAAAAAAAAAAACTCAAAGCCAAGCCAACAGGAATATGCTTCAATGTGTTTTCAGGAGAAGGGATATTATACCACATAAGATTATTCAAACAAATAGATGTTAAAAAGGAACTGAAATAAATTCAAACAACAAAAATTTTAAGCAGTCTTAACGGCAATTGGATAACAATAAATTGATACAGATAGTGAGGGACTCGAAAACTATAGCACATAAGCAGGCATTAGTTTAAAAATTAACAAAAGAAAATCAGAGTGTATGCGTGGGTATGCTAGTTTTTCTTTATATGTAGAGTAGTAAAAAATTAATAACAGTGGATTTGAAGAGCTCGTGCACTGATAGTATGTAATTTGGAAAACTATTTATCTGGTTTGCAGCTGCTATGATCATTTTACTCCATGAAACACATATGTAAGCGAAAGGACGTAAATAACGATTTATGTATACAAATTTATAAATAACAATGTATGTATCTATCAAAGGAACGAACTTGGCTACACCAGTTGAAAATGTTATGTGCTGAGTTCAAAATGAAAGAACTAATAATCAAAGGCTTTTCTAATCTTATTATCATTTGCAATACTACCAAGAAAAATAATCTTAATATCAACTTCATAGCATGAAGCCGAGTCGTAAAGATCCTAAGATACATCAGTTTTATAACTTACCACAAATCTTTCCAAAACGGGAACCAGAGCTTCCAGGTTTTGATTTGGGAGGCAACCAGCAATTGCACCACGCACATCAGCACTGTAGGTAGGCGGAACTTACCATATAAATATGATGGAAACTATAAAAGTGATAAATAAAAAGAAATTCAAAAAAACCTTTCAGTTGACAAAATTGCAAGTAGCAGAGCTGAATAAGCCTCGAGGATCGTCATTTCTGCATCTTTCTCTCCTTGTGTCAAAGCTTCATCATCCTGTTACAAGAATTAGAAGAAAACATCGAGGTTAATATGTTTTCTGATATAGAAAGAATAACTTTTTCAACCCCCCCAAAAAAATTTTGAAACCAACAGGGATCGGGGGACCAGGTAACGATTCACTAGGCAACCAAATTTAAACTATGATAGCTTACTGATCATTAACGTTCTTGAGCTATCCAATATTTTATTGTATTTACATTCTTCGAATGACTCCAAGGTATAAAAAGGGACGATTATTAGTTATGAAGATGTTAAATTTGGATACAGCATTAGGAGGCCATCTTAGATTTGTTTAGTATGATATCTCGCTCTTGGTCATGTTATATCACCAATCAGTTCACCAGGTTCTTCAGGAACAACTAACATAGCAAGCAGAAATGTTACTCAAATACATGATACAGCAATATTTTTTCAAATTCATGATTGATGCCAATATACTTACACAAACTAGAAGGTTTCCTTCTTCGGCAGCTTCCCCAGCTCCTTGATTTGCTAGAAAGATGGAGCACAATAATGGAATTACATCTCTTTTCTTCTCTTTGACTTCTGATACTCCCGATATTTCCATTAAAACTTGAGTAGATGCAAGGCGTGATCTGCAGAACTTCAAAGTAAGTTGTATTGTAACACTACCATAAACTTACCATACTCCTATTTGGTACATATAGGAAGGAAAAGGACAAATTTGTCTCTAATTTTATTTTTAAAAGGAGAAGAAATTTAAAACTAAGCGTGTACAGCCTCACACTACACTTGCACACAGACAGAAACATCATGCATGATTTGCAAGATAATTAATTGGCCACCCCAGTTTGCTCACGAGTCACAATAACTGAAATACGGATATACAGTATATGTCACGTAACATTGATTAAATCGCTACTAATCGGTAATTGTATACTGACCAACTAAAATACTACGTGAACATGACATAAATTTAGTATAAATATATGCGATCAAGTGAAATAGGAATATAAGAAACTATACTACCAAGGCCGAGCAAAAGGTTCATCAACCTTATCATATTGTAAGAAACGTCACAAATACTTGGTAATACACAGTAATACATCTAATTGTAGTGAAATAATAAAAAAATAAACAATCATATTTAATTACTTTTGTAATACATCTAACTTATAGTGGGGAAAAAACAATGGTATTTTACTACTTAGCAATACAAAATTGGTAGCATGAACTCAAGAGAAAATTTTCCCGAAATCCGGATACATTCTAGAACCAGACAAACTTGCATAGGGAGTGTAGTGGGGAGGAATTTTGAAAAGAAAAGGTGATTTCAAAGACATAATGGTCATTCAAAATGTGTGCAACTTCTATTGTGACTCAAACACTCCCAGTGCAAGTTTGAAATCACCCTCATCAACTTATGGTAATTTACCTTTTGTTAGGAGTATTTTATTGTTATATAAATATGAAAGTTACAATGTTTATCCTTTTATTATCCTTTTATTATGATTTGAGACTCACATGGTAAGAAGTGTGATTTTACAATAAGGATTTGAGATTCACTTATGGTTAATTGGATTTCAAAGTGAAGGCAAGTGGGATTTCAAATAAAATCACCATGTTTATGAAACCATGTTTGACAAAGACCCAACCTTGAAATCCTCTCCCACTAACACCCCCGTAGGAAGTATTCTCCGTAGAAAATTTAGAGATTGTCATTTTGTAGGGAATATTTTGTATTCAAGGACTGTAGGACAGTCAGAAAAGAGAATAAACATAGACGACCAGTAGTTACACTATAACCTTGAAGAAACACAGAGGAGTGTTTACTAAAGCTTCAAAGGAATTCAGTAAGTGTATCATATCTGTAATCACAAGAATTTGGTTTAAAAGATAAACTATAATTAGTGAACATGAAAATAGAGATTGACCTGTTTCGATCATCCTTTTCCACAAGATTAATAAGCAAGCCCAAAATAGCAACTAGGAATTCCGAACCATGATCAGTCAGATGTTTGCTGTTCAGAAGACCAGCACTTGTACTTTGGCTAGAAGAGGACTTATCATCCTTCAATTTACTATGCATGGGTGAGCACAAGTCGTATGAGGGGAAGTGGTTGATGATCAAAGATACCATTGTGGTCAGTGCCCCACCATTAGCAATCTGCTGACAGCCTACAGGGTTGTCATTGGTTAAATTCATGAGCACCTGCCAAATAGTTAAAGTTGATTAATATGCAAACAAATGATTTGGACAAGGAAATGATGTTGATTCTAAATCTAGTAAAATTTTGAAAGCACATAGCTCTGTCCACCATGGAATTGGGAACCAACATAATCTTGTAAATTAGAATCAACACATAGAAGATTGAAAATGTTTGGCATGAGTGTTGGGTTTATATGTCTTGCATACGATGAGAAGAGAACACGAGGAAGCGACGAGAGGAATCGGCGATTGGAAATAGATTGGAAGCAAGCAGTAGCACATGGAACAGACCTAGGGACGGTCAACTGCCAAGTGGGCGGTAGACCGCCCAAAGTCTTTGGATTGGCGAGATGCTAATTGCGGTCGACCGCCCCGATGCTGATTGCTTTCGTTATTGGGTCTTAGGGATTCGATTGAAGTCCGACATGTTCTCCAGGTTAGAACATACGGCTGTTATCGTATGGTTATCTCTTCAGTATACATCGTATGGTTCTTGTATCAAGAATAGCAAAATAGGGTTTCTCTATATCTATATATATTATTGTACTTGGCCTCCATTGAGAGCCAAGAGAGAGAGAGAGAGAGAGAGAGAGAGAGAGTACTTCATTGAGGAGAGTTTGAGAGGTTTTTCAATTGTAAACAATTAGTATTTTCTGCTGAGGTTAGAGAGAGGGTCGTGTGAGAATTGTAACTCTTGTATCTTATCTAGTTGAATAATATCTCGATTTTCCCTCCTCCGGATTGGGGCTTACCCAAACCGGGACAAAACTGTGTGCTTTGTGTGTTTGGTGTGATCTTCTATTTGTTTGGTGTTTTGTATTAAGCGTATCGCATAACTCAGCAAGAACCGGGGCAAAGAATTCCTAACAATCGATGTCAAAGCTTCTGCAAATCCTAACAGTTTGGTATCAGAGCATCAGGTTCGTGGGTTTGTTCGAGTTCCTTGAAAAAGATGACAGACCAGATCACGAAGATCAAGCAATTCGATGGTAAGACCAACTTTGATCTCTAGAAGGTGAATAAGTATGATACATTGGTTGTACAAGGCTTGGGTCTAGTCCTACAAGGAGATAAAGGAAAACAAATTGGCACAAAGTAGGAGAATTAGGAGGAGATTTGTTCAAAAGTCTTGAGTTGAATCCGGATGTCATTGATGAGCGAAGTTAGGTGCAACTTCATGGAGGAGCGAAGCACGCCGAGTCTGTGGGCAAGACTTAGAACAGACTACTGCCATTACAGGATCGGATGTACTAGAAAAGAAAGTTGTTGGGTTTCTCAATAAAGAAAAGTACCGCTCTTCTAGATCATACAGTTGAGTTCAATACGGAGTTATCTGAACCGAGGGCGATTAACGCAGATGATCTAAAAGCTTCCAACTTGATAGACTTACTAGCAAATCCATACAAGCAGTTGAGAACCACCATGCTGAACGGAGAGTCTACCCAGGAGAAGTTTTCGGTAGCAGGTGTGATCGAGGGCATGGAGGAGGATGAACTTAGGAAGGTGACTCGGAGACTGACATCTACTTCTATCAGTTGTATCGAGGTGGATGGTACTTTGAATGGAAGGAAAAATGCATGTAAGGGTAGGATTTGTTGCCATCATTGCAGAGGGGCTATGCATTACAAGAAGGATTGTCATAAGTGGTTAAGTCAGAAGGGCGTCAAACCCAGTATCGCTGAATCAGGTGATAGCTTAGACAATACTCTTATTTCAAATTTTATAAATGTGTATTCTGGCTGGTTTCTTTATTTGGAAAGTTTTTCTCATATATGCTCCGAAAGGGAGATGTTCTCTACTTATAAATTCAGCGGAGATCGTTCTGTGAGAACAGTGGTTGGTAAGATTTGTGAAGTAGTGGGTGAGAGAATAGTCGAGTTGGAGGCACCAGATGGAAAGAATTACACACTAGAGAATGTTATGCATATTCCTCTCTTGAAACAGAATCTTGTATCCTTGAGAACTCTTGAAGAATGGGGTTGCAGGTACACAGCTCAAAGTGGAGTTCTATCTGTTTGGAAAGATCGTCGTAAGGTGATGAAGGAAAAAAGGGGTGTTCAGCACAACATCTACAAGCTTTGTGGGAATGAAAAAACTTGTGCAAGTGTTTATAAGCCCTACGTTCCTAAAGCACTATCTAGTTTGACGTTACTAGAATCATCCGAATGAAAATGTGACGTTCGAATATCGTCAAGAGGTGGAGTGTCTCGAGTAGGTGAAGTTCGTACGGAGGGTGGCGTCTCCGTGTCAACGCCTACTGGGTGTGCCTTTGAAAGACATAACAACTGAAGAAAAACATGTGGAGATAGATTCAACTAGCAGAAGAAATCCCAGAACCGAGTTGTTTGCAAGAGAAAATAAAAGGAATCTAGAAGATTTAAATCACAAGTGTGGATTCATGAGTATGCAATCCAAGATGGAGACTGTTTGGTTTTGCATACTATATTCGATGAGACGAGAAGACGGGGAAAGGACGAGAGGATCGAGGCAATTGGAAACATATTGGAAGCAAGCAGTAGCAGTAGTATGGAACAGAGCAAGGGACGGTCGACCGCCCAAAGTCTCTGGATCGGCGAGAGGCTAATTGCGGTCGACTGCCTCGACATATTGTAGCAGTCGACCGCCCCAATGCTGATTGCAGATTTGGGTATCAGGTCTTGGAGATTCATTTCAAGCACAACTTGTTCTCAAAGTTAGATCATACTGCTCTCATCGTATGGTTATCTCTTCAGTATACATCGGATGGTTATTGTACCAAGAATAGCAAACTAGGATTTTTCTATATCTCTATATTATTATACTTAGCCTCCATTGAGAGCCAAGAGAGAGAGTACTTCATTGAAGCGAGTTTGAAAGGTTTTTCAATTGTAAACAATTATTATTTTCTGGTGAGGCTAGAGAGAGGGTCGGGATGAGAGTTGTAACTCCTGTATCTTCTCTAGTTGAATAATACCTTGGATTTTTTTCTCCGGATTAGAGCTTGCCCAAACCAGAACATAATTGTGTGTTTTGTGTGATCTTCTATTTACTTGGTAGTTTGTATTGATCGTGTTACATAACTCAACAAGATCCAATGCAAAAAATTCCTAACAATCGATGTCAGAGCTTCCACAAATCCTAACAATGAGAACATCGAAAAAGTGAAATAAATTGTACTTTTTGTAAGAAATCAAACATCTATGACAACTATAGAGCACAGAACTTCTATTCGTAAGCCATATTGTGTTGGATATCGTATCCGAAATGATGCTTCCTATTTCCATGTAGCATTTAAAATTTTCAAGTACTGCCTTTACTGTACCGCTCAAGATTAGACAGAGAACCAAATCAGCGGTGAAATATAACAGACCAGTTTAAAATTTTAAGACACATAATAATAATTAAAAGGATAAATGAAGACGTGAGAAAAAAGTTCACCCAAAATTAGAGAAGATATAGGGTAAGAAGGGTGTTCAAAAAATTCACATCGATAGTCAGGAAATACATTAGATACCTTACAGTGATTATTCTAGCTAACTGAGAGCCAATTTTTCCATGAAGTTAGAGTCAAGAAGATATTTTTCATATAGGTAAACAAGGAGGTTATGCGGTGAAGCTTTTTTTTTATAAAATAAATGACTACATCTGATCACGAACATGAGACCTCCATTTATCCATCTCAATTCTCTACTATTGAGCTACAAGTGGTGAAGCTTGTCTTGTAGAATTGAATATCTTGTAGAAGCATAAATTTTAGAAAGCTGCTACTCTGCCAACTTCGCAAGTCAAATTTATAGTAATCAAGAAACAGTAAGATGTAAGGGGCTTGAAGATAGCACCTACTAAAATTTGCGTGGCTAAAGTGAGATTGTTGAGATGGATGCACAAAAATCTAGGAAAGGATTACGGAATACAAGATGAGTGTATACAGACAGAGTTAAGGGGTAGCATTAACTAAAGGAATCATCATCATCACAATTTGCAACTGGCCCATTGATTGGGGTCAAATATGGAGCACAAGGACATAATTTTAAAATTACTCCCAAATATTTAACCAAGAAAACTGGGGACAAGGGAGTGATTTGGGTATGTATCCTTTAATTTTACAAGTTGAATTTAGAATATTTAGAACGAAAAATATGATAGAATAGTGATTGGGAATCACGATCAATCTGATGAACAAATAAATTCAATAGTCGAGGACAATGCATCCCACAGCTTCGATCAATTTGTAGAAAGGTATCTGAGGTGGTGATGAGGACATCGGTTCAAGACAATTCGGGCATTTCTATCAGCGCAGGCATCGTCTAGGACAGCTGCTTATTTAGTTTAGGATTTTATTTCAGTACCATATTTGTCTTTGGCAATTATAGTCATATGTAATCTTTTTTGTACTTTTTAGATTTTGAGAATATTTGGAGATTTGTATCTTGATTTGTTTTAAGCATATATATCTATGCCTTGAGATTAATGAGAAAAGATATGTTATTCTTGATTAAAAAAATTGTGTTGAGTTTTTGCTCTTCCTCTCTCTCTCTCTCTTTGTGTGATACAAGTGAGATCCAAATTATTAGGGTTTGTGATAAATCCTAATACAATTTTCGGGTTTGTGATAAACTCTAAAATCTACCCCAAATTAAAAAAAATCTTCAACTAAAATTACCCAAACCCTAATTTCCCAAATCCCCAACACAAAACCCTAATCACCTACTCCTACACCAGCCGTCATCTTCCCCTCACCTTCATCTTCTTCTTCCTCTACCCAAATCCCGATCAAAAGAAAAACCCACTCCTTCGTCTTCCCCAGTCCCCCATCCCGAAACCCTAGCCTCGACAACACTCCCACCTCCCCCGATCTCATCCGCATCGCCCCTCTGCCCTCTCTCCGTCAACCCACCACCGCAACCCTCCTCTCTTCCCGTCGACACCCAAGCATCCCCGTCACCTCCCGGCCATCGCGATGCCCTCACCAAGTGCGACACCTCCGGCGCTGGCCTGTGTTGCCCCAGTCGATGCCGCACCCAGGCACGTCGGCCAGATCCGTGGCCCCATCTTTGCAGTTGCCGCCCGTGTTCTTGATAATCTTCTGCCATGGCAGTTCTTGGAGTGCTGTGTTCTTAGTTGTTGTCCAACTCCGAGATCTACGCTGGTTTCTTCGCACTCGGTACTCTTTCCACTATTAAATATTTGTGTTCTACTGCCCTATTATCTATTATATTATCTGATCTGCCTGTCGTCCACATAAATAATTGAGATTGAGTGTCCACATGCTTGATTAGAGTACGAATCAATATTGAATCTATTACTTGCTAAGAACACTTAGGGATTTAATTATTGATTGTAGAGTGAATTATTAATTAGGATTGTTAACGTGATTCAGTTCTTGAAAATCCATCCAACCAATTAATTGTTTAAAATTTCCAACTTTGATCCGCACCTACGTGTTGGTAAAATTAGTCCATTAAGAATCTTGGAAATTCTCTAGTTTAGGGTTAGTTTTACATCAGGTGGCCTAGAGCTCTTAGACTCGTCACAACAGAAAGCAATATGCACATTTAGTACAAGCAACAGTATCATAGATTTGGATGAGTCATGTAGCAAAACCCCAAAAATATTTTGAGAAACGTGTTGGTGGGTTATGGACTATGGACCTTATCATTTAACAAGATCACAACACTAGTCAATCAAATTTCTTCTTCATATTTATATATTTATTTTTTAAAAATATTAGCTTTTAAATATACATTGTATCTCTTACTACCAGCCTAGTCAATAGTTCTAAAAACATTAAGACAAAATAAGGAAAATCTAACAATCTATATAATAAAACACAAAGAAAGCTATCAAGTGACTCTCATTCAATAAGGTTGAAATCAATGGTCCAGATCTAACCTCACAAAACATATTTTCCCGTCCAAAAGTTCCCCCCAAAACTCAAATTCAAATCCCCTAAAACAATTCCTTTATTTATTTATTTATTTATTTCTCTCTCTCTCTCTCACTCATTCTCTCTATTTACTCAGAAATTTATATTTTCATATTTCAGGTTTGTAAACTTTCAAATTTTTTATGCAATTTTTATTGCTCGTTACATTGAAAATATCAAATATCTCATCAACAGTTAAATTTCATCATTTTTCACACTCAAAGTTCTAAGAAGTTAGATTTTACACCCCCATTTATAATTATTTTTCAATATATACTAATGGAAACATGGACTTTTATTTACAACTAATTATTGTTTTACTATTCAAACTTGAGCTACATAAATGTTGTTTTACTGTTTACAAGACTTTCATATGCTGTATCATTTCGAAGACGTGCCGTAGGCACGTGCCCACGAGCAAATCTAGTAAACTAATAAAATGCATATGTTTTAGAGTAAGGTAACTAAGTGAGAACAACATAAATGGTAGAATTACCTTGACGGATGCTAGAAGGCAGTCATCCGGAAGGGTGGAATCTTCTATTTTCAATAAATGATTGTCTTCACAAGAATGACAACTTCCCCCATTAGTCGATTGACTATTGATCGGACCAATCTCAGTGTTGAAAATGTCTTCCTTCGAGTGCTCCTTATCAGTTACTCTGCTTTGAAGAGTCGGAGATATTTCAGATTTATTTGGCAGATTCTCCCGTTTTGAAGGTTTTGAAGGTTTTGAAGGTTGCAAATCATCTTCGTTGAATGCAAATGGATCAGAGCAGTTCATTGTAGATTCACTTTCATCGACTTCAGGTGTATGTAGTCTTTTAGAAGTTTTACGACTTGTGTCTGAAGCAATACTTCTTTTTGAAGTCCGTCCACTTGCACCCTTATCGGAATTCACCTTTGAACCATTGGCATTTATTCTATCCTTTAAGACATTGGAAATCACGTTCAAGTTCAAACAATTAGCCTTCATTTTGTAGTCTCCATTTGAACAACATAATGCCCCATTACATAAATCTGATGCATGGCAGTCAGATCTTATCTTTACAGAGTAACAATCACTAGCAACTGAAATGGACACTTTTGCACTGGGAAGAGATAATTCAGAAGAGGAGACAGACAACTTTCGACGTTTATGACCTGCTTTCGTTCTCTTCACATGAGAATTCTCAGTTCTACAGCATCTGCTTTTGTTATCTGCAAAGATAGAAATGAGTACATTAAGACCAAACTATACTGTAAAGAATAATTACGATAATTTAGGACTATTACTACGCAAAACAATAACCATATTTATTTATTATGATAACAGTTCACATCTTAAATACATTCAGGGCGTGCTTTGACCTCCTTACACCTACAGCACTAGCAGCTGGAGTTAAAAAGACAAAATGAACCATGGAAATTATGGCTAGGATGAAGAAACAAACATGCCAAAGTCTATACACAAAATTTTCAATAATGCATTTCAATTTAGAACTCCTTTGCCAAGAAAACCTTAACAAACTTTTGTTCCTTTGATTCCCATCATCCCTTCAAAAGCATATCACAAGTCAATGAACAATTTAGACTGTCCATTATGATGTCATAGACATGGCTAGAGAAGGAATTAAAACAGTGAGTTGGAGCTTTTTACCAATTAATCAAAGATCAATTTATCCTGAAATAAATAAAACCATTTATTTTGCAGTCCAACCATTTATTTTGCAGCCCTTCAGTATGTAGACGAGAGATCTCCGGACCTCATGATTTTTCATATATAAACATTTAGGACATTGAGAACATGATGAAGACTGAAGAGCTTGGATCATCCATTTGGATTGCCAAACATATATTTTTGGAGAAGCAATCGAGAAACTTTCCAACAACTGCACCAGAGAATTGTCGTTATAAAGTATGGCTTCTCTATGTGTTTTCTTATAAACTGAATTTGCGAGCCAAGTTAGAGACATCATTTAGGAATAAGCAGAGATCAAATGGAAATATATATGTATAATTTCCTTTTTGTGTGTATCTGGGTGTGGTTGAGGTGATGAGTGTGTCACCATTTGGAAGGTTCCTGATAGTTATGGTGATTGCAAATCAAACAGGCCAGGGGAAATTCTTATTTCAGTTCAATCATAGACAGCCTATAAATAGTTTGGAAATCCAGCCAAATTGTACCAAAATAAAAGGATAACAAAAAGTGTTCCTGGAAAGAATAGAATTATGTACCTCCTCTGTTCTCATTTAACTGAGTTTGAGAAATATAGTCAGCACCAACATTCTCAGAGAAACATGTCTTCTTTCCCTTGGTGGAAACACTTGAGGAGCTTTGAAGAAAAGAAAGCCCTATAAATGGAGCAACAAAGAAGCCATCAGCAATAATAAATACATCCAAACTATTGTAATAAGCCGCTATCGGGTCCTATCGGGTCAGGTCCTCAACTACCCGGGCCCAGACTTGCGAGAATCGGGTCCGGGTCCGGTTCCTAGTTAAAAAAATATACCTGTCGGATCCGATAGCGGGAAAAAAATATTTACACAAGTATTTTTGCACCCGATACCCTATGGTTCCAACAATTTTTGCACTTAAGTACATGAATAAATATTATATTTACACATCTATCTTCTACAATTACTATTTACATGTATATCCCTATAACCTGTTATTCAAATTCCATATTTGTTAGGGTACTAGATTTGCCCGTGGGCACGTGCCTACGGCACGTCTTCGGAACAATACATCATATGAAAGTCTTGTAAACAGTAAAACAACAATTATGTAGCTCAAGTTTGAATAGTAAACAATAATTAGTTGTAAATAAAAGTCCATGTTTCCATTAGTATATGTTGAAAGTAATTATAAATGGGGTGTAAAATCCAACTTCTTAGAACTTTGAGTATGGAAAATGATGAAATTTAACCGTTGATGAGATATTTGTTATTTTCAATGTAACGAGCAATAAAAAAATGCATAAAAAATCTAAAAATTTACAAATCTGAAATTTGAAAATATAAATTTCTGAGTAAATAGAGAGAGAGAGAGAGAAAGAGAGAAATAAATAAAGGAGTTGTTTTGGGGGATTTGAATTTGAGTTTTGGGGGAAAACTTTTGAGCGGAAAAATATATTTTGTGAGGTTAGATCTGGACCATTAATTTCAACCCTATTGAATGAGAGCCACTTGATAGCTTTCTTTGTGTTTTATTATATAGATTTTTTAACGGGTCCAGGTCCGGGTCCAGATCGGTTTTATTTTGAGCGGACCCGGACCCAGAAGTGCATCGGGTCTTATTTTAGGACCCGGACCCATATAGATCGGGTCGGTTCCGGTCCAATGTCGGGTCTGGGTCGGGTCCGGGTATCGGGTAAATGTGACAGTGCTACTAACTATGCACTTTTTAAACAACAAACCCAAAACTGTATAATAAAGTAGATTCAAGACGTTTGTAGGTAGAAACCTGAAAGAATCTCAATGGAGCTGATAATCACCTCAACAAAAGACATGGGCAATCCTTCAGAATATAATTTTCTTCTCATACAAAGCAAGTGGTCCTGTAAAAAAATGATACAATCATAACAAGTTTGACAGTTATGCAGTAGAAGACACAATAAACCAGAGCTTATGAAATTGAACTAACTGAAAATGGTAAGTAAATCAAAGAGCAATTGCCTGGTTATCTTTACTCAGAAAAGTAGCATTCTCAATGATCTCTAAACATTTAAGAAGAAGCACCACACTTTGAAGAATTGCTCCTTTTAATTCTCGAACTGAAGGCGGTTTATGTTTCAACCAACTCTGGAATGTTAAATAATCAAAATCAGTAATATTGATTTACAATATCAATATTCATCCTCCAACATATGTTAGTCAGAACCATCAAAAGTTCGTAATCACATCAATAGTAAGAAAAAAAAAAGAAAAAAAAAATTACTAGTTAAAATTGTCGACCACTAAAGTCCAGATAATGCATGAGATAATTAACATTTTATAAACTATTAATAGCTCGACATGATCTAAATACCTAAAAATAAAGCAAATTCAGTTGTTTCAGATAACCAAGAGACTAAATGCTAAAAGAGACAAAATAAACAATATGTGATTAGGAACTTCAGTCTATTTTATTTTAATTACTCATAAAGAAGTGAAGTTGTTGATCAACAAATCTACCAAGATTGCTAACGAAAAAGGCTGCTGGCAGCCTGGAAGCCTAAGCAAAAGGTTCTGGAGAAGATGAAATTCGTGTTCAGCAGGCCATGTGAGAACTGAGAACCCACTCCTGGTCCATATTTTTGACCAAATTCCCTTCGTGGTTCCAGAACTCGTATTGGAATTAGGTATCAGCTTTTTATCTATCACTAATATCAGAAATATCAAAAGTAATACCTCAGTTAATATGGCCAGTACATGTCAGTATTGGCCACTATTCAAAATCAAGTCCAAGACCTCTGCTACCATTTCACTACAGTATGCTTCATGCAGTTAAGCCCATGTATCCCTCAATCCATAATCAAGTCATTTATTAATTAGGCTGAGAACAATAATGATTCACAACAGTTAGTGATTTCTGAAAAGCTGAGAACTATTTAAGACAGACAACTTTAGTTGTAATGAACATGTTATCTCCCAGTTTAAATAAGGTTGCACTCAGACTTCCTGAAGTTTATATTGGTCAGAAGCTATCTCACAAAATGAAACGGTCATTTTTTTTACCTTTGGTTTTATATCGGAATATCAAATACCTACTTACATGTTCATCTAAATAATTAGTCGCTTCCAGAATCAGATGTAACCAACAAAGATAACAGAAGATTCTATATATGATTAAATTCACTCCAATACATGGTTCAGTATTTAATTCTATATATAATTAAATTTCATCCTACTGCATGGAATCATGGATGAATGAGAAGGCAGTAAATACGCTGACCTCTATGGAGGAACGGCAACTGACTATGACATCAAAGACTGCATCAAGTCCTCCAAGTACTCTCAATGTTTCTTTAAAGTTTCCTCCAACTTTCCTCACCTGTTCAGACGTGTCTGGAAAATTCATCCCACAAGGAAAACAAAAAAAATCTAGGTGAATAACAGGTTTATACTCATTAAGGTAAAGGGTTTTGTACATATGTTTGGAAGAATTACAGGTAAATTCTTTCCTGACTACTGACATGATTAACATTTTTGCTAAATGCCAAAAAAAACACTTGCACTTTTTACTACTTTACCCTTTACTTTCTACTCTTTATCAAAACAGAACCCTACCCTTCATCCAGATAAGTGTTAGGGGAGAAAGAGTAAGGGGAGAGGAGATCTAGGTTGAAAAAGAGAGAGAGAGGGGACGCGAGGAGGGATGGCCTAACTAAACTTCATCCCATGAAGGATTTGAAACGTTCCTTGATTTACACTAGCTTAAGTGACATCAAGTCACTTCATATCCATTTTAGCCACGCACAATATGGTTACAAAATAGTACGACTGAAATTGTTGTTTTTCTATAACAATTTGAAGGGAGTGAATTTGAGTTTGGTGAGAAAGCAGGTGGGGAGAATTGAAGGAAAGAGAGTTATCACAGTTAAGTTACAACCCCAAACTGACAGGATTGGGTATTCGGAAAGAACTTAACAGATTTGAAAGGGGATACATAATTACAAAGATCATGAGAGGGGATTGTAATTACAAAAGATTTTCGGGGGAGATATATAGAAAGTCTAAGATATATGGTTTGTGTTAACATCACTCATCAAAATGGTCATATTGGTGAGCTAATTGAGCAAACAAGTTTAATCAACAGAAACAATGAGTATCAGAATGAAGAAAACAGCCTAGCTCTGATCATTTAATGTCCAACAAGAAAAAAAATTGTGATTGGGTAGCATGTTTTAGGAGATGTCGTGAGGTCATCACAAGCAGAAAAAATCTACCAAGCTATGTCCATCAGACCTTCAGACTACCAGTAATGGGAAATATAATAATATTTTATTTCAGTTGATGAACTCTAAAAACAGAAAATAATAAAATCATACCAATGTACTAAAGGAGTTTTCCCAAATAACTAAGTCTTACCTTCAAAAGAGACAGTTGACAAGCATCCTTTCTCCATAGTCAATAAAGATATCCATTTGGAGTTCAGCTCTGGTCTATTTATGCCTTCATCCTCCGCCGTGCATCGTTTTATCACTTTACAACTTACAAGAATTTCCTGAACTTTCGAGAATATTGTTTTAGAACTAGAATCCATTCCTTTTTTTATAACATTTAGCACCTGTGGCCTGCGAAGTCCAAGAAATTTTGAGCCAATATTTGGTGTCCTGTCCTCAACACAACCAGATGTTGGCGGATTTAATAATTTGAGAAGAAAACGGATACTAGGTGGAGAATCCAGCAGATAATCATCTTGAACCTGCAAGGAGAAAAAAGATAATAAAAGCATCAAAGATAGTATGAGAAGATAACCATCACTCAACTAAAAAATCTTGAGGATCGAACAAGATCAGATGTAAGGGACAGTCAATGAGAGTGCTGATAATTAATAATTGATACTTTGAAGTGTGGCATAACTATGCTTAATATTAACAAGTTGAGATCTTCATTTTCAAAACACATTTGTACTCTCCAGATTTTGAAAAGAAGAAAGACAAACAAATAAACAACTCCCTATTTATGATGTGCGGCATGTGCCCTGAGGTAACAGATTTATCAGGGAAACACTTGGCTGAGGAGATGGCTTGAGATAATAGGAGAAAAGAAGTATAAGAAGAGGGGGAGATGAGAAAGAGGCTGACACGGGCCCACGGCGAGGAGTGAAGAAGGCTTACAGCAGCTGCGCCCCAGTGAGAGGAGTGGTTGAGAGTTAAGGGCGGTGTGGGAATTGGGAAATGTAGGTTAGGAAAACAAAACACTAAATTATTAGCACATGCCACTGCAGGTGATTTTATTGAATAAGAGACTGATAAATGACGATAAGAAACATGTTTGATACATGTTTAAGCTAAACAACCAATGTCCATAGAGTTAGCAACTCTTGAGTGATAATAATAAAGATGATTATTATAAAAAAAAGAATCTTTTGAGATTTGTGTATATACACCTATGTTCTTATTTGTTTATCCTAAAACGAAAAACCACATACAGCAATTTAGCCCTGTAAGACACACGAGAATGGTGTTGCTGCTTTTGCAAAAGCAGCACTATATATACAAGTTACTTTTTTTGTCGTTGAATCACATGAGCAGGACACTCGAGGATTTAACACTGATAAATAAGATTTTCCGGGTTTCTACTAGAGTAAATAGATCTCTACTATTATAAGTTTACAACTGTAAAAGGACTATTTATGTGGCTCTACAGCATTATCCTTTTCCTTTTTGCACATGCTTTCCTCTCCAACTCTTCTACCAATTTGATGAACATCGTTGATGATTGAGATTTGACAGGTTAAAGGAGCTCTTAGTGGTTGGGTGATGCAAGATTATAGAAAAAACCATTGCATTTGCTCATAAAACTAGTCAAAGAAAATATCAATTGATGAATCATTAACAAGCCTTGATAAAGAAATTCTAAACAAGTCAATGGGAAATAAACAACGTAAATTAGACTGCAACAACAACAACAACAAAGTTTTTTTTCCAACTAGTTGGGGTCGGCTACATGAATTCTGGTTTTCCATTTTGCAATATCATCTGTAAGGCCACAAGCTATCATATTTTTTCTTACAATTTTCACCCAAATAAGTTTAGGTCTTCCCCTACCTCTAACTCTACCCTCAATATTTATCAAATCACTCTTTCTAACGGGGTTCCCCTACCCCTAACTCTACCCTCAATATTTATCAAATCACTCTTTCTAACAGGGGCACTACTAGGTCCACGTGAGATATGCCCAAACATTTGGTAGACTGCAACGACACATAATACGTTCTAAACGTGTTTGTTTAATAGGAGAATACACAGCGGCTTTAATCTAGATTCACCACGAATTTTCAGAAAAATAATATTGCACAAATAGAACAAAAGAAGAAAAAAATTATGGATAGAAGAGACACTGATATAAATTTGTTATGAGCAAAAGAATATGCTATCAAACATGACATCACCAACATTTTCAACTTGTCCATCGCATTTACTAAACCAAGATAAGACATTGCTAGTTGCTACTTATGAACCCTATCACAGAAAATAGCATTATATATACATCGGTTATTGCTAATATGTAAATGTTTCTTAACAATTAGGAATTAAGAAAATACTCACATCACTACTCACAGCAAAGAAAAGTGCAGCAGCAGCAGTGGTGCTCGAGGGATCCTCAAAGTTCAGTTCCAAAATGGCATCTATTATTCTCTTGGTCATCCTGATAATAGTATAAGACCTAACGTGAGTATTGAGTAATAGCCGACCATAAGGTACAAAACCATATGGATCATATTATGCATGGTTATAAAGATAAAGAAAAAAAAATCTGACAAAAGAAGAATAAGAAACACTTCATTATAAGTAGACAAGTTTTATGTGTGTGATGGGAATGATAGCAAACAGCGCAACAAACAATATCTGCAAACATGGTAAAAGGATTGCTCTGAAGGGAGGAAATGGTATATTCTGGCATGCATAGGGTGAAGGCCTTAGGCAGCAGTGAAGAGTAACAAGATCACAATGAAATTTTGATAAGAAAGCTACACCAAGAAAACTGCAGAACTTTTAGGTAACTATCAAATACAAAGGATATTTTCATCAAAATTGTGGCTGATTAAAAATGTCCTAAAAGAAAGACAAATTACCCAAATTAATGTGTGCTTGATGGGGGAAAACAATAATAACAATAATAACATATCACAGAAGCAGGCCCGGCCCAGGGGTAAGCCCAACAAGCCAGCTGGCTTGGGCAACCCCCTTTCATAGGGCAATAAATTATTGGCATCCCTCTGTAAATAAAAATTTTGTTGGGAATATTAGGATGGGCTGTTTACTTTAGGAACCCCCCCCCCCTCTAAATATTTTTTAAAGCCCGCCCAAGCCCAACTTTCCAATCCAAACACAGAAACCCTCCTTCCATGTTTCCCTTCTTCATCTAATCTGAATTCCAATCAAAACCCTAGCGGTAGCGGACGAACCCGATGGCAGCGGCGCAGTGCCAGCGACTCATCAGTCCTTACTCTCGACGGGTCAACGACCCAACGGAGGATCCTCATCTCAGGCTCCATTCATTACCCAAGAAGCACCCCTGAGGTGAATGCCCATTTATTCATTTTTTCGTTTTCTAAATCAAAACAACTCAGTCTTTATAACAATCTTTTTTATTTGGTTTTTATTCAGATGTGGCCTAGTCTCATCCAAAAGGATGTTATTCAGACATGTGTTCTAGAATGGGCATGAGCCTGTTCAAGGCCAGGTTGTTGTTGTTGTTGTTTTTTTTTTTTTTTTTTTTTTTTTTTTTTTTTTTTTTTTAGGGTTGGGGGGGGGATTTTGTGAATTTTTTTGTGGGTAAATTTTATTGATTAAATGGGTTTTTTTTGTGTGTGTGGTTGATTTATTGACATTTTGAGGGAGATTTTTGGGCAGTATTATTTTGAGGACAGGTATGATTTGGTGAAATTCATCAAACTAGTTCAACAAGCTGGTCCTTATGTTAATCTGCGAATTGGGCCCAATATTTGTGTTGAATGGAATTTTGGGTATGAATCAAGTTATAATCTTTTTTTCATTTTTACAGTTAATTGAATGCCTATGTTATATGTTTGCTTATTATAATGTTTTTTTCAGAGGGTTTCCTATTTGGTTGAAATATGTGCCTTGTATCAGTTTCAGAACTGATAATGAGCCTTTTAAGGTATGAATTTTTATCAAGAACTTCAAATTCCAAATTTGTCCAAATTTAGTAGATATGTTGCTTAATTTTGAAACTTTTTTTTTGATCCTTTAGTCTTGTTTAAACAGTGGGTAATGCAGAATTTCACACAGAAGATTCTTTGGATGATGAAATCTGAAAGCTTATTTCAATGGCAGGGTAGCCCTATCATCCTTTCTCAGGTTTATTGAACTCTGCCCTGTCCTCCTAAATTGTCGAGAAAGAGCAAGATGATAGTGTGTGTTTTGATAAATTAACTCATCTTAAATTATAACTAAATTGTCAAGTTCATGCATTCAAGCACCTATTTTATATATGATATAGAAGTAATCTACCAGTTGGAAATCTGTCACTCAGACCAAACACATGCAGAAAATTTAATAAAATACTAGATTTCCTTCGCTGCTGGCTGTGAAAATGTCATTGTATGATACTACAATTGTATTGACTACATTTCGTGTGTTGTTATGTTTGTTCAGATTGAGAATGAGTTTGGGCCACTGGAATTGGATCAGGGAGCTCCGTCGAAGCCTTATACGGCGTGGGCTGCAAAGATGGCGGATGACTTTGATACGGGAATCCCATGGATCATGTGTAAACAAGATGATGCCCCTGACCAGTTGTGAGTTCTCTCTCTACTTAGCAGACTCGACTTGGATGGCTTTAGCTTTACAATGTGCCTGCATTCTTAGTATTCTCTCATTCCTTGCCACCAATCTATGTCATAAAGCTCAATAATTCTATAAATTATAATGAATAATTGCCCTTAGAGATTGTCGATTAATACGTGAAACTAGCAATTTGAACCATAAAGAGAAGATGCCTAGTGTAATAATGCTACAGTTCTTACTAAAAGTTGTCCTTGAGAGATTGAAGTGCAAGAAGTAGCTTTATATATGTATCCAAAGTCAATAAAAAAATTTGGTGAAATTTTCTTCTTTTTATCCAAGGATCAATTATTCTATTGTTCCTTATATTTTGAAGTAAAAAATGGTTAATGAGATTATTATGAAACAAATTTACATATATTTTGAATGTTACATTGTGCAAAAAAAAAAATCCGGCCCCCCTCACTTTTCAATCTTGAATCCGCCCCAGGTCAGTCCAGTCCAACTAGGTCAATCAGTCCAGCCTTATGTATGTATAACATATTTTATTTGCTTTTACGTTTACTTTTTGCCCTCAATATTTTAAAAAAATTTCTAAGGGGGCAACAAAACATAGGCTTGGATAGGGCAACCCGGATCTCCGGGCCGGCCCTGCACAGAAGAAAACTTATCAAGTTGTAAACAACTTTTTTCTATTAAACTGAAGGGAAACCTAGATCTCAATAATACACCTACAATAGTTTACCTGAAAACCCTCAGATGCCCACTTAATGTTGCAGTAAGAATATATATTATATCTATTTCGTTAGAATGACTACGAGAAACCTCACATACCATAAATGAACTAATCAAAGCTAAATATCTATACATCGAGTTAATTCCGAACTCGATAGACCAATGATTCCCTTCTCACCTCCATCTTCACTAGTATCAATAACATCATACATTAACAACATTCACGGACAAAAACATTACCACTTCATCTTCATTTTTGACACTCACAACCAAGAATGTATGCTTTCTCCGCCGGTTTTTTTTGGGGGTGTGTCTAATTTAGGAAAAACCCTAAAACTAACGGAATTAAGACCTAAGCCTTCTTGATTTTCAAATTCCAAAATTCAAAATTCAAAATTCAAAATTGTACCCTTGTGCCCTAAGCAGACTCCTTTGGTGAGAGGATCCACAAACGGATAACAGCGCAATTAAGCTTGCCTTTTGAACCCGGGCAGGCTTCCCGACCCGCAACCCGTCGAGGGCGAACTCGACCTCGTCGACGCTCTCCATCATCTCCCCGAACTCCTGCGCTTCCATCAGCGTCGAAGTCGGCGCCGGCGCCGCCCTCTTCCAATTTCCCGACTTCTTGGATGGTTTGAGATCCGCATCGGGTTCAAGAGACCAAGGGCACGAATCTTGAGAGGAGAAGAGGGTGATGCTGTACGGATCGGTATCTTGAGACAGGAAGAGGAAGGGATCGTCGGAGACGGCGTCGGAGGTGGTGGTGGTGGAGGGGGCGGAGAAGGTAGGAGTGAGGTGGCGGGCGCGGCGGCTGTAGGTACGGACGAGCATTTTTGGGGTTCTTGAAGAGGGATCACGGGAGTTTCGGAGTTGGCGAGGTTGGGGTTTTTGAAAATTCGGTGGGTACGGATCTCTATGTTAAGAAATTATTTTATTTTTGAAGTTTGAATTTACTTTGGGGAAATTGTAGTAAACACCTTATCGTTTTCAGTAAAAGCATGGACCTTCCCCTTATTTAAAGAAAGAATATTTTTTAACCAAAACTTTGTAACAATATATAGATATTTGTTTCCTCAAAAAAAAAATATAGATATTTGTTTGGGCTAGAATCGTAACTTACGATTCTATCTTTCTTATCAAAAAAAATATGTATATATATATAGATATAGATATTTGTAATAACATGTTTATCTTTTATGAGTCACTAGTAGTTTACACGTGCGATGCACGTTTTAATAAATATAGTTTTTTAAAATAAAAAATTTATACGTAGTCTTGATTTGAAGATTTTTTTGCCGTCATGGGCCACTTTTTGAAAATATTTGCGTTTTTGGGCCAGTTTCCCAACTATTAGCTCTTTTGGGCTACTTTGTGCCATGTCAGCAGCAGCCGCTATTCCCAATAGCGGCATCTTCATTTCCAAGTCGCTAATGGGAATAGGTATGTTTTAATTTTTTTTGAATTTTTTTTTTCCGTCGCTATTCCCCCTAGCGACCTTAGGATTAGCGATCTTAAATGAATGTATTGAGATACTTAGCGATTCCTAAAGTGCTTTCCCCAAAAATTTAAAACTGGGGTCGCTATTGGGAATAGCGACCTTATATGCTAAGGTCACTATTCCCAATAGCGACCTCAGTAGAAAACACAATCTCCTTGTTCTTTGTAAAATTTGTAAAATAGTCATACAACTAAGGCCTCTATTTGAAATAGCGACCTTAGTACAATAAAGGCCTCTATTCCGAATAGTGACCTTAGTAAATAAAAGCCTCTATTCCGAATAGCGATCTTAGTTTTAAAAATAATTGATTGTCATTTTTCATAGAGTAAAAGCTCTTTAAATTTTGCTAAGTGTTAGAATACCGCTCACTAAAGGTCGCTAATCCCATTAGCGACCTTATATATACTAAGGTCGCTAGTGGGAATAGAGACGGCAAACAAAAAATTCAAAAAAAATAATAAAACATAGGTCATTATTTCCATTAGCGACCTCGAAATGAAGATGCAGCTATTGAGAATAGCGGCCGCTGGTGACGTGGCACATAGTAGCCCAAAAGCGCTAATATTTGGGAAACTGGCCAAAAAACGCAAATATTTTCAAAAGGTGGCCTATGTAGGCAAAAAACCTCTGATTTGAACCTAGGACCTCCTTTATAATGGTTATACACGTGTGTTATACGGATTGGTAGATTGACAAAACATTTATAAATGACACTAAGGCATTCTCCCATTATAATATTAGAGATGTGACAAAGAAATAGCAACTGCCGTACATAATAACAATGTTTATCTTCATCATCATCATAATGTACATAAACAATACTCATTTTTGCAACAATACTCATATTTCAAATTTTTCATTTTTAATTTAAAAATTTTTCTTTTCCTAAATAAGAAGGTTTTGGGCTTAATTCTTTAAGGTTTGGGGTTTATACTGAATCACACACACAGAGAGTTTAAAACAAAAGGCAAACAAAAATTGTTTAGTGGGGTTAATGCGAAAAAGGTAAGATGTTATGTAATATTCGAGCCTAGATCCAAATTAGTGAACTCGAATCCAACCTGTTAAACGAATCCTAATATATATAAGTACACAGCACTGATACAGAAACATAAACTTCTCACCAGGACCGGCCCTGAGTTTCCGGAGGCCCGATGCGAAAAGGTCCAAATAATTATTTTTGGGGCCCCTAATAACAATATATATTTTTACGTGCAAAATACATATCTATATTTACAAGGGAAATACAAATTTTGGGGCCCCTAAAATTGTAAAAAATGAGTCCTAAAGCGGCTGCCTCACCTGCCCCAAGGTGGGGATCGGCCCTGCTTCTCACAATAGTTCATCACTGACTTAAAACAACAAGAACTATCGATCTCGATGTATAATGACTGACTTAAAGCAGCATGAACTATGAACTATATATCTCAATGTGTAATCTCTTCTCATGAGCGTAATATAGCTATCGACAGTTCTTGGACTGAATCTAACAAACTTTCCCCTAAAATCAGTTGGAGGTGTTGGGATTGAGGTGTCAACAAACACCCATTGTCGCAACGGAACTAAATAGAGTAATAAGAAAGTCGAAGTAGATGAGACGAATCAAATGAGCAAGCAACACAACCACAACGAATATTTATCCCAGTTAGCTTTCGCTTAATCCGAGAGAAAATATAGGGAGATATGATATTCAACTAGAAGATATTACAAGGAGTTAATGATTCACTCAATACAAAGAATTAAACTCACTCGCCAAGAAGTATCTCTGTCTCAAGTCTCTCTTTGTAATTAAGAAAATATCAATGAAGTACTCTACTCTCATATTGGAAGAGTTTACTATATATATAGTAGAATAGAGAGAACCCTAAGTTTAATCTTGATTCTCAGTCGTCCGATATAACATGTAGGAGAAGTGACTGAATAGGAGCCATACGATCTGACTTGGAGTTGAAGATTAGGCTAAAACGACCTAACAAATCGAGGCCCGAAAAATACATAGCGCTGCAGGAGGTCAACTGTCCAACAAGACCGGTCGACCGTCCTTCTCTCGGCCAAACCATGTACAACTGCGGTCGGGTGTGTGGTCGGGGGTGCGATCGACTTTACCCTTGGATGGTCGACCCGTCACTCTGTCAGCACATTGCTGCTGCTGTTTTTCCTTCTACTCTCTTCGACGCTTCGACCTTCTGCTTCATCTTACCTTCTTCTAATCTGAACCACGAGTATTCAAGACACCTTCCTAACAATCTCCACCTTGAATTGCATACGAGTGCTATCACATGATGTGATTATTCATCTTCAAACTCTAATGAACTCCACTTGCAAAAATACTTAAAACAATAGTGTAATACCTCGAAAAAAATAATACATATATATATATATATATATATATATATATATATATATATATATATATATATATATATAGTTAGTCTATTATGAGAAGGTGAGATGGGCTCCTTATCGTAAGCGGGAACTACCAGCCGTCCGATCTCTTTTGCTGGCGATCGAACGATTGAGATCTCATCCCGTTCTCTCAGCTGTTTGTTGAGGGTAAAATCGTCATTTATGTGAGAGTTTTCTTTTGGCACTATCGCTTTCAGCTCACTTCCCCTCTCTCTTCAATCGATGAAACCCATCTCCATCTCCAACTCCCGCTCTCTCTTTCTTTGATGAAACCCTAGTCTCCTTTCTTTCTCACGTCCCCTCTCTCTTTTCGACGAGAAACCCCCTACACTGAGAATAGCGATCTCTCTAACTCTTCGTCGAAACCCAAATCTTGGATTCGATTTCGATTTCGATTTCGGTTTCGATTTAGGGTTTCGATTTAGGGTTGTGTCTTGGATTTCGGTTGTCTCTTGGATTCTCTATCTCTCTTCGAATACAAACCCAAATCGCCCTTAGCCCCTTTGTTCCGGTTGCAATTCGAAGAGAAATCCTAGCCCCCATTCTTTGACGCTTCAAGCATCGACCCTCAAGTCACTATCAGCTCCCCCAATCTTTCTATCAGGTAATCTAAATTTCAAATCTTGTTTCCTTTATAATCGCTTATAGTTATGCGAATTAGAGGCATTTTTCGGCCTGTCCATTGCATCAAATCAAAATTGGGAAGTGAAATCCTCTGCGTGTTGTTGTCCATGTGTACTAATACTTTAGAGGAAGAAGCCGAGGGCTGGTCCTGTATTCTAGTAGCTTTATTTTTTGGCAGTTAAGATGTTGATAGGAGTTCCATTAAAGTTGGTAGGCTGTATGCTCCTAAGAAAAGGAGTAATGAAGTAGGTTAAATTCATCAGTTATATCAATATACAGTTTAGATGTTGCAAATTCACATGCACAACCACAACAAAGTCTTGTCTTTATGTTATAGTGGCACCTGATGCGTATTAAATTCTGTATTGAATATGTATTAGTAATATGTAGTTGATGAGATGAAGAAGACATCTTTTGGATGGAAATGTTGAGAGAAGCTTTAGAATGTAGTTTGTCGGAATTAGCGGACTTAATCACTTTAACAAAGCCATATGGAACGCACTCCTTATCAGAACCAAGTAATTGAATAAATCCTTTTGCAAACTCGATTTGTCTATGTGTGTTCGCCTGAGTGTAGTAGCATGTATATTTGATTATTTATTGGTAGTTTTGTCTTCCTATTTGTAGCAACCTTATGTATATAATGGTGACGGGAAAATTTTTTTAAAAAAAAAACAAAGATAAGTTTGGTGATTTTGGAACGTCTGGATGGTTTAGAATAGAGCTGAAAGCTATGTGTATGAATAGACAATTATATTTTTTCTGTTTGGTGATTTTTTATGTTTATTATATTTTTCTATGTAGAATGGAGTTTGAAGCGTTACTAAGCCAAGATGTTCATAAGGGTGCATCTGATTCTCACTCACAGGAAGTGCTTGATTCTCACTCGTTTTAAATTTACCCAATGTCCTTTTTTTGTTGTGTTGGTCTAGGCAATGATGATAAGCACTACTTAACAAGCTATTTATTTTGAATGTGTAAGCTATTTATTTTGAATGTGTCTCCCCCCTGTACCTAGTATTGATGCGTCTTGGTGAAGTCTACATTAAGTAGCTTTATGACCTGAATGACATGTATGCTGATTCATATGTGGAGTTTTGCCTTGTTCTTTTTTACTCTGATGTTAACTGTATTGCTGTATGCCCCTCTATTCTTGTTTACTGTTGTGACCTGAATGAGATGTATGCTGATCTGTTAAATACAAGCTCTCTGAGATGCTTGTTTTTTTTTTGGGTTTGGGGGGGGGGGGGGATATGGTTAGTTGTAGTTGGCATGGCATAATCATGTAGCCCTACACTAATCTTGATGCTTGATTTGAACACTACTTATACACAATTGTGTTTTGAGCCTACAACTAATTCAATTCATGATTTTGATGATCTTACTACTTTCTTAATGCATCAAATGAATCAAATTAATTCTAACAATGCTAAATCTTTCTTTGGTTGTTTACATGCAGTCACACAACCCATGAAGAAGGAAACCGAGAAGATTATACAACTGAAATGCACCTGAATCATTATTATATGGCTTTAAAATAAATTGTAACATTTGATGAACGAGATGTAAATATTATCACCTAAATCAGAAAGATGCATATGCTATGTATGCTGATTCATATATGGTGTTTTTCCTTGTTCTTTTTTTGCTCTGCTGTTATTTGTATTTGGGTAGGCTCCTCTATTTGTGGAGTTGATATGTATGTATGCCTCTTCATTTGTGGAGGTTTTCCATAGTTTTTTTGGGTCTCTACTGTTAACTGTATTGTTGTATTCATGAGAATGAGATGTATGCCTCTTAATTTGTGGGCTTTTTGCTTGTTCTTTTTTACACATATGTTAACTGTATGAGATGTATGCCACTTCATTTGTTGCTCAGATGTTAACTGTATTGTTGTATGCCTGAATGAGATGTATGTCTCTTAATGTGGGCTTTTTCCTTGTTCTTTTTACTCATATGTTAACTGTATGAGATGATTTGTCATACTATATAATTCAGATTTAATCACTGGCACTCGATCAACCAGAAGCATCATATCGTGTATCTAGATGTGCCATTTTATTATTATTTTTGAATCCCATCTGATTTTATTGACTACACTTTCAATTCCGTTTGATCCAAATCAGTTTGAAAGCCCCTGTTACACAAAGAAGTTAAGCTATGCTTTCTCGCAAACATACACTGCCAAAGTAGCATCTTTAAATAAACAGACTTTAACGCAAAAAAATGTTTTACTAAAAATCCAATTTGTTCAAAAACCTGGATTCCCTTCAAACTACAGTTGTCATTGGTATATTTTGCATCATTGATTTTTTTGTTAAAAACAGTTCTCTTAATTCCTATCGAAAGAATGGAACGGAACGACAGCCACATATCACACCACTGCATCTCCATATCCAAAATTTCCCTCTGAACTGAAATGAAACTTCAGGGAAAACTTAGACATATCTAAATTCCCGGTAAAGAGGTAAAGAATTAAAAGATCGTCTTCGACTGTCAAAACATTATCGATATAACTATGATGAACTCAGTAAGGGAATATTAGACATCTGACATTATATAAGAAAGCTAATGTAAGTTACACATGATAATCAACCCCATCACAAATTTTTGGAAACACCATAAAGTTGAAGGTAGTTTTTACAGTTTAGATTAAAAGAAATGTAAAGAAACTAGTACTGCATCTATTTGTTTTGCTGTTGCTGCTGCTACTTGAATAGACTACAATTACAAAATGGAGAGACCCTATTGACAAGTCCCTTTCATTGTAGCTACTCGGTTCTAATATACATGTATAAACAAACAGTGGAACACAGGTGAGGCAATAGTTACAATCGGGATCACAAAAAATAGTCTGGAGTCTTAAGGGTGGTGTCTGGCTCAACCTGGCGTGGTGCTGGGTCAAACTGGAGGAAATTCTGCGACATATCCTCCCCAATTTCCAGTATTGTTGCCATGTTACCCAATAGTCTGTCATATACAAGAAATCTGTCATATACATCCTGCATGAAGATAATAGGACTAGATTCAGAATACTAAAACGAACTTTGAGACATCTTTTTTCTTCAGAAATCTGTCATATACAATTCATATGTGAGCTTAAAGGTGAATTTTCAATTAATCTTCAAATACTATCTTTCGTTACAGAGTTTACCACAATGTGATCACCTAAGACTTATATGAATGAAATTACCTCCAGCCAGCCATTAAAATCCTTCAAGATTCATGGTTAGGGATGAATATAAAGGGAACATAAAGGATATTTCGCATTCATTTATAACTAACTGCAAGGAAGTTGATCAAAATAAAATGCAAAAATTTGTAGGCTCAGAACAACAACAGCAACAAAACTTGAAGGCTTAGAAGAACATCTCATACAGCCAAAAAATCTGTAGGCTCAGAACAACAACACCACCAAAAAAAGTCGAAATATTTGCAATAAATCAAGTATAAGTGACTCAAATGCAGAAATTTGAGTGTCACTAGGGCTGCTAAATTAAGCCATGCCTACTAGTTCCAACAAAATTAAGCCATGCATAAGGAGACATAAATGACCATTTTACCCTCCAAAAAAGAGCTGGGAGAACGGGATCAAATCTGACTCGTTCTTGGGTGCCTTTCAGTTGCACACTAACTTGGTAGGAGGGTGCAAAAAAAGGAAAATCATTTTACTTGTCTTTTATAAAGTTTTCATCACTGCCTACACATTCCAAAAGAGAAAACTCATGAATAAACAAAATCATGCATACACAAAATCATTCATAAACTTTTCATCATTGCCTACTAACTTGGTATTATTTGTATAAACAAAATGATTTTACCAACTTTTCGAAGATGGAGAAAAATCATGCATGTCTGTTATATCCATCGTCAGTTTGCCTGCAAACAGTCAAGACATAACGATTAATTTAACATATGTGCTATTTGGAATAATAACTGCATTTCAGTTGTATAATCTTCTCGGTTTCCTTCTTCATGGGTTGTGTGACTGCATGTAAACAACCAAAGAAAGATTTAGCATTGTTAGAATTAATTTGATTCATTTGATGCATTAAGAAAGTAGTAAGATCATCAAAATCATGAATTGAATTAGTTGTAGGCTCAGAACAAAATTGTGTATAAGTAGTGTTCAAATCAAGCATCAAGATTAGTGTAGGGCTACATGATTATGCCATGCCAACTACAACTAACCATATCCCCCCCCCCCCCAAACCCAAAAAAAAACAAGCATCTCAGAGAGCTTGTATTTAACAGATCAGCATACATCTCATTCAGGTCACAACAGTAAACAAGAATAGAGGGGCATACAGCAATACAGTTAACATCAGAGTAAAAAAGAACAAGGCAAAACTCCACATATGAATCAGCATACATGTCATTCAGGTCATAAAGCTACTTAATGTAGACTTCACCAAGACGCATCAATACTAGGTACAGGGGGGAGACACATTCAAAATAAATAGCTTACACATTCAAAATAAATAGCTTGTTAAGTAGTACTTATCATCATTGCCTAGACCAACACAACAAAAAAAGGACATTGGGTAAATTTAAAACGAGTGAGAATCAAGCACTTCCTGTGAGTGAGAATCAGATGCACCCTTATGAACATCTTGGCTTAGTAACGCTTCAAACTCCATTCTACATAGAAAAATATAATAAACATAAAAAATCACCAAACAGAAAAATATAATTGTCTATTCATACACATAGCTTTCAGCTCTATTCTAAACCATCCAGATGTTCCAAAATCACCAAACTTATCTTTGTTTTTTTTTAAAAAAAATTTTTCCGTCACCATTATATACATAAGGTTGCTACAAATAGGAAGACAAAACTACCAATAAATAATCAAATATACATGCTACTACACTCAGGCGAACACACATAGACAAATCGAGTTTGCAAAAGGATTTATTCAATTACTTGGTTCTGATAAGGAGTGCGTTCCATATGGCTTTGTTAAAGTGATTAAGTCCGCTAATTCCGACAAACTACATTCTAAAGCTTCTCTCAACATTTCCATCCAAAAGATGTCTTCTTCATCTCATCAACTACATATTACTAATACATATTCAATACAGAATTTAATACGCATCAGGTGCCACTATAACATAAAGACAAGACTTTGTTGTGGTTGTGCATGTGAATTTGCAACATCTAAACTGTATATTGATATAACTGATGAATTTAACCTACTTCATTACTCCTTTTCTTAGGAGCATACAGCCTACCAACTTTAATGGAACTCCTATCAACATCTTAACTGCCAAAAAATAAAGCTACTAGAATACAGGACCAGCCCTCGGCTTCTTCCTCTAAAGTATTAGTACACATGGACAACAACACGCAGAGGATTTCACTTCCCAATTTTGATTTGATGCAATGGACAGGCCGAAAAATGCCTCTAATTCGCATAACTATAAGCGATTATAAAGGAAACAAGATTTGAAATTTAGATTACCTGATAGAAAGATTGGGGGAGCTGATAGTGACTTGAGGGTCGATGCTTGGAGCGTCAAAGATTGGGGGCTAGGGTTTCTCTTCGAATTGCAACCGGAACAAAGGGGCTAAGGGCGATTTGGGTTTGTATTCGAAGAGAGATAGAGAATCCAAGAGACAACCGAAATCCAAGAGACAACCCTAAATCGAAACCCTAAATCGAAACCGAAATCGAAATCGAAATCGAATCCAAGATTTGGGTTTCGACGAAGAGTCAGAGAGATCGCTATTCTCAGTGTAGTGGGTTTCTCGTCGAAGAGAGAGAGGGGACGTGAGAGAGAAAAGAGACTAGGGTTTCATCGAAGAAAGAGAGAGCGGGAGTTGGAGATGGAGATGGGTTTCATCGATTGAAGAGAGGGGAAGTGAGCTGAGAGCGATAGTGCCAAAAGAAAACTCTCACATAAATGACGATTTTACCCTCAACAAACAGCTGAGAGAACGGGATGAGATCTCAATCGTTCGATCGCCAGCAAAAGTGATCGGACGGCTGGTAGTTCCCGCTCACGATAAGGAGCCCATCTCACCATCTCATAATAGACTAACTCTCTCTCTCTCTCTCTCTCTCTCTCTCTCTCTCTCTCTATATATATATATATATATATATATATATATATATATATATATGAATGGTTATGTTCATAATTGTGCATATGAATGAGAGAATTGATACTAAAACATATACTAGTATATATGTATGATACTTATGCAAGTATTTATTTATAAATACTACATCAATTTATTTTTTTGCCATGCACTCTAATCTAACCACTAATCACACCTCCATCTTGATCAGTGGCTAAGATTGAGCTATGGGAAAAATATCTCCAAAAAAGAAACAATGAGCCAAGAGCATGGCTTACAAAAACTACCTTGACACTTGGCTTGAGCCCCCCCCCCCCCCCCCCCCCCCCTCTTCACATCTTCATTTAAGCACTCTCACTCATTCTCATTTCAAAAAAAATCTGAAAATCCCCATGTGAAAGAGAGAAGGAATAAAGCGAGAGAAAGAGGAAGAGAAGGTGATCAATGGAGGAGTTCTTGGAGGAGGGCAAGAGGAAAAAACCCAAAGTTAACCATTCAAAGCTTCATTGAAGGGTGGGGAGTTCTCTAAACTCTATAATCTTGTTTTTTTGTTTGATTCTTGAATTAAATTAGTAGTAGTAGTAATGGATTTGATTGATAGAGATAGGTTGTTCAAAATATGGACTTGAAAACAGAAAACACAATTGCATGCTTGTATTCTCGAATTTCTAGAGAGCGACGTAGTTAGAATTTGACATTGGAACTTTTACAGCATGAACTTATACATGTTTGGAGACTACACGATTTACTTCAGGTTTTTATAATTTTAATTGGTATTTTAAAAAAATCACTTTTGTTGACTGGGTCGTAAGGCAGAGACTGGTTCTGCCATTTACCAAACCCGAGATTAAAAAAAATTGTGAATTTTTCGGAGCATGATCTCAAGGAAAAAAATTTACCATAGCATCCTGTGTGTATCTAAAACATGTGAAAAACGTTTGAAAGTGTTTGGCTAACATTTGATGTGTCTTCAAAAATTATTTGTACTGAGTATTATAACATAAACTGAAAAACAGAGAACGTTTTTGTTCATGGTTTGAATATGCATAGCTCTTTGAGTATTTAGTATTAGGGTTAGAACCCTGAATGGAAGTTGAGCATGATTGTATCTAGTTTCATAATATAAAACTTTCATAACCATTGGACATGTGTATGATTTAATATGGAATTTTAAGTAAACTATGTGCTATATGTGGTCTGAAATGGTATATGGTCGAACTCGTAGCTCTATAACCTTGTGAAGTTAGAATATAAGACGGTGTATAACTAGAAAGTTATAGTAAACATTCTAAGATTTCCAACAAGTATTGTATAAATAAATTCATGCAAGTATAGTAATAGTTATGATTTTTATAAGATGAAACAGAAACCATTTTTTAAGCTATAGGCTCTGTTTTGTAAAGCACCTTATATATATTTCTGCACACATGAGAAAGATAAGGGTTGTTACAGTAACTGATATGGCTTAAAATGGGGCTAAATCGGAACCGTCCAAATCTAGCACGAATCTTAAGACTTAGGGGCAAAATGGTAATTTCACCTATAAACGGGTCTGAAGTGGGTACTGGGTCTTCTTTCCAAAAGCCCAGTAATCCGCAAACGGATCCGTCTCAGCTGGGTGCGGGTTCCAACCCGCGATAAACCTAGTCCAGCAGGATAGAATTAGGGTTTCTGATTAGTCCTAATCAACGGCTATGATTCGCATCTATCCTTTCACTGGGAATTAGGGATTACATTCCTAATCTAATCCCTAAGGCGGCTATAAATACCCCCCATCCACCACCATTAAGAGGTAATCAATCTTTTGCCAATTTACGTTCTTTCATAATCTTCTCTGATTACTGACTTGAGCATCGGAGGGTGCGTCGCTGGGATCAACCCCGGTGTCTCGCACTTTTTGCAGGTGAACGGCAGGAGTCAACGGTCAAACTCCGGTGAGAAGATTCTAGGTTTTTGCTATTCAGTTTTCGTAAGAATCTACAAATACTATTTGTTTGCCCCCACACCAGATTTAGCGGTAACAGATTGGCGCCGTCTGTGAAAAATCACGAATAACAACCCTTCCTCTTCCCGTCGGTCAGATCTTCTCCGGCCATGCCTCCACGGAAACTCAGATCCAGGGGGTCCAATCATAGACCTACCCCTTCTCAGCAACAGCAGGAGGTCCCCCTCCAAACCGTCCAGCCAACAGGACCCTCTCCTCAACCTAATCAGGTCCCGCAGCAGGAGCAACTTCCTCCACAGAATCTTCAACCCCCTCGCGGTCAAACCGGTCCTCAGAACGCCGGCGCGGGGGGCTCCCGTCCCAATCCTCAAAAATAACCCCTCCAACATGATCACGTCTCCGTGCACAACCCCTCTACCAATTCCAAGGCATCTCACAATCCCCGAGCCTCGGACGACCTCCGCAACACCCTCAACAATCGGCAGAAGGAAGAGGATCTTCGCCACCGTTTGGATGAAAGGCGGGCCCGAGAGGGATCCTCTTGCCAACAACGTCCAAATGAGCGATCTCCTCATCGCCGAGACTACAGAAGGTCCCCTCCTCGCAGAGGGCGAAGAGAGCCCCCTGGGCACCATAGGAGAAGACCTCATTCTCCTGCAGGTCGGCAACCCCTGAGGAATGATGACGCACCCATCACCTGTGCCGAGTTCCAGCAATTCCAAGCAACCATCTTGCAAGCCCTCAATCTCCGATCCAACAACAACAATGATCAGAGGGTCCCTACTCCTCCTCCGGTCCAAAGTCCTCGCCATCGGTCCCTCACTCCTCCCCCAGCTCCTAGCAACCGCCACCACATTCCTAGTCCTCGCCACTCCCGGAGCTACCGTCGTCATAGCCCCCGCCCCCCCTCGAACGAAGACGAGTCTAGAGGCTCGTTTGGCTACCAACGAAGGGATGACACTGTTTACCACCGTCTCCAAGAGATGGAGAGGCGCTTGGGTCAGCTAGATAAGGAAGAGGAGATTAGAGGAAGGACCCTCCGTCCGAGCCGACCTCCCTTCTCTCGAACAATCATGGAGGCACTCGTTCCGATAGGCTTCAAGCCCCCACAGTTCGAGACTTACTCCGGGGAGTCAGACCCCGTGGACCACATTGAGAGCTTCAAGACCTCATGCTGATACACCAAACTTCCGATGCTCTGTTGTGCAAAACCTTCCCGGCCACACTCAAAGGTCCGGCTCGGGAGTGGTACTCTCGCTTTGCCCCATCCTCCATATTCACCTTTAAACAATTTGAGACCCTCTTCGTCACCCACTTCGTGAGTAGCTGCCGCATGGAGAAGACCAGCATTTCGCTACTCTACCTCCACCAGAAGAAGGGTGAGAAGCTCAGGGACTATGTGAAAAGGTTCACCGCGGAAACTAGGTCCATCGCTTCCCTCAACCAGTCGGTCGCTACAGCAGCCTTTCAGTCGAATGTCCTCAACTCAAGCATGTGGTCCTCCCTTGCCAAGAAGCCCCCACAGAACTTCTCCGACCTCCTTCTCCGAAGCGAAAAGTATATCCGGGCCGAGGAAGCTGAGCATCGCCCCACCTTTGAGGGGCCTCCCTTCGAATCCAAAAGGAAGGTGACCGAAGAAGAAGGAGCCAAGAAGCTCCAGAAGGACAATGGCAGTCAGCGCCGCCCTCCCCCCAGGTTCGAGAAATTCACTCCTCTTAACGCCAACATTTTCACTATTCTCATGGAGGTTGAGAATGAAGGGGTTATACCTCCTGCTCCGAAGATGAACACCCCTGGCAAGAAGAGGGATAAAGAGAAGTGGTGCCGTTATCACTAGGACCACGGCCACGACACCAAAGATTGTCGGGCCTTGAAGAACGAAATTGAGGCTCTCATTCAGAGGGGGCAGCTGGCTAAATTTGTGAGGAAAGACCGAATCGATCTTCCTCCTCTCCCTTGGGGGGCTAACAAGCGTGCTGAAATGCACGAGGAAACTCTCGAGTTCAAAGAGGAATGTGTCATGCATCTCATTCACGGAGGCCCCATGGGGGGCACCTCCAACTCTTCTCGGAAGGCCTTCATAAGAGAAGTCAATTCGGTTCACGGCACACCTCCCCTAAAGGCCTTGGATTACCGTTCACCTTTTTAGATGAAGACCTTGAGGGTGTCCGAACCCCCCATTGTGACGCACTAGTGATTAACCTCCATATGGCGAACTTCAAAGTGGAGAGGATTCTAGTGGACAATGGCAGCTCCGTTAACATCCTCTTCCTCGTCGCTTTCAAAGGCCTCAAGCTATCCCGGGACCGGCTTAAGCCCGCTGGCTACACACTCCATGGGTTCACGGGAGTGCCAGTGACTATCGAAGGGGTAATCACCCTCGACGTAACCGCTGACAAAACTCCTACTACCCGAACGGAGCTGATGGACTTCATGGTAGTCGATGTCCCCGCTGCTTATAATGTGATCCTAGGCCGACCTGGCCTAGCTGCTCTAGAGGCCGTCCCATTGGCTTATCACCTCAAGATGAAGTTTCCCACTAGGGCAGGAGTAGGGAAAGTAAGAGGCAGTCAAGAGATGGCTTGCAAATGTTACATGACCTCCACCGGGGGTCCAGTTCTCTCCCTCGAGACTCTTGAGATTTCCCAAGAGGGTGTCCGACCAACGTCCGAGCCGGTGGAAGAATTGGAGGAAGTGCTCTTCTCTGAGCAAGACCCGAACCGCAAGTTCTTTATCCGCAAGACCCTCCCATCTGCCCTATGCTCCGACATTGTCCAGTGCATTAGAAAGAATCACGACCTCTTCGCATGGTCGGCTACCGACATGCCAGGAATCTCCGAAGAGCTCCTCGTCCACCACCTCAGCGTTGCTCCGGGGTCCAAACTGGTCCAACAAAAGAGGCGCAAGTTTGCCCCCGAGCGCCAGCAAGCTATCAAAGAAGAAGTGGACAAACTCCTTAAGGCTCGGTTCATTCAAGAGGTCAATTACCCCGAATGGATCTCCAATGTGGTTATGGTAAAAAAGTCCAACGGAAGTTGGAGAATATGCATCGACTTCACCGACCTGAATAAGGCATGTCCTAAAGATCCATTCCCTCTCCCAAGTATCGACACCCTGATCGATGCCACTTCGGGCTATGAGCTGCTCAGCTTCATGGACGCCTTCTCTGGGTACAATCAAATCCGCATGTTTCCTCCGGATATCCTGAAGACCTCCTTTGTCACCGATCAAGGGCTCTACTATTACAGGGTGATGCCCTTCGGGCTGAAGAATGCCTGTGCGACTTATCAATGCCTCGTCAACAAGGTCTTTCAACACCAGATCGGCCGAAATATGGAAGTATACGTTGATGACATGCTGATCAAGAGCATCCACGGCACCGATCATGTGGCCGATCTGCAAGAGGCGTTCGATGTATTAAGAAAGCATGACATGAGGCTCAATCCGAACAAGTGTGCGTTCGAAGTCTCGTCGGGGAAATTCCTAGGCTTCATGGTTAGCCAAAGAGGAATCGAAGCCAACCCCGAGAAGATCAAGGCCATACTGGACATGGCTCCTCCCAAAAATGTGAAAGAGGTTCAGAAGTTAACAGGGCGCCTCGTAGCTATAGGGCGCTTCCTCTCTAAGTCAGGGGAGAAGTGTCTCCCTTTCTTCAAGGCTCTCAGGGGGGCTAAGGGCTTCGAGTGGGGTCAACAACAACAAGAGTCCTTCATCAGCTTAAAGCCTATCTAGTCCACCCCCCTCTCCTCAGCAAGCCTATCCTTGGGGAAGCACTCTACCTCTACTTGGCTGCCTCCGAACAAACCCTCAGTGCTGTCTTGGTGAGGGAAGAAGACAAGGCTCAGAAGCCCATCTATTACGTGAGCAAGGTACTCCGGGATGCCGAGCTCCGCTATCCAAGATTGGAGAAGATGGCGTACACCTTGGTCATGGTAGCGAGGAAGCTTTACCCATATTTCCAGTCCCACTCGGTGGTCGTTCTTACCGACCAGCCGCTGAAGCAAGTCCTTCACAAGCCGGAGACCTCCGGCCGCCTCATTAAGTGATCGATCGAGCTGAGCCAGCATGATATATCATACCAGCCTCAGACCGCGATCAAGGCTCAGGCCTTAGCTAAATTCATTGTTGAGAACACCATCCCCGATGTCAGTCGAGCAGCAAACGGGCCTCCTATCTGGTCGGTATATGTGGACGGGTCCTCTTGTACCGAGGGAAGCAGAGCCGGGGTCATTCTGGCAGGCCCAGATGAATTTGTTCTCCAATACTCCCTCCACATTAACTTTAAAGCCTCCAACAATGAAGCGGAGTGTGAAGCACTTATAGTCGGCCTCGGTATGGCTTGCAAGGCAGGGGCACAATGCCTACGGATTTTTAGCGACTCTCAGCTGGTCATGAATCAAGTTTTGGGCGAGTACGAGGCACGAGATGACCGAATGACTAAGTATCTAGCCAAGGTCCGAAATCTCATGGCTCAGTTCGAAGAGGTGCTCATTCAGCGGATCCCCAGAGAAGAAAATTCCCAAGCAGATGCCCTCTCCCAGCTGGCATCCTCCTCCCTTCAAGGTCTCGAGCAGACCGTCCTGATTGAAGTGCTCCTGAGACCGAGCATAGAAGAAGAAACTCCCGACTCGATGGAGTCACTGCCCGTCCAACTCCAAGACAATTGGATGAAACCCCTGATAGAATTTCTAAGGGATGGGCTCCTCCCCGAAGACCCTAAGGAAGCTCGTCGAGTTAGAATCAGAATGGAGTGGTACACCCTTGTTGAGGAGGTCTTGTATAAACGCTCCTTCACCCAAGTGGACGGCAGACCCTATTTGAGGTGCCTCTCCCCGGAACAAGCCTCGTATGCCTTGCAAGAGCTTTACGAAGGCATAGGCGAAGCACATTCAGGGTCAAGATCCCTCACCAGGAAGGTGTTAAATTATGGATACTTCTGGCCTACCCTCCTACAAGATGCCGAACGACATGTCCGGCGATGCAGCTCCTGCCAGAAGTACTCCAACATCCGTTGCCTACCCCAAGCTCAGCTCACCTCCCTATCAAGTCATATCTCTTTCGCAATATGGGGGATGGACTTACTAGGGCCATTTCCACCAGCTCCCGGCCAGCTCAAGTTCTTAGTCATGGCAATCGACTACTTCTCCAAGTGGATAGAGGCCGAACCATTGGCTACAATCACTGAGAATAAAGTGCTGCAGTTCTTCTGGAAGAACGTCATCTGTCGGTTCGGCGTGCCCCGGGTCCTAATAACCGATAATGGAACACAATTTACTGGGGCCGCATTCCGATCCCTGTGTGAAGACCTCGCCATCTAACAACGTTTCTCCTCTGTCTCCCAACCCCCAGTCAAACGGTCAAGTGGAAAATGCCAACTGACAGATCCTCTCCGGTATCAAGAAGAGACTGGGTAAGTCCGCCAAAGGTTTATGGATTGATCAGCTCCCTAACGTACTGTGGAATCACCGCACTACTAAACGGACCCCCACAGGAGAATCGCCATTCAATCTTACCTATGGGTCCGAAGCTGTGATCCCCTTGGAAGTCGGCCTACCATCTCCTCGCCTTATGGCCTATGAAGAAGAGCAGAATGCTAGAGAGCTTCGGGCAGATTTGGACTTGATTGATGAACTACGGGAAAGAGCGTCAATTCGCCAACAGAACTATCGAAGGAGGATCAAGTTGGCTTACAACAAGAGAGTCCGTCCCACCGATCTCAAAGAAGGGGACTTGGTCCTTAGAAAGTTAGCTATCTCTTTCCCCAGTCAGAAGAGTAAGTTAGCTCCAAATTGGGAAGGATCCTACAAGATCACCAAAGTAGTTCGGCCTGGAACATACCGTCTTGAATATCTTGAAGGCAAAGAGATTCCTAGGACTTGGAATGCCGACCATCTACTGAAGTACCAAGGGAGCGCCCAAACACCTCTCTAAGTACCTTAGGATGTCGAACCATTCCTTTCCTTTCCCTTGTATTATACTTTAGCTTCTTATTTTTTCAATGTAATAACGGCTCGCAACTTAGAAGCAGCCGAGTAATAGTTTTCAATAAAGAGCTTCTTATTTTCGTATTTTACTTGTGAATTGGTTATATCTCTCTACTTCTAACTTCCTTGCGCTCAAACAACGAGTTCGGAGTCCAACACTTGGCTCGACTCCGCTTCGCAAGCTCGCTCTTAAGCGAGCTAGAAGTGGTTCGCCATTCGGAATTGCTCCCACACCGTTGAAACATACTCAAACAACGAGTTCGGAGTCCAACACTTGGCTCGACTCCGCTTCGCAAGGTCGCTCTTAAGCGAGCTGGAAGTGGTTTGCCATTCGGAATTGCTCCTACAACCATTGAAACATACTCAAACGACGAGTTCGGAGTCCAACACGTGGCTCGACTCTGCTTCACCAGCTCGCTCTTAAGCGAGCTAGAAGTGGTTCGCCATTCGAAATTGCTCCCACAACCGTTGAAACATTCTCAAACGACGAGTTCGGAGTCCAACGCTTGGCTCGACTCCGCTTCACAAGCTCGCTCTTAAGCGAGCTAGAAGTGGTTCGCCACTCGGAATTGCTCCCACAACCGTTGAAACATACTCAAATGACGAGTTCGGAGTCCAACACGTCGCTCGACTCCGCTTCGCCAGCTCGCTCTTAAGCGAGCCAGAAGTGGTTCGCCATTCGAAATTGCTCCCACAACCGTTGAAACATTCTCAAACGACGAGTTCGGAGTCCAACACTTGGCTCGACTCCGCTTCGAAAGCTCGCTCTTAAGCGAGCTAGAAGTGGTTCGCCATTTGGAATTGCTCCCACAACCGTTGAAACATTCTCAAATGACAAGTTCGGAGTCCAACACGTGGCTCGACTCCGCTTCGCCAGCTCGCTCTTAAGCAAGCTAGAAGTGGTTCGCCATTCGGAATTGCTCCCACAACCGTTGAAACATTTTCAAACGACGAGTTCGAAGTCCAACACTTGGCTCGACTCCGCTTCGCAAGCTCGCTCTTAAGCGAGCTAGAAGTGGTTCGCCATTCGGAATTGCTCCCACAACCGTTGAAACATTCTCAAACGACGAGTTTGGAGTCCAACACTTGGTTCGACTCCGCTTCGTAAGCTCGCTCTTAAGCAAGCTAGGAGTGGTTCGCCATTCGGAATTGCTCCCACAACCGTTGAAATTCGCTTAAACGACGCGTACGAAGTGTTTACAGCTATACTAGACATGGGAGAAGAGCACTTGGAGGTGCTAAACCTTCCGTCCCTATGGTTCGTTCAAAGTTAAAGTTAGACATTCCGTGCCTACAAGAAGAAAGATTTGCTTCTGATTTTGATGAGTTGTTAAAAGTTGGGGGAGTTGTACTTGAGTAAATACCTACCGACAAAGCACACAAACACAAGAGATAAACAAGCTTTCAGTTATATAAAATTCTAACGCACCAAAGCGTTCAAGTTACCAGACCAAGCTACCCTGACAAGGTACTACAAAACTCGAAAACGACTAATTACAACAAGTTGTTCAGTGCTTCTTCGGAATAGGGACGTTTCGGTTCAGAGATACACGGGAGCGGCACCGCCTAACCTCCGAGCTTGTCTCTAGACCAATGAACCGAGACGCCTCTTCGGCACTGCCTCTAATTGTGGCTCTGACCGAGGCGCCACTAGACGAAGCAGCCACACCACTCTGAGCATCGGTCGGACTTCGCCTAACGGCAGGAAAACTAGTCGCGAGCTCATAGAAGGAGATCCCCCTCTCACTTTCTTTGCGAGTACACGACGTACTCCGAACATTGACCCTCACAGGATGAGGTTTGAGGCGAGCGACTTCCTCCTCGAGCTCGACGATCCTGTCCTTCAGAGTATCGTCCTTTACAGATATTTTTAAACGAGGAAGTTTAGCTGAGCCTGCATCACCGGCACTATCGGCGATGATGCGACGAAGGTGGGTAAGTTCGATGCTTTTGTCGACTGTAACCCTCCTCAATTGCTCGACCCTCGTCGTCAGCTCATCGCGCTCGACCATCAGCTTGCCCACTGCCGTTGCTAATTCGTCTTCTTCCGCCGAGAGTTCTTCTTCGGCTATTTCCAAATGGCGAACCTCCGCCAATAGCTCACTTTTCTCCGTCTCAGCGACGAACAACATCTTCCTAAGCAACTCCACCTCACCTTCGAGACGAGCCTCGCAAGATCGTTTCCGAAGTTGTTTCAGCTCGGAAAAATACCCTCTCGCAGTAGATTTGATATCCTCTAGCCTTAATTCGCTCCTAAGGAAACTCTCTCGGCTGCAAGAGATGGCCTGCCCCGCCTCCTCTAGTTCGGCACGAAGGCGAGTTGCTTCGGAGACCGAACTAGGTTCGCCAACCTTAAAGACGGAAGTATATCAACACAGAAAAACAAAGGGCGGTCCGAGCCAAACACTTAGCCAAATCTCGGAGAAACTCCATTTCAAAAACAACCCAACACTTAGCCAAAATTCGAGAAGAGAGTTCGAACAAAAATTTTATTCACATCAAAAAAGCGGTGTCCAGTCCGCTACAAGGTAGTACATTGAAAGAGAGAAATTTTTTTTACAAAGACGAGGAGATCAAGGGTCCACCTGGGGCGGCAGCTCAGAAATAGGTCCCTCGGTGGACGGCCCCTCGCCCCCCGACGCCCCAGCTGGGGAGCCGGCTGCCACGGTCTCGGGATCAGCAGGCACTTCGCCACCCCACTCCTCGCCTTCCTCCTGCTCTTCTTCCTCCTCCTCTTCTCCCTCCTCCTCTTCGCTTCCTCCTCGCCGCCGGGCCATAACCGATACCCCACTCTCTCGAAGCTGGGGATTCGAGCCTCGACATGATCGAGCGCCCGGGCATAAGACAGCTCCATGTTGGCCGCCATGTGCTTCTTCGCCTCGGCTTCGATCCCCCTCCTCGCCTTTTCCACCACCGTGGCCTGTTCCGACCTCACGTCCTCCAAAGCCTTCGCCGCTGCGGACCTCTCCTCGGCAGCCTTAGCGACCTCCGCAGTAAGCTTCTCCTTCGCTTGCTCCAGGGCCGCCTCGAGGTCGGCGACCCGAGCCTCCAAGGCGTCCGAGCGACGCTGCTCCGCGTCGAGCTGTTTCACGGCCTTCGTCCTTTTCGCTTGGTCCTTGTCACTAAGGGCCTTCAGCTCCCTCTCCTGCTCGACAAACTCCTGGGTGAGGTGGCCGAAGTGGCAAGTGGCATGCAAAAGGAAGCAGTTAGTACACAGCAAAAACCGAGCTATAGACTTGGTAAATTTTCAAAGAGAAAGAATCGAGACTTACCGACATCAGCGACCGAGCGACTTCGAAGGTGTCGTCACCGGTCGTTCCCGGCTTCATGGCGGCTTGGTCCTTCGGGGTCGCAAGATGCTTGACCGCCTGCATACACATCTGCGAGTCGCCCAAGAAGCCGTCGTGGTTCTTCACTCGCTAGTGGGGACAAACAACTTCCTGTGGGCCTTGGTCAAGATCTCCTTGGCCTAAGGAGTCAAGGTTGGGGCCTCGAGCGCCAGCGCTGCCGAGACGGAAAAGGTCTCACTTGCAGGGGCAGATGGAGCAGAGGCAGACAGGTTAGGGAGGACGGCCACCTCCGAAGACGGTTCCCGAGGAGCAGGAGTGACGACGGCCGAGGATGCCTTGATGGGTCGGCCGGACGTAGGACCCGTGCTCGTCCTCTTCCTTTTCCTGCCATCAGCAATTTTGCTTCGCTCCGTCATCATGCCCTTAAAGTCCATGTTTGGCACCTCTGTTCAAAACAATAAAAGGAAAAAGTAAGAAGAATGTACAAGGCCTTAAAAAAGAATTACAGCGAGATGTCAGGAGCGTACTCGGGTCGATCGGACTAAGGCCCGACCCATGTAGCACCTCCTCGGTCATCTCTCTCCAGCTCAACGTCGGGAGAGCGATCAGCTTGGCCACCACCTCCTCCTCGGTAGTGGTCAGCACCGGGTCGGCCTTTGCAAACTTCGGTACCTCCACCTTCCACCGAGTCGAGAAATCCAACGTCGAAGGTCCCTCTATCAGAAAAAACTTCTCCTTCCAATGCTTTATCGAATCAGGATTCTCTATTAACTTAACTCCTCTCTGAGGTGACAAGTAATAGCGAGGCTCGAGCTTGGTCATCCTGTTGATTCGGTATAAACTTCGAAGGATGACGAGGTCCGGCTCCACTTCGGCAATTCGACACTGAAGCAAAAAGGCAAGCATATGGCACCAAGTGTTCGACATGAATTGTATAGGGGCCAGACAGTACCAGTGAAGGACTTTCATCATGAAGGGGTGAAGGGTGAAGCGCAGGCCTGCGTTCAAGGAGTCGTAGGCGAAGACGCATGTGTCCGATGACAGGACGGTGTTTGCTCGTATCCCAAGACCGGGGAGGATCAGCTAATACTCCTGAGGGATGGCGAATCCCTTCCTGATCCGGAGGAGATCCCGCTCGGACAACACCGAGTGGAGGTCATCCACTTCGGTAACCTCCCTCGGATCGTTCTCCTCATAAGTTGCCGAGCGACCAACGATCGCCTTACTTAGCAGCTCGCTGCTGTACTGCCTTATCCCTGCATGACCGAACAGCACACCAGGCAGCCGACCCGACTCGGTAGCTCGTCTATTAATCTCCACAGTCTCCTTGACTATCGAAGACCGACCAACTACCCACTCCTTCTCCTCGGCCGCAGACAACCCCGCTACCTCTTTCCCCTTCCTACGGCTCACTACTTCTCTCCCCTCCTCGGCATGCCGACCTACCGAGGACGAAGCCTCACTTCCCGAGTTTACTCTTGACATCTCGAATAAATATCTAAGGTAAAGAACACTGACCTTGAGGTGATGTAACTTTGAAGTGACATTCACGGTCGGAAATAGTTCGCCGAAAATTGCCTGGCCCTCACGACAGCTAGCACGACCGCCTTGGAGCACAGATCGCCGCTAGCAGAGCATAAGTAAAAACTTGGGAGTAAAAGTGAGAAATGAGCTAAGGGGTTGGGTGGGTAAGAACTTATAGCCAAGAAAGTGACTGTTGGGCTTTCGAAACGCCTAGAAGCCCATTAAGGGAGACTAAATGACAAAAAAGAGAAAGCGGTGACGGTTCGGAGGAAAGACGCGTCGGTTCACTTAACACCCCCGCTCGACGACTCGTGACCTACCGAGCCATAAAGGCAATCTGATGAACTGACGAGGTACCGACCTCCACATATGGAGAAAAATGCCGCCGAGCCAGTTTTACAGTCGGATTATCTCAAAATTCGTGTCCAAATCTGATGAGCGGCTCAGATCATACCACGCCCACAAAATGAAAAGATAGTGTTTTCTCGTGATCTGAACCTCCAACTTCGTGATACGCGCCATGATGGACGTCTCAGATCCCATCATGTGGTTCGAAGACTCAATCCGAGCTGCCAATTCACCAGAGCGCTCAGTCGAGCCACAGAGCCACCATCCTCCCTGGCCAGACTGACGAGGTACCGACCTCCACATATGGAGAAAAATACCGCCGAGCCAGTTTCACCGTCAGATTTTCTCAAAATTCGTGTCCAAATCTGATGAGCGGCTCAGATCATGCCACGCCCACAAAATGACAAGATAGCATTTTTTCATGATCTGAACCCCGTCCTCGCGATTCGTATCATGATGAACGTTCCAGATTAAGCCACGTGTCCCAATGGTTCATTCCGATCTGTCGATCCACCGGAGTGCTTAGCCGAGCTATCGAATAGCTTAGCTGAGCTACCGGGTTATCGTGGACAGAGGTTGAATTGCCAAGCCACAGGAATGCCCAGCCGAGCTACCAAACAGTCTAGCCGAGCTACCGAGCTAATATGGATAGAGGACGAGCTACCGAGTCACCGGGCCGAAGTGACGAGGTACCAACCCTCACATTTGAAGAAAAATGGAGCAGACCTATCTCAACCGTTGGATCTTGTCAAAAAACGTGCTGAAACGCGATGGATGGCTCAGATCGTGCCACGCCCACAAAACGACAAGATAACGTTTTTTGGGATTTGCACCATAATGGACGCTCCGGATCTTGCCACGTAGCTCGGCAGATCGCTACGCGCCGATCCACCAAGCTACCGAGCCATCGGGCCGAAGTGACGAGGTACCGACCCTCACATTTGAAGAAAAATGGAGCCGACCTATCTCAGCCGTTGGATCTTATCAAAAAACGCGATGGATGGCTCAGATTGCACCACGCCTACAAAACGACAAGATAACATTTTTTTGGGATTTGCGCCATAATGGACGCTCCGGATCTTGCCACGTAGCTCGGCAGATCGCTACGCGCCAATCCACCGAGCTACCGAGGGAACGAGCCGAGGTGCCGATGCACCGACCTTCGCATACAGAGAAAGAGCTCGCCGAGCCACCCAGACCGTTCGATCCTCCATAAAACTGCGCTTAACACCGATGGAAGGCTCAGATTACGCCACGACATAATTCGGTATTTAGAATTAATTTTTATTTACTAAAATCGATTTATTTATTTAAAAATTGCAAAAAAATGATTAAAAATTTGGAAAATTTAATTAAAAATTCTGAAAAATAATTACAAATTCAGGAAAATATTTTTGAGCCCCTAGAGAAGTAATTATGGTTTAGAAGAGACAATTAAGACCCCCGAACAACGAATCAACACTTCGCAAAATTAGATAAGTGATCCGAGAAATAGATAAAAATTAAGAAAATCATAAAAAGTCCATGAGAGCTCAGGAACAACCTGGAGCGCGCAACTAACTCAGAAAATCACCACAATACCTCATATAAAGATTCAACGCCCCTCGTTTGGACTCCGATACGACCCTGTAAGCCATTAAAATAGTATAACTACTCCGCAAAGACTAGTTAAACCTAGTCTTCAGGAGTGGGGGGCTCGTGATATGGCTTAAAATGGGGCTAAATCGGAACCGTCCAAATCGGGCACGAATCTTAAGACTTAAGGGCAAAATGGTAATTTCACCTACAAATGGGTCTGAAGTGGATACTGGGTCTTCTTTCCAAAAGCCCAGTAACCCGCAAACGGATCCGTCTCAGCTGGGTGCAGGTTTCAATCCGGAATAAACCTAGTCCAGCAGGATAGAATTAGGGTTTCTGATTAGTCCTAATCAACGGCTCTGATTTGTATCTATCCTTTCACTGGGAATTAGGGATTACATTCCTAATCTGATCCCTAAGGCAGCTATGAATACCCTCCATCCACCACCATTAAGAGGTAATCAATCTTTTGCCAATTTACGCTCTTTCATAATCTTCTCTGATTACTGACTTGAGCGTCAGAGGGTGCGTCGCCGGGATCAACCCCGGTGTCTCGCACTTTTTGCAGGTGAACGGCAGGAGTCAACAGTCAAACTCCGGTGAACGGCGTGAGTCAACGGTTAAACTCCGGTGAGAAGATTCCAGGTTTTTGCTATTCAGTTTTTCTAAGAATCCACAAATACTATCTGTTTGCCCCCAATCAGATTTAGCGGTAATAGCAACAAATGAAATAATTTGGAAATATGAACAACTAGGAAGTTGTAGAAGACATGTCCAGATTTCCATAGAATCTAGATTGGTGTCATTTTGATGAGCGAGTGGGTTTTTATGCAATCGGTAAGGTGCAGCCATTGTACAGGGAGTACGCAGGCTGATGATTGTAAGGCTTTTTAGAGCAACTAGATGGATGAATCTGATGCAGTGGTCAACTAGAGATTTGTAACCTAGATTCTTAGCTTTCCGGAATGGACAAGAACACCCAAATCCGAGTAATATTTTGAGAGTTACGACCCTTCTAATTTCTGGACCGAATCAACTTAGTATTGAAATTCTAATTTTTGACTAGGTATTTGGGAGTACAGTTTTCCTTATTGTGATTAAGGGTTAATGGTCTTACCATTGGAAATAATTGGTGATATTACTTGTCTTGATGTTGTTAAACTCCTGTTGAGGACGATTGTGACTTGAGTTAGTTATTAGGGTAGAGTGATACCCCACGACTATCAACCCTAGGCAAATTGGAAACTTCCACCTAGACATTGGATGTTCGATTGGTGCCGCCAAATCATGCCAGTGGAAGGTGAACACGGACCGTGGAGATGGACTAAATCCAAGATAGGGGAAGTGGTAAGCAGGAAAATACATCGCCGGGGGCCACGGGGTGGTAGGCGAATGTGAGGGTTGGAGTAACCCTCTATCACCTTACTTGATTTAATAATTAAAATAAGTTTTGGATAAGAATAATGTGTTAGATATCTGTAACTTGTACTAGTACTAGCAGATCATGTTCGGGTGTTGTACTTTTCCTGTCGTAGGGATACGGATTGTGTTCTCAGGTATTGAGATCACGAATCTCGTATCTTGACCTGTTAATTTCTGAAGAGCCGGGGTAAAGAACTGGAGAGAAACTCCTTTCGGATAGGGGGATTTAACCCTCGAGGCCGTCATGTTCTTATGTGCATGGACATGAACGGACCATGTGTAACACCCCGCAAAATTAAGCTATAACAATTTTGCCCCAACACGTGTTGTACACCTGTATTTTGCACTGTTACGGATAGTATCTGTAATATTATTAAGATAAATATTTTACATATTTTGTATTTCTATTTTCTAAATATTTTTCCGATATTTCGAATTCATTTTGATCTCTCATTTGAACCCAATCCAAACATTTTCTAATCCATTCAAAGTTTTCCGATTAAATTGATTCAGTCTCCTTATCATGCCGTGTTTTTGATTCAGTATAAGACCGTTGATTTATCGTATTATCGAATATTCAACTTTGCTACCTCTAAATTTCTTAACCTTGTACTGGAAATTTGACCTAGTTCTCTTCATTGAAATTAATAAACTTTATACATGAAAATCGTAGCCCATCGAGTCTAGAATCCAGAACATCTTGCAGTTCCTCAATCCGATTTATAGGTTGTAAGTTATTTTAAATCTAAGTTGTCTCTTAATCCTAATCCTTAATCCTATTTCTTTCTGTAAACCCAAACTCATTTATTTCCACCTCCCTTAACTTATAACCTACTCCTTATACACTTTTCCTCACACCCAGCTAACCCAAAACCCCCTCATCTTTCTCACTTTACAATTTTCTCCTGATGCCTATCAACCTATCCTACTCTCCTAATCTCACTATACTCTACCCTAAAACACACTCATCTTCTCACTCTGCAACACTCTCTCACCTCTATATATACTCCTACATCCACGTAAAACTCACACATACACACTGCCTATCTTATCACTCACTCTCTCTATCTCAGTCACTCTCTCTCTCTCTCTCTCTCTCTCTTATATTTTATATATATATATATATATATATATATATATATATATATATATATATGGAAAAGTGGGTATGAGCAACTAGCTCATTTAGTATATATGGAAAAGGGGGTATGAGCAACTAGCTCATTTAGTAAATGAGCAATTGATGAGGTGTCTTGCATGTGATTGGAAAATCCTAAAAGTGGTTAGTTGCTGTTGTGCAATCCAGCTACCTAAATAAATAGATAAACTAGACACAAATTAAAACCTCGCAAGTGTACAAATCGTTTATAGAAGCGTAGTGAAAAGCAAGGGTCGATCCCACAGAGATTGTATTACTTAACTCACTAATCAATAAAACAAAGAAAAAATGCAAATCATAAAGTTTGTTCTAAAAGTTTATTTGAAAAGAAATGAAGAGATTAAAAACTAAATCAAGTAGTATCTCAAGAATATCAATTAAATGAGTTGGGCTTGATTTCCACCTATAGTCAAGAATGCTAAGTCACCTTCTGCACTACTCTAATCACTCATGTTGTTCTCTTTAAGGGTATGGTATCTACTCCTTAAAGTTAATGTTTCCTTAGGCCAAGAATTAGGCATGGTATCTACTCTAATTCGTTTCTTTCCTTAAGTATTTAGCATGGTATCTACTAAGTTGTACTTGAAGAAAGCATAGGAACAATGGAAACGAACAAACACTCAAAGTTCTAGAAATTGGTATCAGATCTAGATCCTTCAAGTTGATTAAACCAAGAACCCCTTAAGATTCCTGTGTTACAAGTTATGAGCACTAGATACGGGTCGTCTATATACTCATATAACAACATCAGTTTTATAGTAAGCAAACTTGATAACATCAGGTTCTTCATGTCAGTCGACTTGCTGTCACTCTCAGTCGACTGCCCTAAGAACTTCTGAATAAGTTTGATTCATATTATAAATTTTTATCAATACAATCAGGCTTAATCAATAAGTGATGAAAGCAGCATTATTAGAAGATTATAAACATTACATGATTACAAGTTCAATCAGCCCAATAATGAAACTAGTTGCACATATTCATAATAAAAGTATTAATAAATTTGTTCAAGGATTGCATTACAAAAATTAGAGAGGAGAAAAAAATATAAAAAATTAATTGCAAACCCCTCTGTCAAAGAACCGAATGCTTCCTTGAAGACCAGTCAAATCGAAGCCTCTGTCCAGTCAGCACGCCAATCGAACCCGAAGCACCTGTCCCGTAGCACGCCACGTCAGCCGAACCAGAAGCCTTTCGCACCGGGTCACTTCGAAGCCAGTCAGCGATCAGATGATGCGTGCCAATCGAAGCCTCTGTGCTTTTCAATTTGAAGCCCCGTCAGCACTCGAGTTCTGCGCCCGTCAACTTGACAGTAAGAAAGAAGAGAGAGAGAATTTAATGTTTCTCTCTCTCTCTCTCTCTCTTTTCTTCTTCTTTTTCTTTTTGTTCGCCCCTTAGTATTTGCTGTTGTTCGCTGGCTCCCTTCTCTTGTATTTTGCTGCCCTCTTATTTATAGGAGTAGGTCTTGTACGAAAATAGGATTTGGATGTGTCATCATCACACTTGTAGATTAGGATATATCTGCAAACATATAAATCAGAATTTAGTATTTAAATTTAATTAGATAAACTTAAAATAACAGATTTTTATCTTTTTGCCTTATCTAAATCCATGTAAATTTATTTTTTTCCTTTTACACCCTTATAAAAATTAAAAATCACTTTTTGCATTTAAAATCTTATTTCTTCATAAATAAATAATCAATTGAAAACTTATAGAAACAAGACGACTTATAATTGAAAACAAGCACTTTTAATGGGTTATTGAATACAAATATTTGTATAAAAATTAGACACATCAGTTGCCCAATGTATCACATGTATGCCAACTCATTAATTGCTCATTTAGTTCATTTACTAAATGAGCAAGTTGCGCATATCCCTTTTACACACACACACACACACACACACACACACACACACACACACACACACACACACACACACACACACACACACACACACACACACACACACACACACAAACAAACACAGTTCCCCAAATCCTTTCTTCTTCCCCTTCGTTTCCTCTTCCGAAATCCAACCCCGATGCCATTGCTGCAACCATCGCCAGTACTTCACCTCCACCATCGCCTCAACCGCCGTGCCTCTGAAGCTCATCACCAAGCTCCAACCTCACCCCGAGCGCTTGTGCCACCTCGTCGATGCCTCGCCATTGTCACCGCTGCCTCCACCACAGCGCTACCGAGCTCTTCTTGAGCTCATCTTCACCACCATCGCCACACCTCCGAAGCTCGTCACCTCCACCATCGCTGCCTCCAACCACCTCCACTGCAACCCTTCACACCACGTCGCTGCCTTCTCCCGCCAATCACCACCATCCAGACAACTCCTCCTCACCACCACGACCATCACCGATCGCCAACTCCTCGCCATCTCCACTCGAGCCTTGTCGAAGCTCCATTGAATCGCCAACAGCAACTCCACCATGCCGTCATCACAGTCGAACCACCACCGAACTGCACCCCTTGCCTCGTCATTGTTCCTCAACTCCAGCCACCGCCTACACCTCCTCGCGCTCACCCTCGTCGTCTCCTCCTCAAGCCTCTGTCGTCACCTCGCAACACCACCATCGAGCTTCAGCCACTTCGCCTCGCTGATAACCACCGCCGCCAACTCCATCCTCTGTCTCACTGTATGTCTCTCTCTCTCTCACTTTATCTCTCATTTTCTCTCTCTCTCTGTCCGTCAGTCTCTCTCTCTCTATCTCTCTCTCTAAGTCAGTCACTATCTGTGCGTGCATGCGTGCGTGCGTGCGTGCGTGCGTGCGTGTGTGTGTGTGTGTGTGTGTGTGTGTGTCTGTGTATACCATTTTAATAAATACCTACTTATAATTATAATTTATTACTTTTCCAAATTCGACGAACAGTTGCATCCCGTAGAGCCATTGCCGTTGTTCGTGTTGCTATCGTCTTCAAAATGATCGTAGAATCGATCAAATCCAGAAACGATAAAAAGTGGGTAAAAACTTTAACCAACTCTCTTTATATTATAGGACATATGCATGCTAGATAATAAATTGAGTAATCGTGCTTAGATTGTGTATGAATGTTATTTGATTATGTGTGTTAATTAATTGGTGAGATTATGATATAATTATCTTAGAAACATTATTATAATTCTGTCCGGAATTTGATCTCACTTCAGAAAATTGTTTCTATTTAAATATATGGATTATGAGACTAAAACTTTTGTATTGTGTATCATGTATGTGTGTACAACATCCCCTCAAAATTTCATAATTTTTAGATGTCGTTTGGTTTTTAATAAAATCTGAATATATTACCAGTTTAGAAATGAAACAGAATTTATTTGATAATTCTGGCTAAATATCATACTTATTGTCTTTTGAGTCTAAGAAATCAAATTTTCAAGAAGTGTGGGATTTTCTGTGATTTTTAAAAGTAGCAAGACCTGCGATTTCTGGAATCTAAACCTACTGTCTTATAAATGGTTTTAGACAAATTTAATTGGGTTGAAACTAGAGGTTCTTAACTACAATGTTATAGTAGACTCATTGAGATTTTATATGAGACTAAGAAATCAATTTTCTAATAAGTACTGGAATTTATATAATTATTGAAAGTTGTATTCATCTGTCAAGGTGACACGTGCGGCGTTGTCTCGACTGATTATTTCTGGGATCTAGTGTTAAGAACGGGGGTGCGGATGTATAGACCGTAAACTCCTGTCGGAACATAGGAGATGGACCCATAAGTATCCGTTGATGTTCTATGTTATCGAATAAGAATGAGGCAGAGCAGGTAATGCCTGCCAGGGCGTCTTATAATCGTGATAACTTTTAGTGAGGTCCGGCAGCGAAGAGAGACCACCAATGCTGGGCACCTGTAAAGCCCCGCCCTAATACTCAAACAATTTTTATTATTTTTTAGAAGACAAATTAATACTTATAGTACAACTGCCCACCACAGGCTGCCTCTCAAAAGGTGGTTAACCAATTAGGTGACTCTTGATCATAGGTAATTTTTTAATATTAAATTATTCCTTGTCTACTCCCGATATGGGATTACTTTCAAATATATTCTCTTTCAATTCCTCAAATCCTGTGAGCAGCCCCCCCCCCCACCGTGACACGTCGACATACTCAAACAGAGAGCTCTACTCTCTGAATTCCCTTCCGAAATCAATTCTGATGGCCCCACAGGGATGATGATGTCAACCCCAATTCCTAACCAACAGCACTATGTTGTTCTCATTTCTCTGTGGACCCCTTTTAACACATCCTCTCTCCCATTTTTATATATATTATTTATTCGTTGAAATTACGGGGTATTACAACACCATTATAGATGCTTATGAGTGGAGAAAGACCACTGGGGTTCGGGCAAGGTGGAATATGTAAGACCGGGAGTGGAAAGAGAACACCAGGGTTGTGCATCATTATAGATGCTCAGGTGTGGAGAAATATCACAGGGTTCCGCCATGACCACTACCGACTGTAGTAACGGAATTGGACCAAACAACTGCAACCTTACTAGTCACTAGATAAATATCAGAAACAGTGTAAAATACATGAGTATGTATTAAATAACGAGGGATTGAACCCTGTAATGAAAAGGAATGCTAGTAGCTTGCATTCAAAAAATATGTTGTATGAGCGGCATATCGTTCTAAAAAGAACATATTTGGATTGTGCATGTTTTCATGATAAATATATGTTTAATGTTGTAATAAATTGTTTATACACACTCTTATGACATCGTATATTTGACTATTTTCCGTTTATATTTATTGATTTCAGCTTTATTTCTATTATGCTTTTTATGTTGTTATGTTATTTTTGAAATTAGTTAAAGCTGTTGTGATTCTTACCGTCAGCCTCACACGCTGACGAACCCACAGATTGTGTTGTGCAGGTAAGAGTACTTGGAGTTTAAGCATAGACTTGTGACATCCTGTGCCCATCATCTTATCAATCTAAGAGGTTTGGATTTATATTAATATTTTTCGCATTTTCCTATATTATATTATGTTTATGTACTGAATTGAAGGAAAAAAATTCTGGGTGTGGTACGATTTTTCTGTGTATGGAAGTCGGGGCGTTACACCATGGGGCTGCTGTCTCGTGGATCTTGTCGTCATGGGTGCATGGGTTTGTACCTGTAAGTTCGTCGCGGCTTTTTGAGTGAGGTCCGGGCACCGGGCACTATGCGGCAAACGCGATCACCACTAGAGTGACTCCAGTAACGGGTGGGATCAAATAACTGTAACCTCAGACACGATAAATTTATTAGGAACAGGATAAGTACAAGAGTAGGATGCATGGCAAGGGTTCCAAACCTTAAGATTGGAGATAGACGGCTAGATTTGGCGTGCATGTAGTATGGGATGCATGTGTTTCCCAAAGTATTGCTTGCATTAGGATAAGGCCTGTGACTGTTGCATTTAAATTGTTAGATCATGATATACAACAACACTATAACCCGAATCTATTAATCCCTTATTTCACATCACTTTTTCTCTTTGCATAAATTATGAATTGTGGTTGCTAGTTTGGAGATCGCTGCTATTATCAGCATTGCATCAGTATTTGTACTGACGTTCCCCACTCTTTTAGTTATCGGGAGCCGATCCACAGGTACAGTAGAGTTCAAGTTAGTCCAAGCATCCAAGTGACAATATTCAAGTGTTATTTGGAAATTTGTAAATCTTGTCAAATTCTATTGGACATTGTAATACTTGTAATTGTAACCATTAAATGGAATAAAAGTTTTAATTTTCCTGTATTTTTCTGTGATTGTGACTATTTGCAGTTCGAATCATGGATTGTGACTCAAATTTTCGGTATAGGGATTTGGGGCGCTATAAATAGTTTCTTCTACTAGTTGAACAAATCTCTACCAATCTCACCGATCAGTATACCCCTTCATGGGCACACCACAGTAGGCGTTATCACAGAGTTGCCAACCTCTGCACGAACTCCATCTACATCAAGGCACTGTCCACCTCCCGACGATATTCGAACGTCGTAGTCTCGCTTCGATGATGCTAGTTTCGGCAAACTAAATGAGTTTGCAGGAATAACGGGAAAAGAAGTAACAACACATGCGTAGATATTTCAGATTCCCCAAAGCTTCTAGAGATTATTTTGGTTTGGCCCAACAACTTTCATACCTCTAATCACCTTACGACGACCCTGAAAAACAGACAGAACTCCACATTGAGCTATGTACCTACAAACCCGTGCATCAAGAGTTCCCAAGAAAATTCGATTCCGTTTAAGCTGAGGAATATTCAAAATATCCCTTAAAGTGAACATGTTTAGACCTGACATCTTCAACTCAACTATCCCCTCACCTACTACTTCACAAATATCTTTATTCTCGTTCTCACATAATGCCCTATAGTAGACTTATAAGTAGAAAATAACTCCTTCTTAGAGCAAATATGAGAAAAACTCTCTGAGTCAAGAAACCAACTAGAATCCAATTCTAAAGAATTTATAACAAGAAGACACGAATCACCTAAATCATAAGCACTGACCACATTTGCGGTAGGATTCTCATCCCCGACGCTCTTCTATTCTGTAATTTTCAACAGTCTTTCTTGATATGTCCTGACCTCTTGCAATATCAGCAACGAATCGAATCCTTTTGCTTGGAATTTTGTCTTTCCCCTGAAGGACCTTCCACTGCTAGACAACTTGAAGTAGACGATGATTTATGGGTCTCCTTCCTAAGTTGATTTTTCTTCAATACTTTGATTACACCATCTACCGAAAATGGCAGATCTATTGTTCAGCATAGTAGTGATCAAAAGTTCGTACGAATCCGGCAGTGCATATATCAGGTTGAAAGCTTTATCTTCCTCACACACATCCGTGTTTATCGCCTTGAGTTCAGATAGAATCTTATTGAACTCTGTGATGTGGTCTTGAAGATCGGTACCTTCCTTCATTAACAAATGGAATAACTTCCTCTTCCAATGCATCCAATCTAATAACGACGAACCAGAGTAGTCAGCTATGAGTTTTTCTCACAAACTTGTCGCATCAATTTCTTCAAGAAATCTGCACTTGACCTCGTCCGCCAATGATAGTCAGATCAGACTTATGGCTCTTTCACGAATATCTTCACAAACATCCTCCTTCATATCGGATGGAATTTCTTTCTTCTTAACGGCTGACTACAAATGTTCTTGAATAATGACATTATACATGTCAACCTTCTAAAGATTGAAATTGATCTTTCCATCAAACTACTTGGTCTTCAAAAGACTGTGACCTATCATCTTAACCAAGGAACTCAGCAACTTGAAGCTCTGATACCAGTTGTTGGGATTGGAACGACAACAAACACCCGTTGTCCAGCGGAACTAAATAGAGCAATAAGGAAGTCGAAGTAGATGAGACGAATCAATTGAGCAAAAAAGTAGATCCACCAATCCAACACAACCACAATGAAGATTTATCCCGGTTAGCTTTCGCTTAATTCGAGAGGAAATATAGAGAGATCTGATATTCAACTAGAAGAGATTACAAGGAGTTAATTATTCACTCGATATAAGAAATTAAACTCACTCACCAAGAACTATCTCTCTCTCAAGCCTCTCTTTGCAATAGAGAAAATATCAATGAAGTACTCTACTCTATTGGAGGAGTTTACTATATATACAGTAGAATAGAGAGAATTCTAGGTTTAATCTTGATTCTCGGTTGTCCGATATAACATGTAGGAGAAGTAATTGAATAAGAGTTGTACGATGACTTGGAGTTGAAGATTGTGCTGAAACGACCTAACAAATCGAGGTCCAGAAAATACATAGCGCCACAGGCAGTTGACCGTCCAATAAGAACGGTCGACTGTCCTCCTCTCGGTCAAACCATGTACAACTGCGGTTGGGTGTGCGGTCGGGGGTGCGGTCAACCGTACCCTTGGACGGTCGACCCGTGACTGTCAGCACTTTGCTGCTACTGTTTTCCCTTCTACTTTCTTCGACGCTTCGACCTACGTGCTCTTACCTACTTCAAATCTGAACCACGAATATTCAAGACACATTCCTAATAGGAAGGGCATGCAGATGATGTTTCGAAATAACCTCACATCTTAAGATTGAAAGGGAAGTTGGTATGCAGTAAACTTCACGTCTTAAGATTGAAAGAGAAATAGGTATATGTTTTAGTCTGTGATTGGTGTTAGTATGTGTTCTCTTGTAAGAAGGACCAGCTATAACGAATTCATAATACTTTTCACCTACAATCGGAAGAGATAGAGGTGCAAACAGGGTGTAGCCGCCAAATAAGCCTACCCAATTTATACTGTTCACCAGAATCACCTTAAAATAGGAGTCACTTGTATAGAAGGCTTCTGGTTTTAGTTGGATGTATGATTATTCGTATCTGAGGTCAGCTATGTCACTTGAAAGAGGAAGTTGGGATAAGTACTATGGAGAGTTGAAGTGTTGGCGGTGTGAAGGGATGAAATGTTGATCCTGCAAGATTTGGGCAGAGCTCCAAAAATGAGAGTGCCAGGACGGTTTGAAGTTGGCGAATATGGAAATCAGATGATACGGATGCCAAAGATTGAAGAATTGGAGGGAAGTTAGGGATACCGGAGATTGGAAGAGTCGGAGGGAGCGGAGAGGATGACAGAGATTGAAGAATGAAAGAGAATGGCAGAGATTGAAGTTGACGGATATTGAAGTCTGATGATACTAATGCAAGAGATTGAGGAATCAGAGGAAGAGAAGTGGATGCCAAAGAGTTTTGATTCCAACAAATATGTTTTAGATATAAAATAATTGCCAAACATTACATTGAGGCGTCTCCAATATTGTCAAGCTCAGAATTTTATTGGATAATACTAAAAGTTATCTGACACCCACCATCCACCAATGCAACATTGCTTTTATGGTTGGGTTGCATTTGCACTTATTTGCATTCAAATAAATTGCAAACTCCATTTTTTATAAGAAAAAAATGTGGAATAAAACCACCATATTTCATTAATAAGAATGTAACGAAACAAGTCCAGTTAAATTAGGAGAAAAATAGAAAATACAATAATAACTCCTCCCACAACGCAAGGAGTGTTGGGTGTAAGTCTTGCATACTTGGGTTCAATGAGAAAAGAAGACATTGAAACGAAGGAGATCGAAGCGTCGTTGTGAGAAAAAAGTATAAGCAGCAGCAGTCAGAAAAATAGTAGGCAAAGCAACAAACCCTCTGGTTTGGAATTGACTAGACACAGTCAACTGCCACTTTACAATCGATTGTCATCGGCATGCAGCAACTATTTGGGAGTATATCTGGGTGATGTTTAAGGTCCATCTTCTACTCCAAGTTAGATAGTACAGCTCCTATCATGTGGTTTCATCTTCAAGATATATCGGACGGTTATTGTATCAAGACTAAACCTAGGGTTTCTATATAAATAGTGATCATCTTCTACTCCAAGTTAGATCGTACATCTCTCATTGTGTGGTTTCTTCTTCAGGATATACCGAACGGTTATGGTATCAAGACTAAACTCGTACAACTCCTTTCGTGTGGTTTCTTCTTCAAGATATATCAGACGGTTATTATATCAATATATATATATATATATATATATATATATATATATATATATATATATATAGAGAGAGAGAGAGAGAGAGAGAGAGAGAGAGAGAGAGAGAGTTCTTGGTGAGTGAGTTCGTAACTCTTGTAATTTTCTCTAGTTGAATAATATCTCCATATATTTCTCCATGGATTAGTGTTCGCCCAAACCGGGATAAGTCTTTGTGTGATTGGTGTGATCTACTTGCTTGGTTGTTCATTAGATTTGTTTGTGCTTTTCGCTACCTTACTCAACAACGCTGTTGCGCCACATTTTCCTAACAAAGATGATGGGCACAAACTAAGAGCAAAACCAAAAGTAACCAATAACAAGCAACAAGGAAGAAACATTAAAGATAACATAAGTAGATCTGCCAATACAAAGAGTCTACTCCAGCGTTGGTCCCAGCTCTATCTCCTCATTATCGTAAAGTTGTCATTGTCCGTGGAAAGTGGCTGTAATGTGATTTCAAGCACTTACTGCAGTTGTCTCCGCCCAAAACGATATCAAATGCATAATTGGAGTTAGTCTATCAGAAATACTAATACAAGTGCCATGAAAGTAAAATTATTTCTGTATAGCCAAAGAACCCAAATCGTTGCAGCGATCGCTATGAACTAGACCTCTCTCATGTTCTTCTTATGTCTTGTTAATTGTTGTCTTACCCAAAGCTCATCATATGTGGCTAGTATCCATGTGCTCTTAGGGCCCAAAGTATCTCCGTCATTACGACTTTGCTATTAGGAAAATCGATAAATAGGTGATCATGTTGGGATTTGCTGAGTTATGCGGCAACCAATCCAATGAACAACCAAGCAATGTAGACCAAACCTAACACACAAGTAAATTTTGTCCCGGTTTAGCTTCGCCTAATTCGTGGGAGAAATAACTGACATATTATTCAACTAAAGAAAATACAAGAGTTACAATCACTCTCACCAAGTCTCACTGGAAGATACTTTACTTTGCTGTTTAAAAAAAGAGAATATTCTTAGATGAAGGACTTGCACACTTTTGGTACACCTCTTAATGAAGGTCATTACAATATTATATAGAGATCTAGTGAAACTCTAGGTTATACTTGATCCAATCATCGTCCAATACTGTACCTCGAATTTCATACACTGAAAATTTTGTGAAATACTCATAATCTTTTACTTCAGTTGGCCGTACATAAACATAATATAATACAAGAAAATGCAGAATTCTTACTAAGTCCAAACTAGTTGGATTGATGAGACGACGAGCTCAGGATGTCACACTTCTATGCTAACACCTCAGGCACCCTTACCTGCAAAACCACAATCTGTGGGATCGCCAACTTGTGAGGCTGACGGTAAAAATCTCAACAACTTCAACTAACTCTTAAAACATAGCATAATAGAAGAAAAACTTGAATCGGTGTATATGTTAAACGTAATTGAAAAATAGTCAATAATATAATGTCGTATGAGTGTGTGGAACTAATTTACTAGAGTGTCAAATATATACTTTGCTAACATGCACAATTCAAATATGCTATTCTAGTACACACTTGTTTGGAACGATATGCCGCCCATACAACATAGTTTTCGAACGAAAGCTATTAACGGTTCTCCTCATTATAGGGTTGAATCCCTCAATCCTATCCCTGCGACGAAATATTCAAGACATGGAAAACCTGTGAGGTTTAACTCTCGGCCCGAAATACTAGAGATCTATCTCACTCCACATATCATTCTGGAGTCTATTTCAGCTCTCATCCTGAAATACTAGAGATTCTTCTCACTCCGCAGATCATTATGGAGTTCTTATCTTACAAATATCCTGTAAGTTTCAGCTCTCGTCCTGGAATATTGGAGACATTATCTCACTCCGCAGATCATTTTGTAGCATATTTCAGCTCGCATCCCAGAATACTGAAGACCACTCTCACTCCGTAAATCATTCTGGAGCTCTCAACTCACGTTTACTTGTGTTTCGTCATGCCTCCTTTCTAATGCATGTCCATACAATATTAATCATATGGAACGATATGTTGCCCATATAATATATTTTTCAATTACAAGCTACTAACGTTTATCCTTATTATAGGGTTCAATCACTCGCTATGCAATCATATCCTTATGAAGAAATATTTAAACATGGACATCCTATGAGGCTTAACTCTCATCTCGAAATACTAGAGATCTATCTCACTCTGCAAATCATTCTGGAATATATTTCAGATTTCATCCCGGAATACTGGAGACCTTATCTCACTCCGCAGATCATTATGGAGTTCTCATCTCACAAATATCCTGTGAGTTTCAGCTCTCATCCCGGAATACTGGAGACCTTATCTCACTCCGCAGATTATTCTAAAGCTCTCAACTCATGTTTACACTTGTTTCGCCATGTCTCCTTTCTAGTGCATGTCTTTATAACATCAATCATATGGCCTAGAGTTAGCATTCCTCTACCGGACTTATGCCAATAACAGTATAGGTCACTTGCCGATAACTAAGCCTTATTCAAACTCTATAACTCACACTTTAATTTATGGAACTTAACGACGAACTAAGTTTCCCAACAACAACCTAATCATTTGCTAATGAGAGTAATGAGATTAATGGTACTAATCACTCAAGTATGTCTAGATCAAGTTATGGATTTCTTACTTTTATATGAAACCTATGTTGAAAATCAACCTCATCCCATTACAAAGCCCATTATATTTGTTTTTTATTTCAGCCCAAGGAAAATAAAAGCCCAATCTATTTATCTAAACTCAAGATAATGGGAGCTTCTCAACAAATGTGGAAAGAATATATTTTAAGAGGAAATTGTAGAAGGATGTAGAAATAAGATTTTTCTTAGGAGAAGTGTGTAGAATGTGGTAACAATGTATGGTTAGGATTATTTCTTAATTTTATATTTGTATGGTTTAAATTGCATTGAGCGGACTATAAATACCCTTCCTTGCATTTGGTTTAGGCATCCTTCAAAAAATAAGTCTTTATATTCTTAGTTTGATTGTGAAGTCTTGAGTGTGAGTTATGAGCTTTCTTTTGAATGTTTGTATTTTTTTTTAAATTGTGAGTGGTCCTTGAAAAGTGTTGTAATATCTTTTATTGTGGGTGTTGCCGCTGAATCTGGTGTGGGGGCAATAGACAGAATTTGTAGATTCATAAAAACTCGAACATGCTGAATCTGACTTCTTCCCTTGTTGACAAGTTGACTCCTTGGTGCTCCCGCGGACCTGTACAAACGTTCGAAACACCGGGATGGATCCCGACGACGAATCCTCTGACGCTCTTGTCAGTACTCCGTAAAGAAAGGGGAAAGAGCTTAGTTAGACAAAGAGTGATCACCTGTGACAGTAGGAGATAGGGGGTATTTATAGTCGCCGTCGAGATCTACTTCGAGATAAGAACGAATCCCTACTTCCCGGTGTGACTGGATAGAAGTGGTTGTAACCATCTCCAGCGGATAAGGCCGAGCCAGGATTTCCCCATATCCTGTTTGAACTGGTCCTTAACGGGTTGAAACCCATACTCAGTAGGACAGATCCGTTCGTGGGTAATTGGGCTTTGAAGAAAGACCCAGTTCCCATTTCAGACCCGTTTGTAGGTGAAATTACCATCTTGCCCCTATAACTTTATGATTCATGTTCAATTTGAACGGTTCCAATTTAACCCCATTTTTAGCCATATCACGAGTCTCCCACTCCCGAAGACTCTGTGTTACAGCCTTTAGGGAGTAGTTTTGTTGTTTTAATGGCATACATGGCTTTATCGAAGTTCTCAAAGGGTGTTCGAATCTTGTTTGAGGGATGATGGTGCTTCTCTGAGTTGGTAGTTTGCTCGAAGTTGCTTCTTGGCTCTTCTGGATTTTGGTGATTTTTCTCCATATTTAAATTATTTTTTAGATCATTTACTCAATTTTGCAAAGCGATGATTTATTTTTCGGGAGCACCAATTAATCGTTCTAACCAATACTTATTTATCCGGGGGATCAAAAATATTTCCCCGAATTTATAATTATTTTTGAAATTTTTAATTAATTTTCCTAAATTTTAATCATTTTTTTGCAAATTTTAAATAAATGATTCAAATTAATAAATTAAAAAATAGATTTTAGTCACATATTTATGACGTGGGCGAATCTGGATCGTCCATCAGCCAATGGCACGAAGATCTGGGTGATCGAATGGTCAGGAGAAGAGGGACACTCCCTGTCCTCAGTTCGGAAACACGCCTATACGGTAGTTTGGGCGAAAGGTACGGCGAATGCGCCGAACAGTGCGTCAAACTTGGCGAATGGTGTGTCGAACGCGGCGAACGTTATGAGGAGTTTGGCGAATGGTTGGAATGCGTTGACTAGTCAACGCTATTTTTGGTGTTTTCAGCTCGGAAACACGTTTGTTCGACATTGGCGGCGAGCTTGGCGAACGAAATGGCGAGCTCAAAAGCCGTTGACTGGTCAACGCATTTTTTGGTGTTTTCAACTCGGAAACACGTCTGTTCGACATTGGCGGCGAGCATGGCGAACGAAATGGCAAGCTCGGAAGCCGTTGATTGGTCAATGCATTTTTTGGTGTTTTCAGCTCGGAAACACGTCTGTTCGACATTGGCGGCGAGCTTGGCGAACGAAATGGTGAGCTCGAAAGCCGTTGACTGGTCAACACATTTTTTGGTGTTTTCAGCTCGGAAACACGTCTGTTCGACATTGGCAGCGAGCTTGGCAACGAAATGGCGAGCTTGGCGAACGAAATGGCGAGCTTGGCGAACGAAATGGCTAGCTCGGAAGCTGTTAACTGGTCAATGCATTTTTTGGTGTTTTCAGCTCGGAAACACGTCTGTTCGACATTGGCAGCGAGCTTGGCGAACGAAATGGCAAGCTCGAAAGCCGTTGACTGGTCAACGCATTTTTTGGTGTTTTCAGCTCGGAAACACGTCTGTTCAACATTGGCAGCGAGCTTGGCGAACGAAATGTCGAGCTCGAAAGCCGTTAACTGGTCAATGCATTTTTTGGTGTTTTCAGCTCGGAAACACGTATGTTCGACATTGGCGGCGAGCTTGGCGAACGAGACGTCGAGCTTGGAAGACGTTGACTGGTCAACACAATTAAGTCGCTTCTAGTCGCTTCCTTTTTGTCGTTTTGCATTCTGATTGCCTAGGCTTCCGCACTTGTTGGGCTCCGTAAGGGCCCATTAAGCTTTCTGTCCCAAGCCCCTAAGGTTTCACCATAAATCCCCACTCCTTCTCTTTTTTACCTCACTTTTCACTTTCATCCCATCTGAGATTTTTCCTCTTCATAGCCTTGAGCGGAGCCCCCGATGATCTTTTCCGTTCTCCGACGAGCATTCCAACTATGGTTGTCACTTCATAGGTAATTTATTTTAATTATAAGAGATGTCTAGGGTGTCTTCCGGCAAGAGGCCTCCTCCTCGGGTCAGCCCGAAGTAGCCTCCCTGTCCACTTCCTCTAGGGTCGACAAGGGGAAGGGCCTCGTTGTCCTGTCCTCTCTGGAAGTTGAAGCAGTCGTGGAAGAGGATCTCGTTGTCGAAGATGACGGTAGAGAGGCATCTTTTTCTCCGTCGGTGGGGGGCTCCATAGTGCAAAAAGATCGGAGGATGGGCGAGTTCGGGAGGCATTCGATCGCCGTGTCTATCCTTGGGGGGACTCAACATTATGGTGCGGAGGAGCTAAGGCGGGCAGAGCACGGGTTGGCACAGTTTTATGAGGAGAACGCACGGAGGCGAACAAAATCGTCAGCATCCTAAAAGAGTTGGACCTGCGAATCATCCGGATGTGCTTTATGATCCCTCCGGAATTTGATATCGTCGTCCCTGGGCCAGGGATCAGGTCTTGCTCTGCACTTCCCTCGGATACGTGTATTTTCCCCTTCGACGCCTTCCATGCTGGGCTGCGCCTTCCTCTTCACCCTTTCATAAGGGTGGTGCAGCAATGGTACGGGGTATGTCCCATACAGCTGATGCCGAACATTTGGAGGCATGTCCCGGGATTCGTCCTCCACTGTCAGGCCGCTAGGATCGAACCCAGGATCAGCATACTTCGCCGTCTATACAAGATCCACCAAAAGACTAGGACGGAGTATCTCTTCTACCTGACTGCTCGGAAGGGCATTAAGTTGGTCGACAACCCCGACTCCGTGAAATATTGGCGAGACAAGTACTTTCTTGTTCGGGGTAAGAAGCCGTGGGACATTCCCACAATGTGGAGGGAGGATGTGCCGAAGAGGGCGAAGATGGAGCCGACCTTGAGCCCCGAGGAGGACGAAATGGTCGGCATCCTCTTGGATCGGCCTACTATGCACTGGAAGGATATCTCTGAGGAGAGCCTCTTTGGGGGAGGCCTTAGCTTGATGAACCTTAGTACGAGCTCTTTACGTCGATCGCACTTCCAAGTATTTTAGTGGTAACAAAATTCTTATCTTTTTTTTTCAATCTCTTACTGCAGGATCCTCCGACATGGACTTTGAAGATATCATGAACAGGCGTTCGGCGCTAAGCGGCAAGCGAGTCGAGGAGAAGAAGAGAAAACATGCTGTTACTCGGCCTACTTCGTCGAAGGCAATCAGGGTCGAGAGTGCTGCCACTCCCATCGTCGACTTGGAAGCCGCCCCTGGCCCTGTTGTCCAGCCAGTCAAAGAACTTGACCTTTCAGCCATGCTTTCCCTTCAGGCTCTGCCTCGCATGGCGGTGGCCGAGGTAATACTGACGGACAAACTTAAGAAAATCTTTGTATCGGATTGGCAGATCCTTAAGCATGACAGTTTTCTCAGAGATTCGATGATTTGCATGGACGCCGTCCGTAACCTGGCCATGCCCAAAGATAAGGCGTAGATGGAGCACGGGACAGTGGGCGACTCGGCCTTGGAGATTTCCAAGGCGCAGATGACGGTAAGCCTTAGTTTTTTGCTCGATCCTTGTCTTCCTTACTTGCTCGACTCTTATACCACTTGTTTTCTCGTAGGTGATCTGCCATTTCGGCCACCTAATGAAGCGAGTGGCGGAGCAGGAAAGAGAGCTGAAGGCTCTCCAGGACCGAGAGAGGTTTGAGCGCTTGAAGGCCAAAATAGAGCTGGAGGCGGCCGCACTTTTGGCAGAGACGCAAGCCACCCAGATTAGGCTTCTGGAGGAGGTGCTGGCGAAGGCGAAGGAGTCCGCCGCTGCATAGAAGGAAGAGGCTGCTCGGGAGAGAGCTGCTGAGAGGGAGAAGGCCGCGTTTGAGATGAACATGGTCGTAACAGAGGCCAAGACCGCGGTGGAGAAGGAGGCGATCGGCTACTTGGAGCAGAACATGCGAAAAGCCTACGCTAAGGCCCTGAAGGATGTCGGCGAACGTCTCTCCGGCTTCGACTATTCAAGGTACTTCTTATTCCTCGACGAGGAGGGAACTGAGGTCGAGGAGGAGACGACGCTATCAGTGAGGAGGACATAGTGACCGAGCCTCCATTGGCGATGGCACCGGCGTCAGGGATAGCTGAGGGTGGCGAAGGCCAACTAGCGCTCGTGGATCCATTCGTCGAGGTGGACACTCAACTTCCTCAGTATCTTCTCTGTGTTTTAGTCGTAGTTTTTCATCTAGGATCTTTTGTACTGATGCCTAATAGCGGACTGGCCACCGCTATTTTGTACTATAGATTTTCAATGAAAATTGTCTTTTGGTGAAAATCGACTAAGTGCTGAGCTTTGAGTTGTTTCATATGTGAGCCATCCCTGTTGGAGTTTCTCAAGCTTATTATTATCGTGTCCTTGTCTTTTCAGATCGCCGAACCGTATCAAATGGTCGAAGCATTGCAGATGGTTGAGGTGGTCGATGTATCTCACCTTCGGTCGGACCTAGGAGTCGCTAGGTTGGCTCACTTTCGAAGTCGAGAGAGGCTTCTCAAGAGTGAAGCGGAACTAGGCCATCACAAGCTAACGCTGGCGCGTCGCACCTCCGAGCTGAAGCGACTAAAGGAGCAAGCTCGGGAAGTACCTCCTGAAGGGGAGGAGGGGAGTCCCTCGATGGCCAACAACCAAGGCATGAGGCTCGAGTCCCTTCACCAGTCTTTGTTTGAGGCTAGAGCGGAGAGAGATGGTCTGAAGAACGTGGTACTCGAAAAGAGTCTGGAGACGGTGCAGCTTCGGCGAACCATCACCGAGGCTGCTCGTGCGGGTGGTACGAGTCGAATGCCTCGCTTGAAGATCAAGGTAACAGACGACTTGCTGAAGGAGCGGATCGTCTAGTTAGAGGAAGAGAATCATCGATTACGACGTCTTTCAGATGGGAGCAACGTCAGGACCACTTCTTGCCGCCGAGGGGAGTACTCGCAGGGACGGTCGTTTCACGAGTTGGCGTTACGTTCGCCTCCCATCTCAGGGCATCCTGGGGATGCGCAAAGCGGAGTGGCCGGCTCGTCGAGCGGAGCCTCAGCCGGCGCAACGCTCAGAGACACAACTAGGCTTGCCGGCTTGGAGACCTCCACTGGTGTAGGGTCGCAGCGACAAGGTGTTCGCCGACCTCGTTTGTCACTCAAGAGGAGTATCCCACTCCCTAGGAGGCATTAGGGTGGCTCTCTTGTAATTTTGTAGTCTTCTCTTCACAAGTTTTGTATTTCGTTGTAAAGAAGAGTTGTTGGCCCGTAGTTAGACTTGTAACTCAAAACATTAATGAAATAGCCCTTGTGTTTTGCTAACATTTGCAATTGTTGATAGTTGTAGGAGCAATTCCGAATGGTGATCCGCTTAGTACTTGCTTAGAAGCTAGTAGTTGAAGCGGAGTCGAACCAAGTTTTAGACTCCAAACTTCTTGTTTAGAGAATATCAACAGCTGCAGGAGCAATTCCGAATGGTGATCCACTTCGTACTCGTTTAGAAGCGAGTAGTTGAAGCAAAGTCGAACCAAGTGTTGGACTCCAAGCTTTTTGTTTAGAGAATATCAACAGCTGCAGGAGCAATTTTGAATGGTGATCCGCTTCGTACTCGTTTAGAAGCGAGTAGTTGAAGCGAAGTCGAACCAAGTGTTGGACTCCAAGCTTGTCATTTAGAGAATATCAACAGCTGTAGGAGCAATTCTGAATGGTGATCTGCTTCGTACTCGCTTAGAAGCGAGTAGTTGAAGCGAAGTCGAACCAAGTGTTGGACTCCGAGCGTGTCGTTTGAATGCGAATTTTTTTATATAAAAAGTATAGTTGGACTACTTAAAAATAGAGAACTAGCAGAGCAAGATTGCTTTTATTGAGAACAATTAGGCGGCTGCTTCTAAGTTGCATGCCGCTTTTACACTTTGATAATGAAAATACAAGTAAGAACTTTAGACATGTTTTATGGAGTGCCCTTGGGGAAGTTGCTTGGAGCGGTGTTTAGACACCCTCTTGGTACTTCATTAAGTGCTCTGCGTTCCATGTCCTTGGTATTCTCCTGTCCCCAGGGTCTTCGAGTTGATACGCTCCTGGGCAAATAACTCTGGAGACCCAATACGGTCCTCCCAATTGGGTGCCAACTTGCCCTTTTTGCTTGGATTGGAGATCGACAACTTCTGGAGCACTAGGTCTCCCACTTTAAGGTTGGCTGGCCGTACCCTCTTGTTGTAAGACTGAGTGATCCTACGGTAGTAGGTCTCTTGTAGAATGGCAGCTCTCGCACGGACCTCGTCTATGAGGTCTAGGCAGTTGCGAAACTGGTTCGCATTCTGTGCTTCACTGTAAGCTATAAGTCGGGGTGAAGGCAGGCCCACTTCTAATGGAATGAGAGCTTCAGAACCATATGTGAGGTTGAAAGGGGACTCCCCTGTCGGAGCTCTTTTAGGGGTGCGATAGTTCCAAAGCACGTTGGGGAGCTGTTCGACCCAGAGCCCCTTAGTGGATTTGTCGAGCCTCTTCTTCAGGCCAGAGAGGATTTGTCGATTTGCGTTCTCCTCTTGGCCATTGGACTGAGGGTGGGCTATCGAGGAGAACCACTGCTGGATGCCGAGGTCAGCACAAAATTTGTGAAAGGTTGCTCCCGTGAATTGAGTCCCGTTGTCGGTTATGAGGATGCGGGATACTCCGAACCGGCAAACTATGTTCTTCCAAAAGAACTTCTGGACCTTGTGCTCAGTAATCGTCAAAAAAGGTTCAGCCTCGATCCATTTTAAGAAGTAGTCTATCGCTACGATCAGGAACTTCAGCTGGCCCGGCGGTGGAGGGAAGGGTCCGAGCAAATCCATCCCCCACATTGCAAAGGGGATTGGACTTGCCAAGGAGGTGAGTTGTGCTTGGGGCAGGCGATGGATCGGGGCAAATTTTTGGCAGGAGTCACACTGGCGGACGTACTCCTCAGAGTCACTCAGTAGTGTGGGCCAGAAGTAGCCGTAGTTCAGGAGTTTACGGGCGATGGATCTCGCTCCCAAGTGCGCGCCACACATACCGTCATGGGTCTCTTTTAGGGCATAGAGCGCTTCCTCTTGGGAGAGGCACCTCAGGTAGGGTCGCCCATCAATCTGGGTATAAGAGCGTTTGTACATGACTCCGTCAAGGAGTGTGTACTGCTCATCTCGAGTCTTGATCCTCCTCACCTCTTTTGGATCTTCGGGAAGGACTCCGTCTCTGAGATACTCGAGGAGGGGCTTCATCCAGTTCTCCCCAAGTGTTAGGGGGTAGGCTTCCATCGGCTCTGGGCTATCTTCATCAATACTTGGTTTGAGGAGGACCTCTATCAGGACGATCCGTTCTAGGCCTTGGAGGGACGAGGAGGCGAGCTTCGAGAGAGCATCCGACTGTGCATTTTCCTCTCGAGGAACCCGCTGGAGTTGAACATCCTCGAATAAGGCTAGAAGCCCCCTAACCTTTGCCAAGTACTTGGCCATACGCTCGTCCCTTGCCTCGTATTCCCCGGATACCTGGTTGACGACTAACTGTGATTCGCTGAAGACCCTTACGAACTTGGCTTCTGCCTTGTGAGCCATACAGAGCCCCACTATGAGGACCTCATACTCCGCTTCATTATTCAATGTCGGGAAGTTTAGGCAGAGGGAGTATTGGAGGACGAAAGCATCCGGGCCGATTAAGATTACGCCAGCCCCGCTTCCGTCGGTGCAAGAGGACTCGTCTACATAAATGGTCCAGACCAAGGGGTTGGCAGAAGACTCGCAAGGGTCGGGGATGGTGTTCTTCATAATGAATTCAGTCAGAGCTTGGGCCTTTATTGCTGTTTTAGGCTGGTAGCTGATATCATGTTGACTTAGCTCGATGGACCACTTCATAAGGCGTCCGGAGGTCTCGGGCTTGTGGAGAACTTATTTGAGCGGCTGGTCAGTAAGGATGACTACCGAATGAGATTGGAAGTAGAGGCGGAGCTTTTGGGCCGCCATGACCAGGGCGAGCGCCATCTTCTCCAGCTTTGGGTAACGGAGTTCGGCACCCCGGAGGACCTTACTCAGATAATGGATGGGCCTTTGTGTCCTATCCTCTTCCCATACAAGGACTGTGCTGAGCGTCTGCTTCGAAGCAGTGAGATATAGGTAGAGGACCTCCCAAGGTGCTGGCTTGCTCAAAAGTGGGGGGTTGGCCAAATATTCCTTAAGCTTGTCAAAGGACACCTGTTGCTGTTGCCTCCATTCGAAGCCTTTAGCCTCCCTGAGGGCCTTAAAGAAGGGGAAGCACTTCTCCCCGAACTTGGAGAGGAATTGCCCAATCGCGGCGAGGCGCCCAGTGAGCCTCTGTACCACTTTAACACTAGAGGGGGGAGCCATCTTCAGAATGGCCTGGATCTTTTTGGGATTGGCCTCTATGCCCCTCTGGCTGACCATAAACCCCATGAACTTGCCGGATGAGACTCCGAACGCACGCTTATTTGGATTCAGTCTCATATTGTGCCTCTTGAGCACCCCGAAGTCTTCTTGAAGGTCGAGAACATGGTCCTGCCCTAGGGTGCTCTTGACCAACATGTCGTCTACATAGACTTCCATGTTTCGGCCAATTTGGTCTTGGAAGACCCTGTTCACGAGGCGTTGATATATAGCTCCCGCATTTTTCAAGCCGAACCGCATAATGCGATAGCAATATAGGCCCTGATCCGTCACGACCGAGGTCTTCGGGATGTCGGGAGAGAACATCCGGATTTGGTTGTACCCTGAGACGACATCCATGAAACTGAAGAGCTCGTGTCCGGAGGTCGCATCAATCAGGGCGTCGATGTTGGGAAGTGGAAAAGGGTCCTTCGGGCACGCCTTGTTGAGATCGGCGAAGTTGATGCATATCCTCCAGCTCCCGTTGGCCTTCTTGACCATCACCACATTGGAGAGCCACTCAGGGTAGTTTACCTCCTGGATAAATCGAGCATTGAGGAGCTTTTTGACCTCCTTTTTTATCCCCTGTTGTTGCTCGGGAGTGAACTTTCGCCTTTTTTGTTGGACAGGCTTGACCCCAGGGGCGACGCTCAGGTGGTGCATTAAGAGCTCCTCCGAGATCCCGGGCATGTCTGCCGCGGTCCAAGCGAAGAGGTCGTGGTTCTCCCGTATGCACTGGGAGATATCCGGCTTGATGGAGGGGGAGAGAGCTTGGCTGATGCGGAACGTCTTAGTGGCATCTTCTTCAGAGAAGGCCACCTCCTCCAGTTCATCCACTGGCTCAGAGATGGTCTGACTACCTTCCTGGGGAAGTTTGAGGGCTTCCAGGGAGAGAACTGGACCCCCCATCGAGGTCATATAGCACTTCCAAGCTGCTTCTTGGCTTCCCCTCACTTCCCCTACTCTAGCGGGCGTAGGAAACTTCATCTTCATGTGGTAGGTCGAAGGGATAGCTTAGAGTGCGGCCAAACCTGGTCGACCCAGGATAACATTATAGGCGGCCTTGACGTCCACCACCATGAAGTCCATTGGCTCTGTGCGAGTTACCGAGGTTTTTCCAGCAGTTACGTAGAGGATTATAACTCCCTCGATCATAACCGGGACCCCAGTAAACCCGTGAAAAGTGTAGCCTACGGGCTTGAGTCAGTCCCTTAAGAGTTGGAGGTCCTTGAAGGCCTCCAGGAAAAGGATGTTGACGGAGCTGCCGTTGTCCACCAAGACCCGACGAACGTCGAAGTTCGCTATTCGCAGATTGATGATGAGGGCATCACAATGGGGTGTGCGGATGCCTTCCAGGTCCCTATCGGAGAATGTGACTGGGATCCCGAGGCCCTTCGAAGGGGATGGCTCTGGACAACGTTCACTTCCCGAACGAAGGCTCTTCGGGAGAAGTTAGAGTCTCCCCCATTGGGCCTCCGTGTACAGGTGAAGGACGGCCACCGCTTCTTCATCCTGAGCCTCAACCTGTTGCTCCGCTCGACTGTTAGCTCCTCTTGGAGGTGGGGGCTGATCAGCCCTATCCCTCCGGACGAAGTGAGCGAGCTGCCCTCTCTGGATGATGGCCTCAATCTCGTCTTTTAGGGCCCGACATTCGTCTGTGTCGTGCCCATGGTCCCGGTGGAAACGACACCACTTATTCCGGTCTCTCCTCTTTCCCGGAGTATTTATCTTAGGGGGAGGCGGTAGGAGACCCTCGTTCCCGATCGCTATAAGGATGGCGGATACACCCGCGTTAAGCGGAGTGAATTTCTCAAAACGAGGGGGAGGGAGATGCTGACCCCCATTGACTTTTGGAGCTTCTTAGCTCCTTCTTCTTCTGCACCCTTCTGCTTATTCCCGGAAGACGACGCCTCAAAGGTGGGGCGGTGGAGAGCTTCTTCCTCTCGGATGTACTTCTCGCTTCGGAGTAGGAGCTCTGAGAAGTCCCGAGGGGGCTTCTTGGCGAGGGACGCCCTGAGATCTGCATTGAAGACGTTGGACTAAAATGCGACCGTGGCCACCGAGGGTTCCAAGGAGGCGACGGATCTGGCCTCAGCAGTGAAACGCTTGACGTAATCCCTCAAGCGTTCGCCCTTCTTTTGACTGAGGAATAGTATGGAGGTGCTCGTCTTCTTGGTGCGGCGACTGCTCACAAAATGCGTGAGCAAGAGTCCCTCGAACTGATCGAAGGAGAAGATAGATGCTGGTGCAAGTCGTGAATACCACTCCCGAGCGGGACCCTGGAGGGTGATAGAGAATGTCTTGCAGAGGAGGGCGTCGGATGCATGCTGGATCACCATGAGATTTTTAGAACTCTCGATGTGATCTGCGGGGTCCGACTCCCCGGTTTAGGACTCGAAGTGGGGAGGCTTGAAGTTGTCCGGTACAGGGGCCTCCATGATCGTGCAGGAGAATAGGGGCCTGCTCGGGCGGAGGTTCCTCGCCCACTGCTCTTCATCCCGGTCGAGCTGGCCGAGGCGTCTCTCCATCTCGTGGAGATGGCGGTAGACGAAGTCCTCCCTCCGATCATGCCTCGCCAACCTGCTCTACAACTCCAATAGTATTTTGGCAGATAGTGTAGCATTATTGTATCAAATTAATATACATTGGTGCCCGAGGGGCTTAGCTATTACGAAGAAGAATTTGATGCAACGTTCGACCAAACTGAGAGGTCAATTTGGGAGTCCAATTCCTGTAGCAAACGGGTGCAGTATCTAATTTTGCAGTCCATCAATTTCGAGCTGCTTTCTGGGAAGAAGTTAGGACATTCAAAAGGACTGACTTAAAAAACTTATCTCGCTGAAACTTTCAGTTTCAGAGACGACAATCTTGCAGACATTCTACATGATGATAGTAAAGCACACCGAAGAATTTGCAGAGCTATTGCTTGATGCGATCTCATGTGTGCTTGTTAGGAATAAAGATTTGACTTGTATGCGCAACTAAATAAATAACTACTTGATGTAAATCATTTCATGACAAGCGTGAAATGCAGTTTATTATTTACAGTATTACTGCAATATGAAATCAAACCATATTCATTTTCAATCTAATTTTAGCCATCATTTTCCGAGAAAACCATCACCACATCAATCAATGAAAAGAAAGAAATGCCCGAACCCTTTATTACTGTCTCAAATACTCTAATTTACAAACAAAATCATTACAAACAACCCCTGTGGCTGTGGCTGTGGCCGCAGGCACTGTAATGGGCATGACTAATCATCAATCTGGTCAGAGAACTCCTAACTCCTCTGCTCAGAGAATAGGGTTCGAGGGTTGAAAGCTGTAATTTAATTAGGCCAAACCGACAAGCTTCTCACTCAGCTCCCACACCTTCCTGGCCTTGTCTGCATCACTTGCTTCCTGTGACAGCTCGTTCTCAAATGATGCGGAGTTCTTGTTCCAGCTCCAGTACACTCCAGACTTGGTCAAGCTCGGATCGGTTGCTACCTGTATTGCATTGACAATGATGATAAGTAACTAGCAGCAAAATTTGTTGGATAACTAAACTCTGAAAAGTCTTATGCTATCAGACTAAAGCACTGATATGTAATAAATTTCAGGAAGCAATAGCTGAATCAAAGGCCCTAAGTACACTGTATTCAGATTTTGATTTTTGTGGATTCTTTCATGAAATTTTAAAGATCAACGAATCATGATGATTTGTATGCAGGTATAGTAGTAACAGGACAGTATATGAAGTTGTTATTAATTAATATACCTGAGCTAGTCTTTTTCCTGCGTCATGCTCGGAGACGAAGCCTTTGGTAACGTACTTCTGGAAGGGAGGGAAGAGGAGCCTGAACAAGGGGATGTGCTCCCTAAAGAGGCCAGTGGTGGCGATGCATCCAGGGTAGAGGGATGCGAATGTGATGCCCGTCTCCTCATGGTATCGCCTGTGGAATTCTTGCATCATCAGCATATTGCACACCTTACTGTCCTTATAAGCCTTGGCTCCATCAAATTGCCCACCGTCGATCATGGTGGACCCTGCTGTGCCGTTCAGTCCTGCTGCTAGTCCTCTCATGTCTCCTAGGTTTGCTTTTGGTGGAACATTCCCCGCCAATGTGTTTGTGTTACCTGTTCATCGATTACCCCAAGTAATTAAGTTTAAAGGATCAACTTCTGCTTTACTTGGTTTCTTTCTGTCTTTGATACAACATAGCAACTATATTCCAGTTTTTGGTAAAAAAAAGATTATGTTCAACTTGCATTGTAGTGTACATACAAATAATTAGCAGCATCATTTAGATGCTTTAACAGGCTATTAATATCGAAGGAACAATTTTACTTAAAAGATCAATTTGGTGATGAAATCTTAGAATTTAGGAAGAGATCGAGGTTCACTTTCTTATACCTGTTATGGAGCCAACAATGATGAGGCGACGTGAGGGATAATCCGACTCCTTCATATTATCAAGAAGCTCGCGAGCAAGGAGGAAATGACCAAGATGGTTCACACCGGCACTCATCTCAAAGCCATCAGCGGTGTAGCTGGGTTCACTAGCAGTTGGCTGGTAAATAGCAGCATTGCAAACAAGCACATCCAAAGGCAGGCCGGAACGCTTGAAGTTGGCAACGAATTGGCGAACGCTGTCAAGCGAAGCAAGGTCAAGGTGCATGATGCTGTAGTTCTCCTTCCGCATCCCAGCTGACTTGGCAGCCTTCTCAGCCTTGAGGAAATCACGGCAGGCCATGATCACATTCCATTTTCCAGTCTCTGCCATTGCCTTGGCAGTTGCAAGACCGAGGCCAGATGAGGCACCGGTAATTATTACATTGCCCTTTCTCAATGTTTTCCGCCCTTCTGGGGCCGACCGGTTGACTGATGGTGCGGCAGTGGCCGTTGTCTGGGCACGGACTCCAACAGAAAAGTTCACCCTCTACATTTCAGTTTGTAAGTGTGGTTAGATCAGTTTGTTAATTCTTATCTCTGTACAAATGTCTTAAGCTACTAGTACTATAGTATTAGCTCCTCACACAATTAACCCTTACTCTAGTACATGATAGTTAACCTGCACACATAACTACAGTTGTTAACCTGCACACAAGTATCAAATTTCATGAGTGTAAAAAGTTATGTGCTCCTCACGTTACATTACAACTGAATATTCTTCCCTTCAATGTTTGCCAAAATGCATATTAACTTTTTCTAACTCTTACCTTACTCCTGTTTGCTAGAGGGCTGAATTCAGATTTAGCTTGCTCCGAGAGCGATGTCCCCAAGAACACAGACTCCTTCAGACTCGCTCCCTTTCTCTACATTCATTTGTACCCCACATTCAAGTATTCAGCTTATTTCTCATTAATAAAATACGATGACATTCTACGGCAAAAAAAATTATATATATATATATGCAAGAAATGTACTTCTTTGTGGGCAGAAAGTGCTGAAGGAAGAAAAGATGCTTGAAGAGCCATTGATTGTATAATGTGCCAAAACTATACTAAACTAAGCTACTCTGAACTTGCTGTTTCCAAAAGTAGAGGAGCTACTAAGGGTTTAATAAAGATTCCGACGAGAAGAAGGATAAGGAAGCGGATAGCTACTGGCCCACAACATGCCAACTGGGCTGGGAATCAACCAATGGGAATGAGAGTTGTCAGATTTTCTATTTGGTGATATTTGTTTCCTAGATCCATCTACAACTTCATGCATTTGATATATTTTTTTTTTGGTTTGTTTGTTTGCTAGAATTATTGGGCCTTTCGGGCTTTTTTGAGAATGGACCAGCTTATCTTCTAATTCTGGCATTAGATTTTTAAAAATTATGGGGTGCGTATGGCGGTATGGGGGTTATTGGTGGATTTAGGGGACATAGTCCTGATTTCGGATTGGAAGTGTATCTCGTGAGTGTACACCTATTCTTGTCTTGCTGGATGGATTGTCGAGGAAAGGTTATATGGAACGTGATTTATAGGATTTTCGGTAGAACTTTAGTGTGGTGCATGTCTTCCCGTGATATCTTCAAAATTTAAAGAGACCATGCATTCGGATTCCGATGATTATGAGAGAATTCTATAAATGTTGGCCTATAGATTTATTTTGACATTAGCATGAAGAGTGTGGGTCCTACTCGACTAGCTGGATGTCAAGTGTATATCCTAGGTGATGCGGTATGTTTTTGGGGGGAGTGTGGATGCACTAGGTGTGAGTTCCTACTCGATTTGTATTGGTGGAAGGATGCGGTGCTGGACGGTACGCCAGAGGTTCGGCTCGGCACTGGAGGATCGTCTCGGATCCGGATGCTCCGCCTCGTGTCCCTGCAGACGGTCTAGGAACACCGGGGTTGGTCCCAGTGGCAGACCCTCCGACGATCTAGTTAGTTGCTGTGAGAGAGTAACAGTAACTAGGGGTGTCAAAAAATACCATATTACCGTACCATACCGTACCATACCATTACCATACCATACAATACCGAAACTTGGTAATACCGTACCAAATTTTCGGTATTGTACCGTACCGAATTTTGATGGTATGGTACTGGTACAAATTTTTTATACCGTTGGTATACCGTACCGTACCGAATATATTTAATATATATTTAATCTCATTTTTTTTCCTGTTTTTCTTTCTTTTTCTATAGCAGCTGAATCCCTCTTCTCTTCCTCTTCCCTCTTCCCGAATCCCGATCCTCCTCGCCGCCCGTCTCTTCCTCTTCCCTCTTCTCTTCTCTTCCCGAATCCCGATCCTCCTCGTCGCCCGTCTCTTCCTATTCCCTCTTCTCTTCTCTTCCCGAATCCCGATCCGGCCTCTTCCGGTCTTCCCTCACCTCCTACCGGCTAGTCTACAGGCTATTCTGCTAAACTCCCACTCCTTCAAACCGAAATCCCCCTCTCTCATCTCAAAGCAGCCACCTTTCCTCACCCTCCGAACTCCCCACCTCATTCCCCACCGACCCAACATCTCACCCTCCGACGTGGGCCCCACTGACGACCTGGAGGAGTCACTAAAGGTGCCGGAGGCTTGGCACGCATCATTTCAAGGGCATTTCAGGTTTGGCTTTCTCTGATTTGATTTTGGTGCTGGCTTTGGGTTTGAAGGAGAGATTTTGTTGTTGGGTTCTTGTTTTTACCGCTTGAAATTGGTTGTATTGATATTGGGTATTGGTTGGTGATATAGTAGGTAGGAGTGGATTTTATTTGTGCATTTACAAATTTCAACTGTGTTGAGAATTGATTGTGATGTTAGTTGATTTTTGTTTGTGCGTTGCAAAGATATAATCCATATGGGTTTGGCAGTAAAGCTCCTAGTTATGAATAGTAGTATGGTATCTTTTTCATACAAGAGAAGTCTAAGATATAATCCATTGTTGGTATATTTTTTTGCACTAACTCTTAGTTTTCTAAATTTATTGTATGTAATATGGTATCTACGGCTACTAGTATGAATAGTAATAGTACTCCTACGGGTTCCACTTCCACTAGTGAAGCCACACAACCCACACTTTCAAATCCAATTTCAGCCACAATCCCTAACCCTGAAGCAATAGTTGCTATTGAAAGTAGTAATGAAGATAGTTGCAAGCGTGCTGCGGTTGGGGCTCCTGGGAAGTCAGAGGCATGGAAACATAGCGTTAAGGTTCAAAGAAAGAACAATAAAGGGGAAGTGCTTCACCTTGCAATATGCAATTATTGCAAAGCAGAGTTACCTTGCCATCCGATTAGAAATGGGACTTCAAGTATATTGCATCATCTTAGGAAGGTATGCAAAACTTCTCCACTCTACATAAAGGGCAATGATAGTACCCAATCGGTCCTAACAAATAAGACGATGGGTGGTCAAATTGTACCTCATGCTTTTAATCAAAAGAGGCTTGAGTTGAAAATGGTGCAGTTTGTAATTAAGGATGAACAACCGTTTCGGGTTGTTGAAGGTGAAGGTTTTGTTGAGATGATGAATGAAGCTGTACCAAGATTTAAAATTCCAAATAGGAGAAAGGTTGCCACTATGATATGGGACTTGTTCATACAAGAGAAGTCTAAGATATTTGAAATGATACGTGATAAAAGGGTAAGTATTACAACTGATACTTGGACCTCAGTGCAAAACATAAACTATATGGTAGTTACTGCTCATTTTTTAGATAATGATTGGAAATTGCAAAAACGTATCATAAATTTCACGAAGATCACTAGTCATAAGGGAGAAGACATTGGAAGGCTTTTAAAGGGATGTTTAAAGGGTTGGGGAGTACAGAGGGTCTTTACCATCACGGTTGACAATGCTTCATCCAATGATGTCGCAATTGATTATATGAAAAGGAGATTTGAGGAAATGGGTACTCTCTTACTTGGTGGGAAATATATGCATTTGAGGTGTGCTTGTCACATCTTGAATTTAATTGTGAAGAATGGATTGAAGGAGCTTGCCAGTTTAATTGAGGGAATTAGGAATTGTGTGAAGTACATCCACTCTTCCGGTGCTAGGTTGGATAAATTTAGAGAATTTGCAATCCTATTGGGGATGAATAAGATGTCATGTGTACCTATGGATGTCTCCACGAGGTGGAATTCAACTTATAAGATGCTTGAAAATGCTTATAAGTTTCGGAAGGTGTTTTCAAGGATGGCGGAGGAAAATGTACAATTTCGGATATATTTTCTCGAGGAAGAAAAAGATAGTCACAAAAATATGGTCAAAAGAGTAGGGCCACTAACGGAAGGGGATTGGGATTTGGTTTTGTCGTTTGTTCACTTTCTCAAAAAGTTCTACAATTACACTCTTACACTTAGTGCATCCAAGACTCCTACGGCCAACCATCTTTGGAACTCAATTGTAGAGATACAAATAGAGATTGATGCAAAAATGAGGGATATGTGCAATCCTACTTTGCAAAAGGTGGCATCTTCAATGAAAGCAAAATTTGACAAGTATTGGGGAAGTCTTGATAATGTTAATCCTCTCATCTATCTTGGTCAAGTTCTTAATCCCTGTTTTAAGCTTCAAATGATTACAATACACCTCAAAACGCTTGGATGGGACCAAACTAAGATAGATGAGATTCACAAGGCAATTAAAAAAACTTTGTTGGACTTGTATAATGTGTTCAAGGGGAATAATATGGTTGAGACATCGGAAGAAAACAATGAAGAGAATGAGGTGTTGGAGGATGGTTGTGAAGGTAATGACGATGTGGGAAAGAGCATGCTATTGGCACTTATTAATGAAAGAAGGGATCAATGCCTTACCGAGATAACCAATGAAGTGGATAAGTACCTTGCTACTCCTTTTCAAAATCCCCTTAGCAAGGATTTTGATCTCTTGAGTTGGTGGAGATCAAATGAACTTGATTTACCAATTTTCTCAAAAATTGCAAAGGACATTTTTGTGATTCCAACATCTACAGTTGCGAGTGAGAGTACATTTAGTTTGGGAAGAAGAATTGTGGATCCCTTCAGAGCATCGTTGACTCCAAAAATGGTTGAAGCATTAGTGTGCACTTCAGATTGGTTAAGGGCTGATAGCTTTTGTTTCTACAAGGATCCAACAGAAGATGCGCTTGAGTTCTACAAGGAATTGGAAGAAGTAGAATCAAGTAAGACTGACATTCATCTATTTATCAAGTAATTTTTTTTTTTGTAGCTCATCATTGAATATTTATTTAATACTAACAAGAAATATATTTTATTTTTCTTTAAATTTTTTTATTTAGGCTTGGGAAATGCTCAATCTACCTATGAAAATGCCTCATAGTTCAACATCTCAACTTATGTTCATAGCAGGTATACTATTTTGGTGACTGATATTTGATAGTTCTTTCTTCTTAGTTGTATAATGTATACTATCAGGATTGATATATTTTATTTTTCTTTGCAGAAATGTGATGATCATTCTTTCTGGCTCTCGTTAGATGCTATCTATTTCTTTGTTGGATGTTTTGACTTTTGAGTTGCTAGATGTTTTGTTGCAAAATTTTTTGTTGTTGTTATATTTCCTTCAGTTATATGTTACTTTGTTTGATGCTCTATTTCTGGTTCTAGTTGAATGCTAAAACTCTTTGATTTGGTTTATCAAGTTTGCATGCATTGCTGAGTGTTATTTGCAGTAAGATTTGGAAAGATGGTATTGTGCCTGCAATTGTTGTTGAGTTACTTTGACAGAGAGAAGTGTAATGAAGTCCTTGCTGCAGTCTATATGGTTCGCACTGATGTCAGTTTGTCTGTACGGCAGGTATGTGATGATATCTACTGGTTGTTGTTTATATTATAGGCTTATCTTTTATTCTAATCCATTTTTTATTGTTATTTATCAGGCTGCTATGCATGTATGGAAGACCATTGTGGCAAATACTCCAAAAACTCTGAAAGAAATAATGCCAGTTTTAATGAGTATACTTATATATTCACTTGCTTCGCCTTCCTCGGAAAGACGGCAGGTTTGGATTTTAATTTTGTTAATCATCTGTGTTTAGCATGATATATTTTTGAGTTGTTTATTAATTTGTCCAATTCTCCATAGGTTGCTGCTAGAGCTCTTGGTGAACTTGTTAGGAAACTTGGTGAAAGAGTATTGCCATCAATAATTCTAATTCTATCTGAAGGGTTGAAAAACCCTGATACTGGCAAAAGACAAGTGAGTGTTTATACTTGTAAAAATTCTGTCAACAGGTGTTTTCACCTGATTTCTGTTCATAAGTTTAATTATTTGAGGCCTACTCTATTCTTTGATATGTTTGCCGACCTCCTAGTCTTCTATTAAGGGAATGGTTGATAGAATGTGGTAGAACTGGTTTACTTTAAGGCCAAGTCTTAGTTGTAATTTCATTAGTCATTTTTGTTACAAAAAGCACTGTGCAATGTCTTATATCTCTGTTTATATTTATTTTGTTGTCCATTACAGGGTGTTTGCATTGGTCTTAGTGAAGTGATGGCAAGTGCTGGAAAACATCAATTAATAAATTTCATGGATGAACTAATCCCTACCATTCGCACAGCCCTTTGTGATAGGTGTGGTCTTTTACCCCTAATTTCTATGGCAATTGCATTAGTGCATGTGACTCCATATTTGTTTGATTTTGTTCTGCATTTTAAAGTAGTATATGCTCCCTGTTAACAGTTCACAAGAAATTCGCGAATCTGCCGGCTTAGCATTTAGTACGCTTTATAAGGTAAATAGAATCAAATTCTCACTCTGTTATGTGGGCACTTCAAATACTTACTTGATAATCTACTACGGCAGAGTGCTGGACTGCAAGCAATTGATGAGATTGTGCCAACTTTATTGAGTTCTTTAGAAGATGATGGAACGTCTGATACTGCACTTGATGGACTCAAACAAATTTTAAGGTTTATTAAACTTAAATGACTGAGTTGAAATTGATAATTTCCTTCTACTGTTATTATTTTTATTCGTAAGCTCGTTATGTGATAATTGTTGATGGTGTTTTCTTGGTGAGTTTAGTGTCCGGACATCTGCCGTCTTGCCTCATATCTTGCCCAAACTGGTCCATCCTCCACTTTCGTAAGAGCCTTTTCTTTTCATTATTCTTTTGATTTAGTTTTAGATTCTCTTACACTAACATACTAAATGCACAATGCATTTCTTGCAAAATCAGTGCCTTCAGTGCACATGCACTAGGGGCCTTAGCAGAGGTTGCTGGTCCTGGTCTAAATTCTCATATTGGAACAGTTCTTCCTCCCTTACTAGTTGCTATGGGAGATGATGACATTGTAAGATGTCTTTACTTTTATGTTCAAGCACTTGGTTATTTGTTTGATTGTTATATAATGTCAAGTAATAATCAACAAAAAATGATTACAAATAAATTACCTGATGATAGTTTGATGCACATTTTTTTGGCAGTAAATTGGATTTCATTGACAATAATAAATTATGAATACCATCTTTCTAACATACCATGTAAAGGCAAATCAATAAGGAATGAAAGTTGTAAGAGATCCAAAATTTAACACAATTAGTTCTGCATCCAAAATTTAACACAATTAGTTGCTGTCTTCCAGGCTGCTGCTTCTGCATACAGTACAGTTGCTGCTGGTGCTGCATTTGTTGCTGTCTTCCAGGTTTTCCTTCTTTCATTTGTTGCATTTGTTGCATTTGTTGCTGCTGGTGCTGCATTTGTTGATTTGAAGCCTCTTCCAGGTTTTCCTTCTTTCTTGGCTTTTCATTTTTCCATTGTGTTCATCATATGAATTATTAGCTACAAAAGTACAAATAGAATGCCTCGATCATGTTCTTTTTTGCAATGGATGTCTTTGTCATCTATAGAAAGGTAAATCAAATTATCAAAGTATCAAAAATTTGCGATCACTTAACCCGTTATCATGTTCTTTTTTGCGATCACTTGATGTCCGGTACTACCATGGTACTACCATTACCATACCAATATTTCGGTATTACCGAACTAGGTAGTACCGAAATTTTGGTACGGTAATGGTAGAGAAATTTGTGTACCAAGTATTTCGGTACGGTAGACGGTAGAGTAATTTTTGTACGGTACGGTACGGTATACCACCCCTAACAGTAACTAGGGATTTTAGTTGGAGAAAGATTGATTACCTTTAAAGGTGGGAGAGGGTCTTGTATTTATAGACAAACCCAACCGGGTTTGGACCCGTTTGGGGGCCGGGTCTGGACCCAAAAGCCTGTGGGCCTGACGTGGCAGGAGGCCCAGGGGGTTTAGGGCAGACGTGGCAGTACCCCGGGCAGTTTAGGGCTGACGTGGCAAAACCCTAGGCGATTTTGGGGTTGACGTGGCGGGTCGTGTGGTTCCTGTGCTTCTGGGAGAATAGGATGGCCCAGGCGGTGCCAGGTCATCTTTACCTCGTACTAGGTTGATGGGAGGCCTGTGGGACCGTCGAGGCTCGGAGGCCGAAGGCTGGTACGGGTTGCCGGGACGAGGCCGCAGGTTTCATGGGGGTTTGATTATCGGCTCGGTCCCGATGCCATGGCGGTCCGGGGCCGGGACGACGTGCTTTCGAGAGGAAGCAACCCTGGGCCTTGGCTTGATCCCAGGTCATCGAGGGCCTACTGTTGGCTGGGGGTGCCGGGTCATTTTTATCCCACCTTACAAGCCCCCCACTCCTGCAGGGATGCGTGAGCTAACCGTGGAGGAGTAGTTTTGGTCGTGGGGCAAACGTGGGAGAGGTTTTCGGTAGGTCTTTGGGACCAGTGTCGACGCTGGGTGAGGCTAGAAGGCCGAAGTCAGATCCTGTTTATCGAGGGGAGGCATTATGTCGAGTGTGGGGTCAATCTTGGCTTCGGAACGTCGTAGTGACGGGCCGACGTTGAGCCGTTGTGCATTTGTGAGAAAGCTGATCTGGTGCTTGGCCTGACCCCGGACTTACGAGGGTTTATAGGTCGGCAAGGGCGACGACGAGCTGTCGTGCTTTCGTGAGAAAGCTGCCCTGGTGCTTGGCCTGACCCCGGACTGGCGAGGGTTTATGGACGGGCAAGGGCGATGGCGAGCCGTCATGCTTTCGTGAGAAAGCTACCCTGGTGCTTGGCCTGACCTCAGACTGGCGAGGATTTATGGGCCAGCAAGGGCGATGGCGAGCCGTCGTGCTTTCGCGAGAAAGCTGCCCTGGTGCTTGGCCTGACCTCGGACTGGCGAGGGTTTATGGGCCGGCAAGGGCGATGGCGAGCCGTCGTGCTTTTGTGAGAAAGCTGCCCTGGTGCTTGGCCTGACCCCGGACTGGTGAGGGTTTATGGGCCGGCAAGGGCGATGGCGAGCATTAATGGCGTTCCGGGATTCGCGCGGCGTCACAACTTCCCAGGGGTCTTAATGATGTCCCCTAATCAATGCGTGGCGCTTCAATTCCCCAGGCGGAAGGCGGCGTGATGGTTGGGCTTCCGTTGCGTGGCCTCCTAGGGGTCATAATGGTAGGTTTGGAGGAGGCTATAAATACCCCACTCCCCTACTGCCTTTTCGATCACATCAGTGGTGGTCCATCGGCCATCAGAGACGTCTGCCTTGGACGGACGCCTGATACTTAAAAATTTTCAACTCTGGGGAGCCCTGGATTGGTGGTTACCCTGCCGTCTCGGTCTTCTTTTGGGTATACGGTCCTGGGGGTTGTCTGTCCAAAAGAGACTGAGACGGGAGGGGTATCGACCGAAGTCCGGGCCCGGGGGATAAGGAGCCTCGGATGGATGGCTCTTCTGCGATCCCTATCTTCCTTCGGGTAGACGGCTTTTGAGGGCTGTCTGCCCGAAGGAGACAGCGATGGGAGGCGGGCCGATCCGATTTCGATGTCCAGGAGGCTTGTACGCCGTTGCTGGTAGGGTCCCAGACCGAGGGCCCGGGGAAGGTGGTCTTCCTCCCACCCTCGAACAATTCGGGGTTTCGGTTTCCGAGGCCGTAAGCCCCGAGTTGCTCGCGGGTGAGAGGGGAACCGACCGAGTCCCGGAGCCCAGGGCGCTCGTCCGAGGCGAGCGCCTTAAATCTTTAAACAAAAACTTTTTAAGTAGTTGTGCCCAGGGGCCAAGGCCGGAGCCGGTTGGGCGGGAACCGATAGGTTGCCAACCGCCCAACTTGGTGACGTCACTGGCGCGGGTTTCTAGGAGAAGTGGCACGATTTTCTAGGGGCCGTTTCACGCGGATCTAGGAACAGTCAGCGCGGGAATCGAGGAGTCCCCTCCAGCTCTATAAATACCCCCTCCATCCCATTCTGTCTCACCCATCTCTCTCACTTTTTTCCTCAGAAGAAGAAAGGAAACTCTTCAGTGCCCCTCTTTTTCAACCAGCCGTACCCGCTCGTCTTTCCGAGGCCACCCAGGTTAGTCGTAGCTTTATTTCTTTAGCATGTCTAGGGCTCAGTCCGGCTCTTCGGCTTCGACCTCGAGGAGGGAAGGTAACCCTGATGCAGGGCTCTTCGACTCGACATCGTGGGAGGAGGACACTAGGGTGTACGATGTGAAGCACCTCTGCATCAGGAATCCGTTCGTGGTGCAGTGCAGTGACTCTGAGGAGGAAGGGAGCGAAAGTTCGGATGAAGTGGAGATATGGGATTTGGTGTCGGAGGAGGAGGGTAGTGATAGTGGGGGAGATGGAGAGGCTGAAGTGTCTGAGGTTCGGAGGAAGGGCACTAGGGAAAAATCCACGGTTCAGAGACGGAGCCGGGGTGCGGGCTCCTCTTCTACGGCGACCGTCCTCGAGCCCCTGGCCACCTCTTCGCCGGAGAGGGCTAAGAAGAAGAGGAAGCCGAGAAGGAAGTTGACGAGGCCCAGCAGTCCGAGCGAGGTGACTCCCGCTCGTAATATAGTGATAGGGTCGCCGGTACGTCCGAAGTCGGTTAGGCAGTATCCAGATGACCTCTCCGACAAAGTCCTGTACGGGGTGCAGCCTTCATCGCCGAGTCAGAAGAAGATAAGGATGGATGCGTTGCCGTCGATTCTGGAGGCAGGCGATCTAAAGGTTATTAAGTCGTCCTTCCACATCAAGTCCGGCTATGAGCTGATGGTGCTGAGCCCAAGCCTCCGTCCCACCGACCCACTACCGGAGTGGTATTGCATCTTCCCAGCAGGTGCGTTCAGTTCTGGGCTGAGGCTGCCGATCCACCCATTCATTCAGAATGTACTTAATTGGGCGTCTTTTGCCCCGATGCAGTACGGGCCAAACTCGTGGAAGCAGATGGTGTGCTTTGTGCTGCTTTGTGAGGAGAGGAAGGTGCCGCTTCGGCTGGACGTGTTTCGTGCGATGCTGGGGATCAGCTCGTCGGGGAAGTCTGAGGGGATCTTCTACCTTTCTCCTCAGGGTAGGGGGAAAGTAGTCCATGGCCATTCGGACTCCATTAAGGAGTGGAAGAGGAAGTACTTCGTGATTCGGAGCACGGAACCTTGGGACATCCCCACCCGCTGGAATTTTTATAAGCCGAACTTCAAGGCGCCGAGGCAGAAGGATCTGTCCGGCGAGGAGTGGGGACATGTTGAGCGCCTCCGTCGGGGGAACAGCATCAGCTGGCCGAAGGTGACGGAGGGTCAGCTGGCCGAAGGTGACGGAGGGTCACCTGGCCAGCGTCGGACTGAGCCCGGCCGAGTCTAGTATGTAGTCGTTTCATTTTTCTTGTTTTGGTGTTCTTTTGCGCTCATTGTCCTTAATGAGTCTTCTTGCAGGTATGGACCCAGAATCGATCAAGGCTAGGAGGCTTGCCCTGAAGAAGCAGAAGGCCGAGGAGGGGGGAAAAGCAAAGAGGACGAGGGAGTCTTCCCAGGTTGTCTCCGAGGTACCCACCGAACCGAGGGCGAAGAAGGTGCGCCCGGACGTGGGCAAGGAGGTGGCTGCCCCGTTGAGCCCTCGTCCGGCCAAGGTGGCTGATCGCGGCAAGGGGAAGGACCCTCCACTCTGAGCCGGTGCAGGGGAGATTGTGGGTGAGGAGGTGCAGCAGCCATGGGCGCCGGATTGGTCGATTTGGGGAAAGGACAGCTTAACCCATGGGCCCAATGCCATCGAGGTGGTGGAGAAGCTGGCGACCCCCCGGGATCGTCAGAGTATGAGCAACGAGACCGTGAAGGAGGCGTTCATGCGCCTGTCGCAGACGAACGTGCTGGTAAGTCTGCCGACCCCCTTTCCTCGTAACTTTCTTTGGAGCGAGTCTTTTTTCGAACAGTTTCTGGTTGTCGTAGGCTTGTTTGGAGGCGGCCCAAGTGAAGAGGCTTTACGAGAAGGCCGTGGAGCAGGAGCGGCAACGGGCAGACAAGTACCAGCAAGAGATGAAGGAGATGAAGGTCGAGCTCGAGGGCTCGCACAAGAGGGAGCAGCAGCTGAAGGTCGAGCTCGGGGCCGAGGATACCGAATGGGCTAAGAAGGTGGGCGCCCTGAGGAAGAAGTTTGCCAAGGAGAAGGAGGTGATGACGACGGAGGCCCAGGACCTCATAATTGCGGCCCAGAACGAGGTCTACGAGAAGGCTCTCAGTCACGTGAGGCACTTCTACCCGACCCTCGACCTGGCCGACTTTGATTATGACATGGTCGTCGAGCCGCCGCCGAAGACTCCCGAAGGGGACGAGCGTGAAGGACAGGTCGACGGGTCGGCCACCGACCCGCTTGTAGACCCGACCGACGTTGAGGTGGGGAACTAGGTTGTTTGTCTCCTTATTTTTGTCTTCCCCTTCTTCTTTGTTGTATTTGCCAACCGCGGACTGGCCACCGCATTTTTGTACGAAGAATTTTATTTATAAAAAGGATTTTTTGCTTGGCCAAGTATTTTGACCCCGAATCTTTCTGGACCATTTTATCAAAGTGTTTTGAGTGGTGGTTGGTTCCCTTTTTAGGTAACGGCTCTTCTTCCTGAGGCAGATCCTCATCGCTCCGACGTTGCATGGCTCCGGAGTAAAATTAAGGTCCTGGAGTCCACGTTGGTTCGTTACCGCGAGGGGGCTCACGATCAGGATGCTGCCTTTAACTATTATCGGGATAAGTCCGAGGCCTTGAGCGCGGAGGCGACCAGGCTGAAGAGGGCAATGGTGGATCGAGACCTTGGAAGCGCCGGTCTCGGGTACACCATGTCGAGCGCGTCGGTGCAGCGGCCCTCGTCTGAGAGGCTCCTTCGTGATGTCATAGTGAAGAAGGAGATGGAGATACACCGCTACAAGACGATGCTTGGCATGTCTGGGATGAGGACGGGATCTTCCTTGGGAGGGCGTCGAACAGAGGGGGTTCCTGTGGCGTTGCTGCTACTGGAGCACACCCAGCCGGTTGACGCCCAGAGCTCCGTGGCCGGCGTGTCAACCTTGGATGAACCCAAGGGCTGTTGTGACGAGGAGAGGGCTCCTAGCCGCTCGGTTGGAGTGAGATTACCCTTTGTCGAACCCGAGGGGCCCTAAGAGGTCCCTTAATCAGTAATTTCTTTCTTTTTAGCTAAGTGGAGCGGTCGTGTAACGGTCTTTGTTCTTTTTAAAGTAATAAGGGAGTATGAATAAGGGGTTTCTTTCCTCTCTTTGTTCTGGCCAATTATTTTTTGATCGAATGCGAGGGAGTTGAGGGTCGGATCTACCGAGACCTTGGGGGCCAGCACCGGAGTGGCGACTCGGGTGCCACAGCTTGAGAAAGCAACCCCTTCGCTCGGCGTAGGGTCGGACCTACCGAGATGCTGGGAGTTTCAACAAAAAGGTATCCTTTTCATACATATAGAGAGGGGCGCTAATGGCCTTTTACATAAGAGAGTTTACAAAACCGTTATTTACATTAGTCAAGCAGGAACCCTACTTCTGCTCTTCTAGGAATTTCATTAGGTGTTCGGCATTCTAGGGTCGCTTGATCGTCCGACCCTCCATATCTACGAGTCGGTACGTGCCGGGGCGTACAACCTCGGCTACCTTGTACGGATCTTCCCAGTTGGGGGCCAGCTTCCTCTTCCTTGTTGGGTCGGAGACGGACAACTTGTGTAGCACGAGGTCTCCGACCTGATGTCCATGGGGCAGACCTTCTTGTTGTAAAACCTCTCGATCCGCTGTTGATAGATGCTCCTTCGGACGAAAGACTTCTCCCTGACCTCGGAAACGAGGTCCAGGTTGGCCCTTAGGCCAGCTGAGTTATCTGCTTCGTCGAAGGCCATAATTCTTGGAGAGGGCAAGCCGACCTCGACTGGGATCACCGCCTCCGTCCCATAGGTTAAACTGAACGGCGTCTCCCCCGTAGGGATCCTTTTGGTGGTTCGGTGTGCCCATAGCACGCTGGGTAGCTCTTCCACCCACTGTCCCTTGGGGGAACCGTCGAGGCGCTTCTTAAGGCATTCGAGAATCTGTCTGTTCGCGTTCTCCGCTTGGCCGTTGGACTGAGGGTGGCATATAGCGGAGAAACGTTGCTGGACGCCGATATCTTTGCAGAACCTTCGGAAGTTTTGGCCTGCGAATTGGGTCCCGTTGTCCGTGATGAGGACCTGAGGGATTCCGAACCGGCAAATGATGTTTTTCCAGAAGAACTGCTGGGTTTGGCGCTCAGTGATGCTGGGCAGTGGCTCAGCCTCGAGCCATTTTGTGAAATAGTCGATGGCGACTATCAAAAACTTCCTCTGTCCGGTGGCTACGGGAAAGGGGCCCACCAAGTCCATGCCCCACATGGCGAATGGCGTCGGACTGGCCAGGGATTGGAGGTTGGCTTGAGGCACCCTCTTGATTGGGGAGAATCTCTGGCACGGGCCGCACCTCTTGACTAGGTCTTGGGAGTCTTGCAGCATTGTTGGCCAATAGTACCCCTGATTCAGGGCCTTTCGAGCAAGTGACCTGGTTCCTATATGGCATCCGCCGATCCCCTCATGAAGCTCTCTCAGTGCATAGCTAGCTTCGTCACTGGCGAGGCAACGGAGGTACGATTTCCCGTCTGTCAGTGTGTACGAGCGTTTGAAGAGGATGTCGTCGATCATGACGAACCTCTCTGCTCGGATCCTGACCCTTCTTGCTTCGGCCCGGTCTTCAGGAAGCTCAGCATTGATTAGGAATCTTCGAATGGGGGTGGTCCAGTCATTTGGGCTGACATCGTCCTGTACACACATTGCCTCTTGTTCTTGGTCATTGATGCTTGGCTTTAAGAGGACTTTGATGAGTACTGTTTGGTCGAGGCCCTCGAAGGAGGAAGAAGCAAGTTTCGATAATGCGTCCGCCTGGGCGTTCTGCTCCCTTGGGACCCTTACGACCGTGGAGCAGCAGAAGGATGCTAGGAGTCTGCGGACCATGGTCAGGTACCTTATCATTCGGTTGTCGCAGGCCTCGTATTCTCCGGTGATCTGATTGACCACGAGCTGAGAGTCGCTGAAGGCCCGGATTTGTGTCGCACTTGCCCGGTGTGCCAGGGTCAGTCCGGCGATCATGGCCCCATATTCCGCCTCGTTGTTGGAGGTCGGAAAGTTGATGTGGAGAGAGTATTGAAGGAGGAATTGGTCGGGGCCTCGGAGGATGATCCCAGCGCCACTCCCGGATTCACAGGAGGATCCGTCGACATAGACTTTCCAGGTCGGATCCGAACCTTCGACGCTGGGTTGCTCGGAAATTGTGCATTCGGTGATGAACTCGGCGAGGGCATGTCCCTTGATCGCCGTCCTCGGCTGATAGCCGATGTCGTACTGACTCAGCTCGATCGACCACTTGACCAAGTGGCCGGAGTTCTCTGGCTTGTGGAGGACGGTTTTCAACGGCTGGTCGGTCAGTACTTGGATGGAGTGAGCTTGGAAGTAAGGGCGGAGCTTCCGGGCCGCCATGACCAGAGCATAGGCCATTTTCTCTGTCTTTGCGTACCTCATCTCGGTGGGGAGTAGGACCTTGCTCACATAGTATAACGGCCTCTGAACCCCATCCTCTTCCCAGACGAGGACCACGCTGAGGGCACTATCCGAGGCGTATAGGTAGAGCCACAGCGGTTCGCCCGGCTCAGGTTTGCTGAGAAGAGGAGGGTGGGCGAGGTACTGCTTCAGCTGTTCGAAAGCCTCTTGTTGATGGGCGCCCCACTCGAAGCCCCCTTTTCCCCGTAGAGCTTTGAAGAAGGGGAGAGATTTCTCCCATGACTTGGAGAGGAAACGACCGATGGCCACGAACCTTCCCGCAAGCCTCTGAACCTCCTTGACATTCCGAGGCGGGGCCATGTCTATTATGGCCTGGATCTTTTCTGGGTTCGCCTCGATGCCGCGCTGGCTGACGACGAACCCCAAGAATTTTTGGGAGGAGACACCGAATGCGCACTTGGCAGGGTTGAGCCTCATGTGTGAATTCGGAGGATTCCGAAGGCTTCCTCGAGGTCGGCGACGTGATCTGGTCCTTCTTGGCTCTTGATGAGCATGTCGTTGACATAAACCTCCATGTTGTGACCGATCAAGTCTTTGAAGATCTGGTTTACGAGTCGTTGATAGGTGGCTCCGGCGTTCTTCAGCCCGAAGGGTATAACGTGGTAACAGAAGAGGCTCTGGTCGATGACGAACGAGATTTTTGCAATGTCCGACGGGAACATCCGGATCTGATTGTACCCTGAAAAAGCATCCATGAAGGACAGCAGCTCGTGTCCCAAAGTCGCATCGATCAAGGCATCGATGCTGGGGAGGGGGAAAGGATCTTTCGGGCACGCCTTGTTCAGGTCCGTGAAGTCTATACAGATCCGCCAACCCCCGATTGCCTTTTTAACCATGACGATATTTGCCAGCCACTCAGGATAGCTGACCTCCTGAATGAATCGGGCGGACAAGAGTTTGTCCACTTCCATTTTTACTGCTTGCTGCCTCTCTGGGGCGAATTTGCGCCTCTTCTGGACGACCGGCTTGGAGCCTGGGTTGACGCTCAGCCTATGCATGATCAGGTCTTCGGATATCCCGGGCATGTTGGAGGGCTTCCAGGCAAAGAGGTCGACGTTGTGGCGGATGCAATTGATTATGTCCGAATTCAAATCTTCGGAGAGCGAGCAGCTCACTCGAAACTGCTTCGACTCGTCTGCCGCTTCGAACGGGACTTCCTCCAGCTCATCGGCTGGTTCGAGATCGAAACCGTCTCTCTCGGACCCGAGCTCGACGGCATCGAGGGGGAAGACGTCCCCTCCAACGGCGGTCACGTAGCAGGACCGTGCCGCCTCTTGGTTACCTCGGACGACACCGACCCCTTGCTTGGTGGGGAATTTTAATTTCAAGTGGTAGGCCGACGGTACCGCTTGAAGGGAGCAGAGCCCGGGTCAGGCGAGTATGGCATTATACGCCGCCTTGACGTTCACCACCATGAAGTCCATAGACTCGGTCCGTCGGATGGGAGCCGAGCCCGCGGTGACATCATGAGTCACGATCCCTTCTATTACGACGGGGACGCCGGAGAACCCATGCAAGGTGTATCCGGCCGACTTGAGCTTGTCTTGGGGCAGTTTGAGATTCTCGAAGGCTTCAAGAAATAGGATGTTGACCGAGCTGCCGTTGTCGACAAGGATCCGGCGAACTTCAAAATTCGCCATGTCAAGATTGATGACGAGGGCATCGCAATGAGGGAGGCGGACGCCCTCAAGATCCTCTCCGGAGAAGGAGACAGGGAGCAGCTGTACTCGGGGTGAGGGGAGATCTTGGACAGCATTTACCTCCCGCACGAATGCCTTTCGGGAAGTATTAGACTCCCCTCCCATTAGTCCTCTGTGGACACAATGCAAAATGGCCTGCCTTTCGGCTCCATTGGGGTCGGGATCCCCGCTCCTGGTGGCGGCTTGGAGTATGGGCGAGAGGCAAAGGCCTCCAGTTCCTCGTATCCTTTCGATCCCATGGGCTTTCTCTTGTGAACTCGCGGAGGTACCCTCGGGAGATGAGGGCCTCGATTTCGTCTTTTAGGGCCCGAAACTGGTCGGTTTCGTGCCCATGATCCCTATGGAAGCGGCAGTAAAAGCGTTGGTCTCGCTTCTTGTTGTTGCTCGGTCGGGGAGGTAGTCGGACAAGGCCCTTGTCCTCAATCTCCAAGAGGATGGCGGACACGTTCTGTGTCTAGGGCGTGTATCTTTCGAAGCGAGGGATCGGGGGTACCCTCTTCATGCCGACCCCTTCCTTTGCTGCTTTTCTGGCAGGTTCGGTCTCGTCGATACTGCGTTTGCCCTTCCCTGTAGCTTCTTTATTGCCCTCCGGGTTTAGAGCTTCTTCAGCTCGTATGTACTTCTCGACCCGGTTAAGAAGGTCGGGAAAGTCCAGAGGGGGCTTCTTCGCCAAGGAGACCTTCAGCTGGTTGTGCTGGACATTGTACCGGAAGGCGGCCGAGGCGACCCCGGCGACGAGGGCGGAGACGGATCTCGCCTCGGCAGTGAACCTCTTGACGAAGTCACGGAGCGACTCCCCCTCCTTCTGCCGGAGGTCAAGTAAGGACGCACTCGTCTTCTCGGCCTTCCTACTGGTGACGAAGTGGGCCAAGAAGTTGGCTTCCAGCTAGTCAAACGAGAAGATCGAGCCTGGGGAGAGCTTGGAGAACCATTCCATGGCCGGACCCCGGAGGGTGGCTGGGAACGCGCAGCACAGCAGGGGATTCGAAGCACTGTGAATCATCATGAAGGTCTTGAAGCCCTCCATGTGATCAGCTGGATCACCCTCGCCATTGTAACTCTCGAACTGTGGAGGCCGGAAATTCCGGGGAATTTCTGCTTCTAAGATGGTAACAGAAAATGGTGGTTGTGTAGGCCTTCGGCCTAGCCCGGGGTTTGGATTTCTGTCACCGATGCGTTCAAGACGATTCTCCATCTCTAGGAGGCGTCAGAGTACCTCGTCCGTGCACCCAGGGGGAGGGGTTGGGTCACGAGTGTGGCTGCTCCCCTCGTCCATTTGATGGGGTTGGCTGAGAGTCGCAGCCCTTGGCGATCCGTGAATAGCTTCCATGATTTCATCCCGGAAGCTGCGGAACTCGGCCCTCGTGACCGCGCCATGGTCGATAGGTTGGCGTGGTGGCATCGGTCTTCGACCGATGCGGCTGAGTGCCGATGACCTTCCTTCGTGCGCAGGCCTGGAGCGATTCGGGGCCGAGTTGGAAGCGGTCCCTCCCCTAGCCTGACTAGCCCTTCGGTCTGGATGATCCGACGAAGGTCGGAAGCGGCGGGATGCTGCGCATTTGGTTGGGGCCCGGGGTTCGCCTCCGGATTGTTGGATCCGTGTATGCCGCCGAGGTCGTCCTGAAGAGGAGTCTCGTTCGGGCGGAGGACGGAAGTAACTGCTCTCCTGGCCTTGGGAGCCATAGGAGCGCGGGTCGAGGGGAGACTGCTGATGGCGAAGCTCGGGCTGTCGTCCGCACCGAAAATTGTTCCCACAGACGGCGCCAACCTGATGCGGTTTGTTTTTGGGGGGAGTGTGGATGCACCAGGTGTGAGTTCCTACTCGATTTGTATTGGTGGAAGGATGCGGTGCTGGACGGTCCGCCAGAGGTTCGGCTCGGTGCTGGAGGATCATCTCGGATCCGGATGCTCCACCTCGTGTCCCTGCAGACGGTCTAGGAACACCGGGGTTGGTCCCGGTGGCAGACCCTCCGACGATCTAGTTAGTTCTGTGAGAGAGTAACCGTAATTAGGGGTTTTAGTGGGAGAAAGATTGATTACCTTTAAAGGTGGGAGAGGGTCTTGTATTTATAGACAAACCCAACCGGGTTTGGACCCATTTGGGGGCCGGGTTTGGACCCGAAAGTCCGTGGGCCTGACGTGGCAGGAGGCCCAGGGGGTTTAGGGCAGACGTGGCAATACCCCAGGCAGTTTAGGGCTGACGTGGTAAAACCCTAGGCGGTTTTGGGGTTGACGTGGCGGGTCGTGTGGTTCCTGTGCTTCTGGGAGAATAGGATGGCCCAGGCGGTGCCAGGTCATCTTTACCTCGTACTAGGTTGATGGGAGGCCTGTGGGACCGTCGAGGCTCGGAGGCTGAAGGCTGGTACGGTTTGCCGGGATGAGGCCGCGGGTTTCATAGGGGTTTGATTATCGGCTCGGTCCCGATGCCATGGCGGCCCGGGGCTGGGACGACGTGCTTTCGAGAGGAAGCAACCCTGGGCCTTGGCTTGATCCCGGGTCATCGAGGGCCTACCGTTGGCTGGGGGTGCCGGGTCATTTTTATCCCACCTCACTAGGGGTCCTAGATTTAACATTGTCAAATGCCCGGGAAAATTCAAAGGCGCATTGGGGCGTAAGAATTCATATGGAAGGACAGAGGAGTTGGATCGTATAATTAGAAGATGGTATCATTAGAGCATTTGTAGTCGATTTGCCAAATTTTCCAAAATTTGGAAAAAAAATCCTCTGTAGTCGTTGGCCAAATACCCAAAAAATGGGTTTGATCGCTACAGTACGCGGCTATATTTGGCAATCGAAATGGCAATTGCCAAAATATAGCTGGACGATAGATTATCTACCGGATGAAAGATTATGTTTCGTCGCTTAATTTTTTTTAAATCAGACGATAGATAAAGTGCCGTCCCAACCAATTAAAAAATTAAAAAAATGTCGGACGGTAAATAATACACCGTCCAACAATTTTGCTAAAGACAAAAGTGTTGGGACGGTGTATTATCCACCGTCCCTCACATTTGGAGCTTTTTTTTTAAATATTTTTTTAATAAAATTTTTGAGACGAAAGATAATCCATCGTCTGACCAAATTATAACTTTCGACCACTACAGTGCCCAGCCAAAATTTCTATTTCCATTTGCCAAATACCCAAAAAAATGGATCACAACGACTACAGATGCTCTTAAATGTTTTGATCTTCATGATTCTTTCCCAAGGCGAAGTCTTAAGCAGAGTTCCTATAGTATGTACCCTATAACATTGTTTCCATGATATGCTCGAGAAAATATTGAGAGAAAATTGGGTGTATCTTTGTGGTTTGAAGTCGTCTAGAACGAAGATAATAATAATCAGGTCAGATAAATCAAGCAGTAAAAATCTTAGAGCATCTCCAACCAAGCTAACAATTTTGGATATCTAGAATAAACAAAACGAAAAATTATTGAATAATTTGGCTTGCAAAAAAAAATTCATATTTCAACCATGCTAATTATTTTGTTAGCCATAAATATTTTAAAACCCAAAATAAAATAAAATATTAAAAAGGCAAACCCCCCTCCCCCAAAAATAAAAAACAGCCCAAGGAGAAGAAACTTCTCATGAACTCACTCCCGCGATTATGTTTTTTGCATTTTCTTTGCTTTTTTTTTGGTGCTAGGAGAGAAAAAATCTGCTTCAACAGGACTCGTTAAATCACTCACCAAAATAGATACTTCAAATTCACTCTCCAGATCTATTAAATTTGTGTCGCTTGCCAGACTTTCCTTCCGCTTCTTTTGCATATTGAAATCGTAAAAATAATGCTAAAAAGAAATCGCAAAAATTAAATTGAAAAAAAATTGCGAGGAAAAGATCGCAAAAAAAAATTGTGAAAAAAAATAGCTAAAAAAATTGCAAAATAAAAATGCTAAAAAAATCGCGAAAAAAACAAACAGATATCGCGGGAGTTCGTGAGAAGTTTCTTCTCCTTTGGGCTTGGGGCTGGGCTTTTATTTGGGGGCTCGGGCCTTTTTTTGGGGGGGTGGGGGGTGGGGGCTTTGGTTTTTTATTTGAGTTTTGGACTTTATATTTTTATTTTATTTTATTTTGGATTTAAAAATATTTATGACTAGATAAAATAACTATTATAATTGGATTGTGTTGTAAAATAATGGAGACGATGCTAGAAAGTAAAAGAGACAAGACAATAAAGGATAATTTGTATTCAAATGATTTCCTTTTCTTTTTAGCACCCACAAATGATTCATCTAAAGGCCTATTTATAGACTTACAAAAGAAGTTGAAAGGACAAACATGGAGTAAATGGTGAGTGGAGAACATGGAGATCATGGGGTTAGTGGAGAAAATGGGATAATGGAGAGATATTCACATTAATTGATTTTTAACACTCCCCATTGAATGTCTCGTAATTGAGGATAAGAATATGCCTCGATACTGCCTCATTAAAAACCTTACCAAGAAAACCCAATGGGACAAAATTTGGTGAAGGGAAAAAGAGTGCAGTGCATATCTTTTCTCCCCCTGAAAAGATCATCCTTTTAGATCTTTCAAACGACGCATCCCAATCATGTTTACCATCTTTTCAAATGTTGTCGTGGGTAGAGCCTTAGTGAACAAATCTGCTGGATTCTCACTTGACTTTATCTGCTGAACACTTATTTTACCATTTTGTTGAAGATCATGAGTGAAGAAGAACTTTGGTGAGATATGCTTCGTTTTATCACCTTTGATGTAGCCATCCTTTAGCTGAGCTATGCATGCTGTATTATCTTTAAATAAGGTTGTGGGGATATCTTTATCGACTGAAAGGCCACACGTTCCCCGGATATATTGAGATATCGACCTCAACCAAACACATTCACGACTTGCCTCGTGGATTGCCAATATTTCTGCATGATTAGTTGAAGTTGCTACTAGTGTTTGCTTTGTAGAACGCCATGAAATTGCTGTTCCTCCGCAGGAGAACACATATCTTGATTGAGATCGGGCTTTATGTGGATCAGATAAATATCCTGCATCTGCATACCCAATTAAATCTGATTTGGACAGGTTAGAATAATACAAGCCCATATCCATGGTCCCTCGAAGATATCTAAATATATGTTTCACACCATTCCAATGTCTTCGAGTTGGTGAGGAACTATATCTTGCCAATAAATTTACCGCAAAAGATATATCAGAACGTGTATTGTTAGCAAGATACATCAATGCTCCAATGGCACTAAGAAATGGTACTTCAGGACCAATTAGTTCTTCATGTTCCTCACGAGGTCTAAACACATCTTTATTAACATCTAATGACCTCACTACCATGGGAGTACTTAAGGGATGAGCTTTATCCATGTAAAACCTTTTAAGTACTTTTTCCAGATAAGTGGATTGATGCAAGAAAATCCCATCTTTCAAATGTTCAATTTGAAGACCTAAACAATATCTTGTTTTTCCAAGGTCTTTCATTTCAAATTCTCTCTTTAAACATTGCACGGCTTGTAATAACTCTTCAGGAGTTCCGATAATATTTAAATCATCAACATAAACAACAATTATAACAAATTTTGATCCTAAACCTTTTATAAATACACATGGGCATATAGGATCATTATTATAACCCTCTTTTATTAAAAATTCACTCAGACGGTTATACCACATCCGTCCTGATTGTTTTAATCCATATAATGCTTTGTTTAACTTAACTGAGTAAATTTCCCAAGAATTATCATTATGTGCTTCTGGCACTTTAAATCCTTCAGGGATTTTCATATATATATCATGGTCTAACGAACCATACAAATAGGCCGTGACCACATCCATGAGACGCATTTCAAGTCTTTCATGCACTGCCAGACATATCAAATATCGAAATGTTATTGCATCCACCACAGGAGAATATGTCTCTTCATAATCAACACCAGGCATCTGGGTAAAACCTTGTGCGACAAGCCGTGCTTTATATCTAGTAATCTCATTTCGTTCATTTCTTTTCCGTACAAATATCCATTTATAGCCTACTGGTTTGATCTCTTTTGGTGTTCGGACTACAGATCCAAAAACTCCTCGTTTTTCAAACGAGTCTAATTCAGACTTAATTGCCTCTTTCCATTTTGGCCAATCATTTCTATTTCTACACTCTTCCACAGAGGTAGGTTCATGATCCTCGTTTTTATTTATGATATCGCGCGCTATATTATATACAAAAATATTATCGACAATTATATTATTCCGGTCCCATCTTCTTCCCGTAATGACATAGTTAATCGAGATCTCTTCATTTTCATTAATTTCAGGTACCTGATTCTCTTCATTATTAACTATGTCAATGGTCTCTTCTGGAGAGACATCCTCGATTTGACAATCATGGTTATTTGCTCATTTTCTTTTTCGAGGATATTTATCTTTGGAACCAAGTGGTCTACCACGCTTCAAGTGTGCCTTAGACTCACTAGCAATTATAGGTTGTCCTTCAGGGACATCAATTTTGATAGGAGCATTTACAGCTGGAATATGAGATTTTGTTATTCTTTTGTGGTCAGTAAATGCATCTGGCAGTTGATTTGCAATACCTTGCAAATGAATTATCCTTTGAACTTCTAATTCACTTTCTTTTGTTCGAGGATCTAAACATTTCAATGATAATTCATTCCATGAAATATCTTTTTCCAACTGTTTATTATCTCCCCTTAATGTTGGGAATAGTGATTCATCAAAGTGACATCTGCAAACCTTGCAGTAAACAAATCTCCAGTTGTCGGTTCAATATACTTGATTATAGATGGAGATTCATGCCCAACATATATTCCCGTCCTCCTTTGAGGTCCCATTTTTGTGCGTTGTGGTGGATTAATTGGGACATATACCGCACATCCAAAAATTTGTAAATGGGAAATATTTGGTTCCTGACCATGAACCAATTGTAAGGGAGAATTATCATTATAACTGGTTGGCTAGATGCGTATAAGTTGTGCTGCATGTAAAACAGCATATCCCCAGGCCCAAACGGGGAGATTTGATTTCATAAGCATTGGTCTAGCAATCCATTGGATCCGTTTTATAAATGATTCTGCCAAACCATTTTGAGTGTGAACATAGGCTACTGGATGTTCCACTTTTATCCCAATTGACATACAATAATTCATAAAAGATTGGGATGTAAATTCACCAGCATTATCAAGACGAATTGTCTTTATCGGATAATCAGGAAAATATGCCCGCAACCGAATTATTTGTGCAAGTAATCTTGCAAAAGCCAAATTACGAGATGATAATAAACACACATGTGACCATCGAGTTGATGCGTCAATTAGAACCATAAAATACCGAAACGGTCCACATGGGAGATGAATCGGACCACATATATCACTATGAATTCGTTCTAAAAATGACAGTGATTCGTTCTTTATTTTGGCTGGTGAGGGCCTTGTAATTAACTTTCCTTTGGAACAAGCAACACAAAGAAATTCATGGGATTGAAAAATCTTCTGGTTTTTCAATGAATGACCACATGATTTCTCAATAATTTTCCGCATCATCGTTGAACCGGGATGACCTAACCGATCATGCCAAACCTTAAATATATCTGTAAACCTCATCTTTATTGTATTATATGATTCAACTATTCTTATAGTTGTATAATACAATCCAGATGAGAAAGCTGGTAATTTTTCTAAGACACACTTTTTGTCCATCATATTTGAGGTAATACAAAGATATTCAATACCTCTTTCATTCATAGTCTCAATATGATATCCATTTAGACGAATATCTTTAAAACTTAATAAGTTTCTTTGAAACTTAGGCTAAAATAATGCATTTTCAATTATGAATTTTGTGCCTTCTGGCATTATAAAATTTGCTCTTCCGGAGTCTTCAATTATCTTTGCACAGCCTGATATGGTATTGACATGTGCTTGATCATTTCTCAGATTAGAAAAATATTTCTTATCTTTAAGAATGGTGTGGGTAGTAGCACTGTCTGCAAGACATATATCCCCAACTTGGATCTTGGATTGATACATATTTATAATCTAGATAAAGAAAGAAAAAAAATGCGAATAAATAAACTTGAAAGCAATATAAAGCATATAATAATAATGAAGAATGACATGAATTTGAAAATAAAATTAAGCTAAAGAAAAACTTTAACAAAACTGAAACAAACTGAAATAAAACATAGTTCATAGCAAACTTAAACATAGAAACAAAATAACAAGCTAAAAGAAACTTCAAATATCATAAGCACCTTGATCACTTCTGGTCACTTCCATCTTCAGGATGGATAAGGAAATCAGCTGCATCCAGGTGCATCAAATCATCGAGACCTTCGGTGAAATCATTGGAGTCGTCAGCAATGAAATTTACTTCAACATTCTTTCCTTTGTTCTTCAACGACTCTTGATAAAGATCAACAAAATGCTTGGGAATACGACAAGTACGCGACCAATGGCCTTGCATCCCGCATCGGTGGCAGATGCTTTCCTTCATCTTCTTATTCATGTCACCATCATTGTTTCCTCGTGATTCATCCCTAACATTGTGGTTACTTCGACCACCGAGAAAATAACCTCTTCCTCTTCCTCGTCCACGTCCACGTCCACGTCCGCGGCCTCGGCCACGACCACGACCACGATTATTATTGAATGCTATCACATTCACTTCAGGGAATGGAGCAGAGCCAGTAGGACGAGACTCATGATTTTTCATCAATAACTCATTATTTTGCTCAGCAACAAGAAGACAAGATATCAAATCTCCGTATTTTGTAAAACCCTTTTCATGGTATTGTTGTTGCAAGAGCACATTAGATGCATGAAATGTGAATAACATTTTTTCCATCATATTAGAATCAGTAACAGTTTCACCACATAATTTTATTTGTGAACTGATTCGAAAAATAGCCGAGTTATACTCACTAACATATTTAAAATCTTGAAAACGGAGATGCATCCAGTCGTAACGTGCTTTTGGAAGAATCACAGTTTTCTGATGATCATACCTCTCTTTCAGTGATTTCCAAAGATATGCAGGATCTTTGACCGTGAGGTATTCAACTTTCAACCCCTCATGAAGGTGATGGCGAAGAAATATCATTGCCTTCGCCTTATCTTGGTTGGATGTTTCTTTTGATTCATCAATTGTCTCCTTGAGACCTTTAGCATCCAAATGGATCTCCGCATCCAACACCCACGACAAATAATTCTTGCCGGTAATATCAAGAGCTTCAAATTCAAACTTGACAAGGTTCAACATGATGAAACTATATGTATATATAAAAAAAAATGCAATTAGAAAAAAAATTTTAGATCAAACTATAACTTTTCTGATACACAAGATCCAAATGAATGGCGAGTGTAGAGCATACTTAGTTATAGTGACCTTAATATTATAATATGAGTATAAAAAAAATGCTATAACTTTTCTGATGCACAAGATCCAAATGAATGGCGAGTGTAGAGCATACTTAGTTATAGTGACCTTAATATTATAATAGTATTAAAAAAAATACCTCGAATAGTTGAAGTTGAGCCTCGTGCTGATAACGTGTTGTACAATAATGGAGACGATGCTAGAAAGTAAAAGAGACAAGAGAATAGAGTATAATTTGTATTCAAATGATTTTCTTTTCTTTTTAGCACCCACAAATGATTCATCTAAAGGCCTATTTATAGGCTTACAAAAGAAGCTGAAAGGACAAACATGGAGTAAATGGTGAGTGGAGAACATGGAGATCATGGGGTTAGTGGAGAAAATGGGATAATGGAGAGACATTCACATTAATTGATTTTTAACAGATTGTGAATTTTTTGGCTGGCTAAAATTTTCAAGTTCTCCATTTCGTCTATTCTAGAGAGCCAAAGTAGCTAACATGATTGGAGGTGTTCTTAGAGAGATGTCATATTTTATTTGAACGAATAATACTACTATTAGGAACTAGAAAGAGAGGGACCGTAATACAATCTTTCTTTGCCAAAAAAAATGGCTAAAACTTTTTTTTTCATTTAAATGTAGACAACCTTTATGCTAGAAAAGATGATGCAGAAGAATCTAATTAATTGTACTAGTAATCTGGACTTGGCACGTTCTAATATTTTTTTTAAAAGTAAAGACTATGATGTAGACTGACATTGAATTTGAGATAATTTTTACACATCCCAAACACTTATCATACTCTTTAGAAATTATTCTTAGTGGCATTAATTTTTATTTTATATCAGTGACATTTTTGCAAATAATTATGTCGTAAATAAATTTGAACTTTGAGGGTATTATAGTAACTGACAACAGTTGAGTATATTGATGGTTAATATAACTCTCGCTTAAAAATAAGTGGTTGAGATTAGATGGTTGTTTGTCTATAAACTAGGTTTGCCCGTTGGCACGTGCCTATGGCACGTCTTCGAAACGATGCAGCTTATGTAATCCTATTTGACTAACAAATCACATAGGTAACAACATTTATATGCAATACTACCGGGCTAGAAACTCCACGATAATTTATAAAAAACAATTAGAATATCGTAAAATAATCACATATATATCTCTAAATTGTTTTTCTTATATCATACAGATAGAACCATCAAAGCTCCAGCCAACATATCTATATAGAACTAACAAGATATATAATTAAAATAGAGAATATAGTTATGGATACAAAAAATGACTGCATGCCTGTAGGGTTTAGAAGTCAATCACAAAGTAAATACGTAGCGGAAATAAATTAAAAATTCTGAAGCCGGGCTATGGATCCATGCAAAAATCATAAAATGTGTTATGAGTTTTTACTTCAATGATGGAACGACTGTCTGTATAATCCGCTAATCACGAGCATTGCAACGTTGCGGTGCCTCTACGGTATCCACACGAATGAACGAAATCGGACTCTCCCTAACGCTGCAGTGCTAGCTGCGGGAAGAGGATGATCCTCTCTCTCTCTCTTTCTCTCTCTCTCTCTCTCTCTCTCTCTCTCTCTTTCTATCACTTTCTGTGACTGCTAGGGTTTTCCTTGTCATTTCCCCCCCCCCCCCCCACACACACACACACACACACACACACACACACACACACACACACACACACATATATATGGAAAAAAGGGGTATGAGCAACTTGCTCATTTAGTAAATGAACAATTGATGAGGTGGCATACATGTGATACATTGAGCAACCAACCACTTTTAGGATTTTCCATTCACATGCATGACACCTCATCAATTGCTCATTTACTAAATGAGCAAGTTGCTCATACCCCTTTTTCCCATATATATATATATATATATATATATATGGAAATGCTCCATTGAAAACGGGTCTAGTTTTCACGGGTTGGAAAACACCAATCTGAGCCGTTGGATCGCTCATGATCGTATTCAGCGGCTCATATCGAGCTCCCCATAACCCGTTTCAATTGATCAGCAGAGGTTTATTTTGGGAATTTCGTCACAAATAACTCTTCGCTGAACAGATTCCAAAAAAAATTGATATAACATAGGCCGTTATTGGGAACAACGGCCTAGGTTATAAAAATTTAGAACAAGACCGTTGTTCCAAACAATGGCCTATAATTCAATTTTTTATAACCTAGGCCGTTGTTCCCAGCAACGGCCTAGGTTATATTCATTTTTTCAGAGCGAATCATGCGAAGAGTTATTTGGGACGAAATTTCCAAAATAACCCTCCGCCACTTAAGTAATATTGGGTGATGGGCGGAGGCGATCTGAGCCGCTGATCACGATCAAAAGTGATCCAACGGCTCAGATTGGTATTTTCCAACCCGTGAAAACAAACCCATTTTCAATGGAGCATTTCCCATATATATATATATATATATATATATATATATATATATATATATATATATATATATATATATATGGGTAAAAGGGATATGAGCAACTTGCTCATTTAGTAAATGAGCAATTGATTATGTGGCATGCATGTGATACATTGGACAACTAACCCTTTTAAGGCTTTTTCAATCACATGTATGCCACATAATCAATTGCTCATTTACTAAATGAGCAAGTTGCTCATATCCCTTTTTCCCTATATATATATATATATATATATATATATATATATATATATATATATATATATATATATATATATAAGGGAATCCACCATAAGAGAGTGGAGAGACTGCCTGGCTCACATTCTAACCTAGATCAGATTCATATGTGGGCCTTCTAATTTTGGTTGACCCATTTAATCTAATTAATTGTCCAACCAATGTTGGGAGCCAAAGTTTTACTTGGATTCTCAATTAAATTCATTTTATGCATTTAAATCTCAATTCCGATCCATTCTAAATGTGTGATCCTGTAGGTTCCCATTATATTGACAGTAATACTAAAATCATATTTTAGTGTTAGAAACAGTGAGCGGTATCTAGCAATACATCACCGCTACTCAAGTAACGGGAATGCCAGTGATTTGACATTACCTATGCGTGACCAACGTTACAATGTAGTACAGTCCTTTTGTTCAGATATCTTAATTGACCACAAGGCATGGAGGGTGCCAACCTTGTACATATCAATCTTTATTTTTTTGATGTCCGAGTATACTTATTAAAACAAATAAGATCAATATCTCATACTAACTCATTTGAGTACGGTCATGCATTTTGTAGTCTCACATAATCAATGGGTCCGAAGATATCACTTCTGTTATGTAAGAGGGACAAATTCTATCTAAGTCACTCACATCCCTCCGCATGATTTATAGTATGTCCAATAGCCGACTTTATAGTCACTATCACATGTGACGTTTGACAATATTAAAAAGTATAACTTCTCATGTAGGGAACCGTAGTGACTTCAAGTCAAAGTACCATGTACACTACGGTAACTGTGAGAATCGCTCATGACACGTAACGATCTATACAACATTCTCATAGTGGGTCAGTACATTATTACTCTAATATATACCCATGTGAAGGCTTGATATCTCATATTCATAACCCGTGAGATATTGTAACCCCTGTTTCTGGTTGTACGGATTTTTCTTGTATTTTTGTAGTGTTCTGTTTTCTATTTTAATGTATTTTGAGTCTTGGACTTGTTGTGGGACTTCTATTGCAATTTATTATTTCTTGTATTATTGTTATTATTATTATTATCCTTATTATCTTTTGTTAGCCCAATCCATTTCCAAGCCCATAATATTATCTACCCAAATCCATAAACTTATTGGATCCTGAACCCAAATCCTAGTCTACCCAAACTCACAAACCCATATACTCTCTAACAACTAACCCAGATCTCCTTCCCCACAATCCCCCGTATCTTTTAACTACCCACTACCCACTACTTATTTATTATTTTATTAAAAACCCCCACTCTCTTTCTCCTCAATTCCCGTTCTCTCTCTCTTCCACTATCTTTCTCTCTACTCTGTTTCGAAACCCAATAGACACTCACATTTCCCCCTTCATCTTCCTCCTTCGACCTCCCGACACTACCGTCGCCATTGGCAGCCGCTGGACCTCCGCATCCTGCAACCTCCTCTGCAAGCTTCCTCCCCCATCGACCTCCACCGCTCCCGATCTTAGTCCCGACCACCTGCTCCTCCGTCGCTCGCCTCGCTGTCAACCTTCGAGCGCAGTCAACTTCCATTGCTCCGTCGCAGCTCTTCCCCCGCTTGACTGTCGCCTACTCGCGAGCAACCTCGAGCACCCATCACCGTTGCACCGTCGCGCCATCATCCTCCTTCGAGCGCTTCCCGCTCGAGCCATCGTCATCGCCTCCCGCTCAAGTGCCGCAATGCCGCCAGTCTTCACCTCGATCATCGCCTCCGTCCCCAACCACCAGAGGACCCCCTAGTCCCTCGTCATCGTCGTCGAAGCCTCGAACACACCCCAATCGTCGTCATCCCCAAAGCCCACTGAAGTTGAGCTGCCCTCGCTTCCTTACCACCATCGTCTTCAAGCTCCCACCATGGTCGAGCACCCCCTCGTCTCCCTGCTCGGACTGCAACCGCCGCTCGCCACCTTCGAGCTTGCGCCCTCCGTCCTGGCCTCTCCCTCCGCCATCTCAGCCCGAACCCCCGAGCCCCCTAGATTGTACCGCAACACCGTCGAGTCTTCGCCACCGCAGTCGCCGTCCCCTCTCCCACCAACTCTCCCTCTCTCTGTGTCGCTGTGAAGAAGAAGAGAAGAGGATAGGCTGTTCTGGTGTTTGCTGTTGTGTGAAGAGGGATTAGTTGTTTCAGTGTTTGGGGTTGTGGTGTAAGGGGATCTGCTGTTTGTGTGCTGTTTGGTGTGTGGTGTTCTGGGGTAGTAGATCCGATCCAGGCTTTTGGTGTTTTGCCGTTTGGTTTTGCTGTTGCTGTTGGTATTTTGCACGTGTCTCGCTCGTGCTTTAGTTCGTCGTCCGGGATTCCGATTCCGTTATTCTTTTCGCTTAATCAAATCTCTCACACAAAAGGCAAGTCCACTTGAACTCGTTTATTTTTCTAGTTCAAGATCAATGATCTCCTCCGCAAGTAGTTCTCTTTCAATTATCGTAATACTGCTTTGTGTACTTTCCGTTGGGGATATCTAGGGTTTACACGAGCTAACCCGAAGTATCCTTGAATCATGCCAATATCCATTGATTCAAATCAAAACTTGCATGCACACACGACATGAACAAATTGACTAGAACTTGCATATGAGAAATATATAATGATATGAATACATGTTGATTGATTGAGATCTCGAGAATTGAATCGTGACATGATAATCTTGCCTTGTATACAGTAGAATTTCATCTCAACTTGTTGTACCTTAATGTTAATGCACTTCATGATAACAAGAACATGTTGATTATTCACTTTGATATATATATGATGATCTTTATTATGTCTTACTGCCTATTTTGTTTTGTACTGAGGTTTCGACCCTGTTACAATAGGAATCAGTCAAAACCATATAAAAGAGAATTGTAGCCTAAAGAATATAGTTTCCAGAACACTTGATGGATCTAGATTCCGATCTGTGAGCTGTGAGATATCGTAGTTTTAGTCACTGCTGGTCTGTACTTTTCAGATTGCAAATAATGAAACACCGACATAACATTCAATTGAAACACCATGATAACAGTAGTATAATGCCATGAAACTCTCCAGAAACTTAGTAGACATACTTAGGATCCATTCCTAATTTTTGTAGATTTTTATGTTGATTTTACACCTAGTTTTCACCCATAAAATTTTGACTGTAAGCTGCTGCCAGAACCGTTAACCTGTAAAGATTATAGTATTCGGCCTAGTTATGATCAGAATTAATTAAAACTTGCTGAATATGAATTGTATTCCCAGATGTTTAGTTTACTTCCCTTTTGACGGAATCGAATTCCGAGTTATAATTTGTGATCTACTGCTATTTTAGTACTGCTGTGCCTGCCCTTTTCAGATTTACAATTATTTGTATTTTATCATGCACTGTATCATTTTGTTACATTCTTATCGTCGCCTTGATACTCATATACACACTTGCATGATAATGAATGAAATAATAAAATATTAAACAAGCCGGGGTTAATAAGGGTTGACTTAGTAGTGGATAATCTCAGAAAATGTACTCGGTAGGGCCCTTCTTATATACTTGTACTATTGACATGGAAGGTGGAGAATTACTTGTGAACTTGTTATCTTGTTATCTTGTTACATCAAGTACACGCTCTGCAGATCCCACCACGAAGTCTAAAACGCCATGTTCCCTTACTCTTTGCTTTTCACTACTTGCTGTCCATACTTGCTCTAAGGATTCTTTTCACTCTAGTTGATACAGCTACAGGTGCACAAGGAGATTTGCCAGGGGGCATTGGTGAGTAGTTCTTTTAGGATTGAAGCAGGAGCCGTTTTAAAATAAATTATCTTCTTCCATGTTATTCTTTTATCGCATTGTTACTTTTTTGTTGAACTTTGTATCCTGGGCTTGTTGACCCGTAACTGTGGTTTATTTTTTTCCCAGTTGTTGGTTATTATGTTGACTACTGCATGTTTTTATCTCAGTTATTGTTTATGTGATTATATTATCTGCATGGTTGTGATTATTTCTTTCATGTTGTTGAGTTAAGACTGGTACAACTATGGATGATGTTAATATCATTCGCTGGGCCTTCGTCACGGACTCGTATTCCCGTATTTTGGGAAGCAGGGCATGACAGATATGGTCATCAGTCTATGCACATACTGGTCTCTATGTATTATTGCTGTCTTTCCTAATTCACAATAATACTTGACTAGGGATATTTAAGAATAGTGTTCTGATTACAACAAATACGATCTAGCAATCAAGTCATGCACTTGATGTCCCATGATATTGAACCTACTATTCTAAGGACTTTGTTATGTTCATTTAATACAATAAACAACACAATAAATAAAATACCTCACATATGAAATAAATGACATGATACAATATAAACTAGCAAAGTCAATATAAGGTTGGCCTCTAGGGCATACACCAACAATGCCGATAACAACAGAGATGACAACATTAGCCCTAACTCCTTAAAATAAGTACATAGAGTGATTCACACAAAACACATAAGCCTAACCATCAAGAAATCCACCAATAAAGTATTGTCCAACATATCAAGGCGGTAAAAATATTTGACAATTAATTTTGGTGTTTTCAATGTATTCTACTATCAGAATTAATGTACTTTCTGAGATGTACACTATGATAATGTTCATACATAATACTGAATACATTTACTTTCCAGCATTTCGGATACATGAATGTGAAACTTCCATCACGGAGTTTATGTAGCTCAAGTTTGAATAGTAAGGCGACAATTATTTGTACATGAAAGTCCATGTTTACATCAGCATATGTTGAAAAAATAATTATAAACTCGGGTGTAACGTCCAATTTCTTAGAACTTTGAGGGTCCAAAATGATGATATTTAACTTTTGAGGAGATATTGGTATTTTCAGGTATAACTTTAGAGGATGAAATTTACCCGAGTGAATATCTACATGAGCAATCAAAATAAAGCATAAAAATCCTCTATGTAAATATTCCATTGTATTTGAAATCAATCAGGAAACTTAGTGAAATTTTCTATATTAGCAATCAAAAGGAACATTGAAAAATCTGGAAATCTAAATTTTTGGGGAGAGAGAGATTTATCTGAAAAAGTGAAAAGAGGAGAGAGAGAGATAGTAAAAAAGTGAGGATGATTTTAGTTTTGAGGGGAAAAAATTCATTTTTGGGAGGAAATTTTTAGGAAAAAAATGTCTTTTAGGATAGTGAATGTCAGCCATTAATTTTGTTTCAATTGAAGAAGTGCCATTTGAAGTTTTTTTTTCTCCAAATTGCCTTATGATTTATTATGTACATTACACAATCCCAACTTTCGCATTATAAAATTAGATATTAGAGATTTTGATGTTTTGAATTTATAAATCAAAGCAGATGCGGCCCATGGAGGAAAGGCCCGCAATCTTCTTAAGGATGGGCAACATCAAGTGCCTAATAGAGGGGCCCGTGCTTAGATAAATGCCCATTATTAATTGTACTTTTTCTTTTAATATTAGGGTTGTTTTCACTCAAATTCCCAATGAATATTAAAATTTTGTATTAATCCTCCACAATTTACTAATTCTATATTAGTTCATTGACCAGTTCTCAAAGTGATCAAAAGTTATAAATTTCAAACCTAAATGTAGCATTGTATAAACCCTAATCTATTAAACCAATTTTGGGAAAAAAACTTTAGCATAATGGTTTACAAAAGAATAAGATCGAAATAATAGGAAGACTGTTTTGAGAAATTGAGAACCTTTCACTTATGATTTTTTCTCGAAAGTAGACTTACTAGATCAAAATTTTCAGGACGTTGTAATTGCGGCAATGACTGTTCACTTTTGGAGTTAGTCGAGGAAAAATTTTGAAATCAATGAATTTTGGGGGATTATTATGTAATTTGAATAATTGTTGTAACTCTTTATATTAAGGGTAATGCTACACCTACTATCAAATCTACTACTTTTCTCTTTACTATCTTAGGTGGCACACTATTAGTGGAGGTTATTGTAAAGTATGTGGTAAAAACATCCAATAGTAGTGTGACACCTAAGGTAGTAAAGAAAAATATAATAAATTTGGTAATAGATGTAGCATTACCCGTAGATTAATAGCCAAATGCCCATTAGGATTTTCCCCCCAAACTAAGCCACTTTTTGAAACTATATTCCGTAGGATAACACTTACCAAGCTTATTCCACAAGTGAGCTAGTTGTTACCACATCAGATGAGACTGCAGTTCTCAACTGCAACCTAAATATAGATGCCAACTGTGGCCTAGTTGTAGATGAGGCCTCACTTTGAAATATTTTTACCATGAATTTTTTGCTTCAAGTGTCGAAGTCTTGGTTTCTTGCAGGGCCGGACCTGAGCCCATGCAACATGTGCGACCGCACATGGCCTACAAATCAGAAAGGTCTCCATTGTTGTGTTGTCTCTCATCATCTATCTATATATATATATATGACGTCGAAACTCAAATTATGTAAAATTAGTATTGGAATATGTAAAGAAGGCCATGTTTTTTTTTCTTTCCCTATAAGACCCTATAAATCTCAGGCTCAAGAACGGCCCCGATTTCTCGTATTTATTTTATAAAATGAGCTGATGCTGCAATTAAGAATAACGACAGCAAAAAAAAAAAAAAGAGATCGTCGTTTTCAAGACCTCATTTGACGTGGCAACAACTAACCCGCTCGTAGAATAAGTTTGACAGGTTTCTTCATATAAGATATATTTTCAAAAAGTGATGTAGTTTGGGAAAAAATTCGCCCATTATGTAACCCAAGTGAATGATCCGATATAAGTAGGCATGCAAAAGCAGCAAACTAAGCGCGAATAATCACCCGATACGTTCACCTTGAACTCAAAAATTACGGTCCGTTACCGGTTATCTTAAACGAAGGTGACGACAAAATTGCTGCTTCAATTCCGCACAAGTGGAAGTGGGTCCCACACGAGAGGACGAAACGCACTAACATTATCAAGCTGACTTGGCACCTACCTTTACTATCACTGTCATGCACTATCAGCTGTGTTGTCGTTCGTTTCGGAGCCTGAAGAGCAAAGGAACCCGAGAGAGCAGTACTAGTGGCATAGATGGCGACTGCAGCATGCAAAAGTAGTAAAGCCATCGTTGTTTATGTCTCTGACCAAAAATAGTATTACTTGTTGAGGGTCGAGATTTCTTCGGAGGTAGGAAATTGGATTGACTGCGGATTTGAGTCGAGTTTGTGGGTTGACATTGGATGTGGATGGATGTGAAAGAGTTAGTCGTGTTTATCATAGTTTTGATCGGGGAAGACATTATTAAAAGGAAGATGAATGTACCTACTTGGTACATGTGTATTCTGTTCGAGGGAAACAAAATCGAGGGATTGCTTGGTTCTAATTTATCCTATGAGTAATTCACATATATATGTGAATACATTAGGATGCCTGGAATTCGAATTCTACTTGAATCTAAGTTATGACATATTCTCTAAACATAAGAACAACATTAGTTACTTCTAGACTATTCAAACTTCTAAGACACGGACAGATGTTTGGTTTCTTGTTGTAGATGTGATTATCTAAGTAGATTCCCTCACTGAATAGAAATAACTTCTATTTCATTGATGCACTATAACATGAGTATTTAGAACATGGTATTTCACATTGATCATTTGGTTACCACTTGACAGGTGTTGCATTTGTGGTATGCCTACCCTTGGAATTATCTCTACTACTATAATGGGAGAAGGTCTTAGTGTAATCTGTTCATCTACCAACCCGTGCAACGTACGTGCATAACTATTGTAAATGAGGTTTTAGATCAAATTCAAACTACGTTTGAATTTTTACTTTTAAAAAAATTATATTTATTAAGACATGCATCGCACGTGTAAACTACTAGTTGTGGTTAATTAGCTACCTATTCATTGCAGAAAAATGCTATAGATACCTCATTTTCTATCCGAAACTTATATTGGATTTGTCTTTTAGTGATTATTGGACACTAAAACACAAACCCAATGCAAGTTTGGAGCATAAAATAGGGTAGGTGTAGCATTTATCTTCTTTCAAACGCATTCAAATTCCATAGTAAAAGATTGGTGTAAGGAGAGTTTGAACCTTCCAACCTCTTGTACAATATAGAAGAGAATTTCTGCTACAGCTAACAATTAGAATAAGCATGTAAAGAAATTATGATAAATACATAACAATAAATTAATTAACTATTGTCGTAAAAAGAAGGCAGGACGGGTGGCAACAAACCATCACGGCGGTCTACAGGCCGAATGATAGAATGCTAAGACAACAGTTTTGGAATGAGCTACAATTCATTAGGGGAAGGTGGAGTCTACCTTGGGTGGTGGGAGGGGACTTCAATATTGTCAGGCACACTTTCGAAAGGAGTGGAGGGATAGGGAACGGACACGATATGAGGAGATTCAATAGGGTGATAGCAAGGTTGAGTTTGATGGACATACCTATTAATGACAGGTGCTTTACGTGGTCCAACAGACGTAGGGAGCCAGTTCTTGCTAAGCTGGACAGGATTCTTGTCTCTACATGCTGGGAAAATAAGTTCCCATTGGCTTTGGCAAGGTCTTGTATTCGGAATACATCGGATCATGTCCCTATCATGATCGATACGGGTGAAGTGGGAAGAAGAACAAAGAGAATCTTTCGGTTCGAAAAAATGTGGCTGAATAACAAGGATTGCCAAGAAATCGTGAGGAAATGTTGGGAGGAGGAGCTAGGACTGACGGAAGCAGCTGCCAGACTCAACAAAAAATTGGCTACCCTAAGGAGGAGGCTTAGAAAGTGGAATAAAGACACATTCGGGAATATCTTCAATAGGAAGAAGGTTATTCTGCTCGAAATCGAGGATCTAGAGAAAAAGGAAGAATCTGGTGCCCTGGATGATACTCAGTTCCAAAGATTATCGATATGCAGGCAAGAGATCCAGCAAACCTACATCGATGAGGAAATTATGTGGCGACAGAGATCGAGGATCAAATGGTTGAAAGAGGGGGATGCGAACACCAATTACTTCCACAAGGTTGCCAGTATGCGACGAAGACACAATTACATACACTCATTGGACATTGACGGGATCTCGGTGGCAGACGAAAGACGGATTGTCGACCATGTCGATGCCAACTTTAAGGAGTTATTCGGACAGAACAGGGTGGGACAATGTGAGTCCAATGAGAATTTATGGGAGGTATTGCAAGGAGATACCAGAAACAGAGTTGAGGCACTGCAGGACCCATTCACGATGGAGGAGGTGAAGGCAGCAGTGTGGGGGATGGGACAGGACAAGGCACCAGGGCCGGATGGTTTCCCGATCTTTTTCTATAGAAACTTCTGGGACATTGTGAAGATCGATATTATGGCTATCATGAATGCGTTCTATGACGGCACTTTGAATCTGGAAAGACTCAATTACGCTCATGTGTGCCTTATACCTAAAAAACAAACTGCGAGGGAGGTTACTGACTTTAGGCCGATCAGCCTCATTAACTGTTCAGTGAAAATCATCACCAAGGTTCTCGCAAACAGATTAGGAAAGATCATCGGGGACATTATTGAGGACTATCAGACTGGTTTTATTTCCGGGAGAGACATCCTGGAAGGAGTGGCATTAGTACAGGAAGTAATACAGGACACGAAGAGACGTAGGAGGGCGGGCTTCATGTTAAAATTAGATTTCGAGAAGGCTTATGATAAGGTAGAATGGAAATGCCTGCTGGAGATCCTTCAGAGACGAGGGTTCGGAAACAGGTGGATAGGCTGGATTAAGACTTGGTTAGCTACTTCTAAGGTCAATGTGCTAGTAAATGGGGCACCTGGAAAGGAAATCCGATGCAGGAGAGGGCTCAGACAGGGTGATCCGCTGTCACCACTTCTGTTCACTTTAGTAGGGGACGGACTGCATAGAATGCTACATGCATACCGAGAGAATGGTCTGATCAATGGCCTAGGTATGAGGAGGGGTATCTCTGCAGTAATGAATGTACAATATGCAGATGATACGGTTATTTTTGGTGAGTGCGATGTGACGCAAGCAACTCTCATCAAGTGGGGCTTATACTTATTCGAAGAATGGTCGGGTCTAAAAGTGAACTTCAGTAAAAGCTCCATTACGTTCTTAGGGGAGTCAGAGGAAGGATGGAGCACGATAGCTAATATTCTGAACTGCCCCGTCCAGAAATTACCAATTAAATACCTGGGACTCCCGATTGGAACAGGAAATATTAGGAGGATGGATTGGCATGGTATCATAGACAAAATTGGGACCAGGCTAGAGGGGTGGAAAGGAAAAATGCTGTCTTTCGGAGGACGTCTCATTTTGCTCAACTCGGTTATTAGCTCTATACCTTTATACTTTATGTCCTTTTATCAAATCCCAGTGTGGGTGATCAAAAAAATTGACAGACTGAGGCGACGGTTCTTATGGCATGGGGCGAGGGAAGGGAGAGGGTATGCTCTTATCAAATGGGGGATTGTGTGCAAACGCAAAGAGCATGGTGGTCTAGGTGTGGTCAATCTTCGCCAAATGAACCAAGCTCTTCTCTGTAAATGGTGGTGGAAACTAAAAAACAAAACGAAGACAAAATGGGGTACACTTATAAAGGCGGCCTACTTTAAGAATGGGTGCATGCACCAACAACAGAAAAACAAGGTCTCAGCTTCCGGATTTTGGAGAGGGGTCACCAAAACGAGAGACATCTTCATCTCAGGGGTGACTTTTTCGATCGGTAATGGTGCATCGACATGTTTCTGGAAGGATAAGTGGTGTGGACCGATAAATCTTAAGAGGAGATTTTCGGAGGCATACAAGTTTGCTAGTGATAAATATGATCGGGTAGCAAGAAGTTGGCGGCATGAGGAATGGAGACCGAGACTTACGAGGGGTCTTACAAGCGAGGCTAGAAGACAAAAACAGCAGCTCATTGCATTCCTGCAGGATTGGAAGCCAACTGGTAATGATTATGAGGATAAAGTAAAATGGGAGGCGGAAAAAGGGGGGGTCTTTTCGGTGAAGTCTGCATATAAAAGGTTAAATGATGGAGGGATCCGAGTAAATGACCCCGTATGGAAGGCACATGCACCACTGAAGGTGAAGGCCTTCAACTGGCTCGTTTGCAGAAACGCCATCCTTACACGGGATAACCTGGCTAGGAGACACTGGCAAGGACCGATTAACTGCGTTATGTGCAACCGGGATAACGAAACGGTGGATCATCTTCTACTAACATGCAGCTTCGCGCAGCCGATATGGAGAGATTTTCGAAATAGAATAGGTATTTCAGGGCCAAGCCCAAGTACGATTCTAGAAGCTTGGGGGGGGGGAAGGAGAATGGAGAGATGTCCACATTCTTAGCAATAGCTCCTGCGCGTGGGAGATCGGGGTGGCTGCTATATGTTGGGGCATATGGCTTGAACGGAACAACAGAATTTTTAGAAGCACACACAGACACATCATGCATCAACAATTGTTCTTCAAGATCATTGCTAATATCATATTCTGGTCTACAACAGCAGGTGAAGAACAGACGAAGAAAATCAAAGACATGTACAAGGACATTGCCACCAACCAAGCCCAGTCACAGGAAGAGGAAGACACAGCAGAAGATGGTTGATTGCGTGGGGTGAGAACGGAGGAGGGAAGAACTGTCACCAAGGATACTTTTGGGAGTTTTTGGTTCCATGTTTGGGGACAGTGGTTCGTTGTATTTTGGGTCCATGTCGCTTTCTTTTTCCTCTTTTGTAGTTTTTAATGATCTTACGGGTCTTCTATAATGTAAAGGGGGACTTACATTTTGGTGGACAATGAGTATCATGGCCTGTATGTAGGACATATGAGCATCATTGTCCGTTTTGGGAGTTTTTGTTCTGTTTTATTAAAGGCTTTTTAATGAAACAACGGGGGGGCATATGCCAACCTTTTATGATAAAAAAAAAAAAAATTAATTAACTATTGTATTTCTCACTCGGCATATATATGTTTCGAAGAGGAGTCATTTTCTGCAAAACAATCAATTACAGTAACACAGAGTGTCCATTTTAACCTTGTTAATTTTTTTGGATTAAAAATTAACCAAGTAGAATGGAAAATCAGGATTTATGTAGGCGACGACAACTAATTGAAAACAAGACTTTGTTGTTGTTGTTGTTGTTGCTGCCGCCGTGCACGTGTGTCCCTTTTCCCGTCCCATTCCGTTCTCTCCACTATGGCCTTTGCCCCTAAGTAACCTTACTCCCTAAGTTAAATTAAACCCCAACAATATCTATATATATACATGATCAAAGCACTCTTCACTCCATCCTCCCAAGGCATCTCTCTCTTATTTCTTCTCTTCATTTACATCAAAAGCTCAAGCTTGTTGCCAGTTGCCACCACTGATATCCTTTTTTCTGCTCTTTCGACATGCTCGCTTATTGTTCTCCATTAGCATTACAACAAACAGAAGCAACAACCACCAAGCTCACGCTCCTCCTCTTTCAAACGCCATTACTTGCTTTTTGCTTGATCGACCGAATCATCATACTTCTCTTCTTCTTCTCCTTCTGCCTACTCTTTCCAAACCGCTAAGACGAATTAGTACTCTTATCTCATTAGCACGATCGACTAGTTGCAGTTATGGGCCTCAGCTCTGAGCATGCCATTGGAAACGAGCTAGAAATAGATTGGTCACAGGTATGATATGTATATCTGTATTTTATCATCATTTGTTAATTTTACTTGTTTAACTCCAACATTATCGGTGTAGTAAACTTCATTATATGAAAACTAGAATAGATCAAGGGATTTGAACAAATTTCTAATAAATTTTTTTTCGATATCTTCCGATGTAGGAACAGCTGCTGAAGGATGTTAACATGGAGGTCCCTCCTCAACTGCAGGCTAGCCAAGCCAGGAACAACCAGCAGCAGCAGCAGCAGCAGCAACAGAGACAGCAACCCTTTCCACCTCTGAAATGCCCGAGGTGCGATTCAATCAACACCAAGTTTTGCTACTACAACAACTATAGTCGCTCCCAGCCACGCTACCTGTGCAAGGCCTGCAAGCGCCACTGGACCCAAGGCGGCACTCTGCGCAGTGTCCCTGTAGGTGGGACCCGCAGAAACAAGCGCAACAAATCCTCTTCCTCTGCCTCCATTACCTCCACCCCCAACAGCAGTAACAAGAACCCTCCTGTTTTGAATATCAGTCAGCCTTTCCCTTCATTGTCGGAGAACATGCTGCGAATTCAGTCTCAAGTATTCCCACCGCACTATTTTAGCAGTATGATTATACCTGATGCTCCTGCAATCTCTCCATATGTTTACAGTGGGCAGCAGCAGCAGTTTCTGGGGCCTAACATCAACTATGCAGGTCCCAGTTCAGGCGTAGTTGCGAATGACGGGGATGCCAGTGGTGGAGGCGGCGACATCCAGTTGCTGGGTCCATCTTCTGACTGTTGGCCGAGCTGGGAAAACGATATTGTAAACATAAACCTTCCATATGTACCAGAAGATGATCTCTAGTTTTGCTTCTGTTACTAGTTTAGTCTGTTATGTTCTGTGTGTTATAATTGATGTGAATGGAGAAGTAGATGGTCTTTTACTGATCTTTAATTTTTAACTGAAATGATCGTCGTTTTTACCCGAATCACAGTTAATCGACCCAGTCATTCTCTTTTCATATTGTAACTGAATCAAATGAAGCTTGACTTGACATAGTTACAACATTATAAGATTTGATTATCACATTCCTCTTCCACAAAGATACTTATGTTCATATCGACAATGTAATGCACATATTAAAGATTGTCTTAGGAAAGCAGCACCAACCTATGACTAATGACTATCATCTGGTGTAACTAATAAAAGAGGATTACATTCTCCATTCATTATCTTGACGCTATCAGAACTCGAGATATATAGGAAATTAAGACAAATATCAAAAGACTGAAAGACAGACAGATTAAAGACCTGTCTTGATTCACAGCGAAATCTTTGTGACATACTCTAAAACTCCCCATTCTCATTGTGTAGTAACTCTGAATTTCTTCTTACATCATATTTATATGGTGAGATATACCAAAAAATAAAAATGAAATACAAGGTAATCCAATCACATACCGAAAAGTAGGTGTGGATGAATTTGAAAGGTAAAAAAGAATCCCCCGGAGCCTAACCAGCCTATATGATACAAGTGTGAATATATATGTAGAGAGGGTGAGACTGGCTGATGATACTGATGTTATTGATGACGGTCGACTGTGTAGAAGTGCAGTCTCGACTGTGTAGAAGTGCAGTCGACTGTGAGGCGTTCTTTTGGATCTCTATCTGTTTGTACGTGTGATACGTACCCTTACTTTTAATAGGAAATGAGCGGGAAGGCAGAGAGAGGAGGCTGTAACCGAATTAGATTGTAGCTAGTATAAATAGCTAGCTCTTGTAATAGAATAAGGTTGTTGAATAATATGATTTCTTGAATTCCTTGATCTCGTCTCTTTCTCTTTCTTTGATCTTCCCTAAATCTACTTTGTTCTTCCCCAATTGTTTTCCAAATTTTCAAATTCTTATTCCTAACCTCTAATTTCTTCCAAAAACCTACTATACGCGTATCAATTGGTGCTTTAACTGATTTGAATTCGGCAATTTGATCAGCATTTCATCAATTTAAGCATCGGCAGCAATGGTATTTGGAAACCGATCGTTGGATGAGTTGAGGGTGGAGATGATTTGTCGGTGTACAACGATAGAATCGAAACTCGATCAACTTCTTCAGCTCCGACCAACAACTGATCAAGATTCACAGCGCAGTGTAAGAATTCTCTCATTCTCTAATCATGAGGTCCATGCTGCAAACCCTAGGTTGGATTATGTTGGGTTGCTTTTTAATTTGAGACAGTCATCATCACTAACAGATTACTTAGAACAATTTGAGGCGTTGGCGAGTAAAACAAAGGGCTTAGGGGATAAATTGATTTTTAGTATCTTCATCGGAGGGCTTCAATCAGAAATTAGGAGGAGTGTGTTAGTTCATAATCCTCAGAGTTTAATTGATGCAATTGAGCCAGCGAAGCTGCATGAGGATATTTTTTTAGAGAAAAATCAAAGTGCCAAGTTTTTGGAGTCTCCGTCTTCAAATTCAGATCGGCCATAAGCTATTTGTGATAATGTCCAAGTGGTTTCCAGTCATCTTGATCTCGATATGGAAAGGTGTTGAAGAATCTACCACAACTCGTAGTGCTAATAGCACAAGCAAACCACAAGCAATAGAAACTCCCAAGATTTAGATGAACCAAGAACAAGCCACCACAATATATGCAAGATCCCACAAGAACACAATCAATATGCAGAGATAACCAATACTTCTTATTTTCCAAAAAATACAAAGATTACAATAGAGATTACAACTCTCAATCTCTCTCTCTCACCTTTGAAACACTCAGCACAATCCTCTTTTGAAGTTGAACAATGATAACGGCTTACCAAATCTCTTTATTCAGATCATCCAAACCCTAGAGTCTACGGCCATATATATAATCCCCAAGTAAACCCTAAAAGATAAACACAAATTCAGCAATTGGGCCTTAAACTCGTAATCCCAAAAACAATCAGCGCCAAAGTCGGTTGACCGCACCCCCAAGATCGGTTGACCGCAACGTGTAGAGCCTAACCGGAGACACGAGCGGTTGACTACACAGTCGACCGTCACCCCCTCTATTGGACCTTGTACACTCGAAGAACTCTCAGCAGTTTGGGCCGGCTGACCGCACCCCCAGGGCGGTCGACCGCAACTCTCCAGACTACACTTCTTCTACTTGCTGTTGTCTTCTCTTACTGTCTTTGTCTCGTCCTCTTCTTCTCCAACTTCAAGTGCCCAATGCCTACGTGTATTTAAGGCCAAAACCCTAACAAAAGGGCCACGCAACATTGTGATGAACAAGAATGGGAGGGTCAAGAATTTGTACACCAAGTTGCTGACATTTTAGCTTGGCCATGAAGTGTTTGAGAAAATACTCGTGTTTTCCAACCACTCAAATTTCAAAAATCAAGAAAGGATTGGTCTCAGCCATAAGCCAGTACGGGGAGATGAGTGGAGCATTTCTTCTAGTCACTCTGTTGGTCAAGTGCTAGATAGGGAAGGTAGAGATTATGAGGATGTTTCTTTGAAAGATGAGCTAGAGAGAACTAGCTCAGACCTCAGTCTGTGACAGTTGAACCAATAAGTTTTAGTAATGGAGAACTAGCATTCGTGAGTGAAGACTCAGTGCACCAAGTTGATGAAATTTCTCCTGAGACTGAAATTGATGTTATTGTATAACTCCTAAACACGATTTACCTTCAAGGTTTAACTTCTAAATACGATTTATGGTTTTCGCATGGATCCATGGCTAGGTTTCGATATATTTTTTTGTAATTTTTTCGTTATATATTTAATCTGTGATTGCCTTTGAAACCTAACAACAACTGTTTAAACGAGTCAGATTTTGCAATCGATATCAATTGAAAATAGTCAATATCGGCAAAAACTAAAAGATCAGTTCTTTTTATTATTTCTAAAAAGTTAACATAATTTGTTTGCTCCCACACAGAAAAAAAACAGCAACAATCAGAAAGCAGTTAACATTGGAGACTAGGATGGGAATAGGGGGACAGAGAGCTGAGAAAGGAAAAGAGAGGGAAAGAAAGAGGGACTGAGAGGGAGTGGGAGCTGAGGGGCATCGACAGTAGTGACGATGAACGGCGGCACCCTCACAGTCCATAAGAGCACGCTGTTCAGCAAGGGGGTGGGTACAGGGTAAGTCAGGGAGATCTCTCCGGCGAGAAGATGAGATAGCAAACGTGATGGTGGGTACTCTTCTCCAAGACTTGGCACCGTAACATCCCCTGTTAAAATAAATCAGAGAGATGGAAAAAATACTGAATATTGAATTGAATTTAACCAAGTACAATACCACCTATATATAGGAGGTCTACAAATATCAAAACAACTCTACAACCACTATGGGACTATAATAATTTCTAACACTCCCACTAAAACTCACGATTGGTCAAACGGTGTGAGTTGCCTACTAAGTATCTAAATCTCTGAACAGTATGGGATTTGGTGAAGAAGTCTGCAGTCTGTGGGAAGATGGAACAGAATGGAGAGAAATGATCCCTGCCTCAAAGCGCTCACGAACATAATGACAATCAATCTCTATATGCTTCGTTCGCTCATGAAAGACCGGATTGCTTGCAATGTGTAATGCACTCCGGTTATCACAATGAAGAGGAGTAGCTCCTGTAAGAGTGACACTCATATCTGATAACAGCCAACGAACATGAACAATCTCTCTAGTAGTTGCTGCCATTGCTCTGTACTCAGCTTCAGTCGAAGAACATGCAACAACTACCTGTTTCTTACTTTGCCATGAGATCAGCGAATCACAAAGAAATAGACAGAAATCGATGGTAGAGTGTCTGGTAGTAGGATCACCGACCCAATCTGAATCAGAATATGCACTCAGCTCTAGTTTGGATGTAGCAGGCATGAATAATGAGCGAGTAATAGTGCCCCGAAGATATCTAAGAATCCGAAGAAGAGCACCGTAGTGAACTGATGTAGGAGCAGAAACAAACTGACTGACAACACTGATTGCGTGAACAATATCGAATCTGGTCATGCATAAGTAGACAAGCTGTCCAACAATCTGTATGTATCTAGTGGGATCAGAAAGGAGCTTACCATCAGTGGGACAAAGCTTCACATGAAGCTCTAAGGGTGTATCGACTGATCTACTGTCAGAAAGGCATGCAGCGGAGATAATATCTGATGTGTATTTTTGTTGAGAAATGAGTATACCCCGAGATCCTTGAGCAATCTTTAGGCCCAGAAAATAACGTAGTCTGCCAAGGTCTTTCATATAGAACTTCTGATGAAGGTATTTCTGGGTGGATGTAATGCCCACAGAGTCATCCACAGTAATGATCATATCGTCAACATAGAGCAGTAGAATTACCCCCCCTGCGGTGATGACTGCATAAACATAGAATGGTCCTGAGAACTCTGACTAAAACCAGCCTTGGTGATGACAAGGCGAAAATACTCAAACCAGGCTCGAGGGGCCTGCTTCAAACCATATATAGCCCGACGTAACCGACAAACATGACGAGGAGGAGTAGGGAGGCCAGGAGGAGGATCCATATAAACAACCTCAGATAAGGTGCCATGAAGAAAAGCATTCTTCATATCCATCTGATATAACGGCCATTGGCGGATGGCTGCAACAGCAAGAAGAGTGCGAATAGTAGTTATCTATGCAATGGGAGCAAAGGTCTCATCATAATCAATGCCATGCTCCTAAGTAAATCCTCGGGCTACTAGACAAGCCTTGTGCAGCTCAATAGATCCATCAGGGTGATATTTGACCTTAAAGATCCACTTGCAGCTAATAGGCTGAACGCCCTCTGGCAAAGGAACAACATTCCAAGTGTTAGTCTGATCAAATGCACTGAATTCCTCTGCAATAGCTTTCCTCCATTCAGGATATTGAATTGCGTCTTGATAGATTCTGAGCTCACATGTAGAGTGTATAGCAGTGAGATATGCATGAAACTGTGGTGAGTAGGAAACTAGGGTGGCAAAACCAAACTGGTCAGAAGGACCAGTTCAGGTGTATAACGTGCCGGAGGAATACCAGAAGTAGAACGGGTAGACTGACGAAGAGGTGGTGGACTGACAGGGTGTGGGGGTGAGGACGGTAGAGTAGGTGCATGTGTTGGTAGGGAAGTAGGTGGGATGGGTGCTGGCTGCTGTGAGAATCCAGGAGGTGGTTCGGTAGGGGGAACAACATGTATAAGGATTGCAGGAGTTGTGAATGGAGCCAGAGGAGTGGGAGCAAAAGGAATGCAAGAAGATAAATTCGGGGGGCTAGCAACAACTGGGGAATCGAGAAATCTAGTATCCTCAGGGGGAGGGGGGGTAGGTAGTAAGGGGAGTCTTCCACAAAGGATACATGTCGAGAAATACAGACATGACCCGCTGATGGATCAAAACAACGATAACCTTTGTGTTCAGGACTGAGACCTACGTGAATGCACTTAGCAGCACGAGCAGAGAGGTTTGTGCGCTCAGTATGAGGGAGAAGGACGTAACAGGTGCACCCAAAGGTACGGATCATACTGTAATCGAGAGGTGAACGATAAAGAGCCTCATAAGGCATCGTGCCAGCTAGGGCAGACGATGGAGTAATGTTGATGAAACTAATAGAGGTCATGATAGCTTCAGCCCAGAAAGAACGAGGAGCAGAAGAGGTGAGTAAAAGAGCGCGAGCCGTCTCAAGAATGTGACGATACTTGCATTCAGCTACACCATTCTATTCATGTATGTAAGGACATGATTGCTGAAAAAGGGTGTTGTGAGACTGAAGGATCGATCTCATAGTGGTGAAAGTGTACTCACGTGCACCGTCCGATCGAAAATTCTTAATGCGCACACCGAACTGAGTGTGAATGATAGTTGTGAAGAAACGGTAAATATCAGGTATCTCAGATCGCTTACGCATAAGAATAACTCATATATGTCTAGTGAAGTCATCGATAAAGGCAACATAATAGAGATAGTCTTTCTACGAAGGTACGGGAGAGGGTCCCCATATGTCAGAATGAACAAGTTGAAACGGGTGAGTGGTTTCAGAAGTTCTTTTGTGACTAAAGGGTAGAGCAATGTGTTTGGCCAATTGACAACCCTGACAATCAGATAAATGTTTAAAAGTGAGAGAACTAAGGGCACCGCTGTGAGCTATAGTCTGGAGTCGGGATGCACTAATATGACCTAAACGTCTGTGCCATAGATCAGCATCAGAGGAAACAATTCCGGAAAAACTAGAAGGAGAGTGATCTGCACGAAGAAAATCTAGATAATATAGACGACCCTGACGACTAGCACGCCCAAACTCCTTACTGGTGGAGGAATCAGTAATAGAACAACCTAAAAAGTCAAAAGTAACTACAAGACCACTATCGCACAATGCACTAAAAGAAATAAAGTTTATTGATAGATGAGGAGCATAGAGAACATATGGTAATGAGAGAGTGAGAGAGTTAATTGTCCATGAGTGTGTAATAAGAAGTGGTGAGCCATCAGCTGTGTGTAGAGATGGAGAGTGAAAGGGAAGTGTTGTGCAGGTGGTGAACAGTATCTGATTACTAGTGAGATGATGTGATGCACCAGAATCTAAAATCCAGAACGAATTCATATCGGGAGTGGCAGAAAGTGCAGGAGCAGAGGAGCCAGCATTGATAGGCTGACCCACGAGCTGTAGTTCCAGCTGAGTGAGTCGTTGTGAAGATTAACCCAATCAGCAGGAGATAGCAAGGCCGGAATGACAGGCATGACCGAGGATGTGAGGAAAGAAGCACTGCGAGGAGAAATAAGACTGGCGCTGCTGTGACAGAGAGCACAATGTAGAGGGAGATGCTGTTAGTGTCTGAATATGGGTAGGGAGCAGGACGGTGCTACCGATGTCGGAAGTAGAGGTGAGGTAGGGTGAGGAATGATGTTAAGAGAATGTAGGAGGCCGGAGGCAGACTGAAAGTGGCGCCGCTGCTATTTGAATCTGGAGGAGGAACGAGAGGCGGTTGCGTTGGGGAAGTCAGTGGAGGCGGAAATATGTGGGAGAGACTGAGATTCCATCAAGTAGTAGTACATGTATATATTGGAAGTCAGTGGAGGCGGAAATATGTAGGAGAGACTGAGATTCCATCAAGTAGTAGTACATGTATATAATAATAATAATAATAATAATAATAATAATAATAATAATAATAATGATGATGATGATAATAATAATAATTTTGATTTTTTTTCGATTTTTTTTTTATTTTTTTGAATTTTTTTTAAACAACAGAGAAGAAAGAAACAGAAAGGGGACAGGCAGCTAGGGTTTCAGCATTGGACACAACTTACAAAATGAAGTAAATGGGTTTCAGCATTGCGACAGAAGCAGCGGACGGTCGGGGATGGCTTCGACGGGATCAACGATGGGGTCAATGATGGATGACGGGGGTTGAGGTGGCTGTGGGTGAGCGGGAAGGTGGCAGCGCTAGGAGGACGCCGGAGGGAGGAGGAGAGGGTTTCGAGCCTGACGATCTTCGTGTGGCTTCGAACGACGGATCTTCGTGTGGCTTCGAATGACGGATTTGGGAATGAAGATGGTAATGATGAATTTGGGGTTCGGTGTTTTTTTTTTTTTTTGAGATCTAGGGTTTTGGGTAAAAATTTATATAACTTGGCTGTTGGGATTTGAGATTTTTTGTAGAGGAAATTTAATAAGGGAAAATTTGGATAATTGGCTCTGATACCATGTTAAGATAAATCAGAGAGATGAAAACAATACTAAATATTGAATTGAGTTCAACCAAGTACAATACCACCTATATATAGGAGGAGTACAAATATCAAAACAACTCTACAACCAATATTGGACTATAATAATATATAACATCCCCTATTTAGGGAGGAGGAGGCGGTGACCAAGGAAGGAGGGAGCATTGACGCCCATGGAAGGCTCTGAGTTCCCGGGTGCTCGAGGCGAACTTCCGAAATGGGCCCCCCCGCCCCCATACATTAAAAAAAAAAAACATGTTTAAATTTTTTTTGCACATTGTTCAAAGCAAAATATATATAATTGAATAACAAGTTTACTCATAAGCATCAAACATATATGCAAAGTAGAGTCAAAATATATAATAAAAAATACAAAACCTGTCAATGCAAAGCTCTGATTCTATCTCATTTAACGCATGAAGCTGCCTCAACAATTCACCTCCCCATCTACATATATAGATGAAATGAAAATTATGAAATAGAAACAGAAAATTATGAAATAAAAATGAAATAGCACTGAAGTGAAGAAATTAACAAATGTATTTTAAATTGAATGTGAGTTTCGGGTTTTATATCCATTTAAATGTGGATTTGTTTTACTTCACGCAAATTTAAAACCTCAAATTCAATCAAGCCTTCCAACATAAACCCAAATAATTTTTGTAAAAAATTTTAAAGGATCAAATTATTATTTTGGGGCCCTTAATAACAATTTTTTTTACGCGTAAAATACGTGTATATTTACAAGGGAAGTTCAAATTTGGGGACCCCTAAAATTGCGAAATCTCTGGGGGCCTAAGGCGGCCGCCTTACCCGCCTCTAGAGTAGGGCCGACCCTGTCGATGCCAAAGGTAATGCTCGCCGGCGAAGCACCCCCTAGACCTAGAGATGTATAACACAAATATGTTGGTCTATGGATACTGCCATCGGTTATTGACAACGACAACGTCCAAAATAAAAAAGGAGGGTGAGGTTATTGAGAGATGGAGAGATGAAATGGATGGATCATAACTGAAGTTGAAATTTAGAGGGGAGCAAGCAAAGCAGGGGAGGTATGGGTGCCAAAGATTTGAGCTGTGATTTTATGAAGAGTGCATATTGTGTTGCTCTTTTCTTTTAACTAAATTCAATTGGGCTCATGTATGTATTGGGTCTGAAAGGTTGGGCTGGAACTATAATAAGAATTGCGCAAAATATGAACTGACTTGGGGCCCGAGTTATTGGGCCAGAGCCAAACCTGGCCTAAATTGTATACCTATCTCAAAGGTAAACTTAGATTAGTAAGGTTTTTCATTTTTAGACAAATAGATTTTTATCTCTACTATTATTATTGTACTTGTTGTTTGATGTTAGCTTCTAAAGTACCGTTCTCATTTGATATACCCGAGCATATCAAACATATATTTTTGATATTATTCTAGCTTAGCTGCTTGAAGCTGATGCTCGTGGTGTAATGAGATTTAATAAAGTTTTGATGGCCTTGATAATCTAGAAAAAGAATTATGTGGAAAAAATTGTAAATGATCTCCACCGTTGATTGTAACACGAATTGCTAAGTGATTAACTAGGCCCAGGCCAAGTTGATGAAGGGGTGTTCCGCAAGCCTATTCGCACGTTCCGAGGAGCCAACTTGCTGCCGTTCGCACAGGACGCGTCATTGGTTACGTCGGGGCTAGTCAATCACAAATCCGGAATCAAAGGGATTTCTTCCCGGACCTATAACTACAACGGCTACTGACCAGTTGCAGGTAACAACTCCTTCTCCACAAAATCCCGACCACAAAATAGTTGCTTTCTAACTTAAGCATCGGAGGGTCTGTTCCCAGGAATACTCCCGGTGTTTTAGGCTTTATTTCGTAGATCTGTGGAGCGGTCATCGATCGTCCTACTCGTCCAATATCCACCCGGATCCGGTGCGAAGAATAAAATTCTTATGGTTTCCTCAAAACTCAAAACGCACATTATCTGTTTCTTCGACACACCCAAAAAAAGCCCGCAACAAAGATATACATTAAATGTTTTTCTCTCTCTACATATAGGTTGCCACCGTTAACTGAAGTAGTCATATTTTTATGCTAATGAAATAATAGTACATCAACCTTGAACATTCGCTCTTTCTCCACTCTCATGCATAAAATTTGGCATCTAACTAATGATTGGACAGGTGGCATCTAACTAATGATTGGACAGGTCATAGGGGGCCAATGAAAAGGCTTCAAATGGAAGAGGAGGAGTAGCGCTATGGGAGAGTGTGCACGGGAGGTGATCGGATATGATAGTTACTTTCTGCTGGACTTTGCGGATTAGATCGGGGATAGGTCTTCAATCCATGTATCTTTAATTATGCTTTTATTTGATGTTTGTTCGTTGTAAGGGGACTAGAATTCGTATTTTGGACGTGTTGTAATTAACTCTACTATGTTTTTTTAATCTCGCATTAATAAAGCGATGACTGGGTCATCTTTTTATCTTAAAAAAATTAATTAAAAAAAAAAAAAAAAAAAAAAAAAAAAAAAACTGGAACATTCTGCCTAACAAACTTTTAGTTTGATTAGTTTCATTATTTTAGTAAAAAACTAATCCTTAACCCTAATCCTCTACTTAATTAATTGCAAGATCCATCATCATTTTCATACATAAGTATTTGACTGGATTATGGGTGCTCTCTAACTTGTCAGATTCCACTTGCCACTTATTAACCCACCACTAGGGTTGACTCTCCAGAACCCCCAAACATAATTTAATTAAAGTCAATGACACATGATTATGCTGATCCTAAGCAACCAAGTCAACTTTGGCCATTGCTTAATAGACAACGAATTAGGGTTTTATCAACCCATATTTAATAGATTTGTTTCCCCACAGGTCCTCAACAAATCTTGTAATTTTGTATCAGTTTTTTCACAAATAATTAGAAGTCATCAATTTGATATTTAGGTGCAATATTATATAAATTATATTCTGTTGAACCAATTTTAGTGGATTTTTTAAAGTAGTGTGTCATTAAAGATAATAATCTCTCAATGGTACAAAAGCCATAATGAGAGAATGGCTCTTATATATGCTTAAGTTTTTTTCTCAAAAATAGGTGGAACCGATCAGGAGTTCGATGATGTTGCAATTGACATTCCTACAGATCAATTTGAGCGATGATCAAGGGATTAATATAGAATAATGGTCTTTTTTTTTTTTTAGAAAACAGTGTGGGAAAACCCTATTTGATAAGACCTGACCAACTAATTGAAGCATCCAATGCTTAGGGTTCTCTTTATAAGTGGAGTCACTATCTAAATGAAAGCTCATTTACACTTTTAACTAATGAATTTGAAGCCCCCCCAATCTTGATAAGGTTGTTGCATGGTTAGCCCCATGTAAGCATCCATCTCGAGTATAATATAGTTATTATTAGGTACAAGAAGAGTTACATCAAATACTGCGTTCAGATCATTAAAACAATAAAACTTAGTACAATATACCATTATGTTAACCAGAAATTGTAATAAAGTGATGGGTCATTTTCTATAGCTAGCTTTCTATTGTGTTGAAACATCAAATGGAAGAATTTATATATATCAAAAAATGTTTCAAGGAAAAAATCGAAAACCAAGACTACAGTAACATAAATAACAATCCAATTTGTCCCTTCCAAACTAAAATTGTTGCCTACATAATTTACAACAAGTTTCTCGAAATATCGGCTCAGACACAGTATCTCGTCAACAGGAATCTAATTCCGTTGAGTTTGACAAATTTTTCAATATTAGAGTGATAACAACCGAACGTCATATAAGATACAAAAATAATGTTTGGAAAAAGAAAAGAAAAAAAGCTAAAGTCAAAAGACCAAATTCCCCCTTTGTAGAATATAAGGTACACAGCCGTTTGGTCAGCTGATAAATATCTAACCCCAAACCAACTGCGAACTGACACGTACCCAAAAAGAATATCCACAAAATCGACACGTGTCAGTCAGGGTGAATAGGACCACTGATATATACCGACTAGTTTATTGACTAGTGATAAGCATGATGAGGGTCGGTGGTCCACCGACACGTGCCACCAATCCACCGACTGCATAGGTAAGTTTAGTTTGTGGCTTGACTTTTTGCAGGATCATGGAACCGTCCTGGGCCTGCCGAAAGCGAAGGCCCAAAAGGCCGGCACGACTCGTTTCCTTTCTTTGAAATTTATACCTTGTCCTTGTTGCATGCAGATTGCGACACTATAATTAACTAAAATTTGACTTAATTATTGTTGTATTCAAGTGTCTTATAATGCTCGTGATTTATGCACGACAGTTATGCTTGCTTGATCTTTTGTGTTGTATTATTAGTGGAGTAATGCTTTAGTCACTATCAATTTTACTATCATTTTCTTCACTATCTTAGGTGGCATAATTCTATTGGAGAGTTCTCCCACCTACTCTATCATTCCCTACCTATTGGAGTGTGTCATCTAAGATAGTGAAGAGAAATATAGTAAAATTAGTAGTGGCTCTAGCATTACTCTTATTAGTGTTGTTAATTTCACAAATGTTTGGGAAAATGAGGAGGCTAGTAGGGAATTCTAAGGGTTAGGAGATGGGTGGTGACAGCTGTCTCTACACCTACTACCTTTTCTTTGCGTTCAATCAAAGGAAATTAAGTTTGGTACTACTTCGCTTCACTGACTAGCTTTTATACATACGGAGTCTCCCTAAATCTCGTTTTAGGAAGAGACAGTTGTGACGGATGCAGATGATCACATTACGAGGGAGATCCAGTGTTACGACTTACGAGTATGAGTTTTTTTTTCCGGAAGGAAAAGGTAGAGTATAACCATCCTGTTTTATTAATCAGAAATTAACAAAACATACAACTTACCAACATGAAAATAAAACATGAAGCAACATGATCCGTACAAACAACAAATTCCTTCAACAACCCTGTAGGGTGGACCGACAAACAAGCTTGGTCCGGCAAAATTGTTTGTACGTCAGTTTAGCTTCGTACACTGCCTCCATAGCACGTGCACACCCACCTGAAACTAGTCTGTCAGGATTTTATCACCCGCCGATCTCTGCCTTCTCCTCGCTAGGGAGGGCCCATCTTTGGGCTCAAGCCTCGCAGTCAGAAATTTGACAACCGCCGAGCTCAGTCTACTTGCTGGGGGGACCGCATCTTTGGGCCCAAGCCCCGCAAGCAGAATTTTGCGTCGAGCTCAGTCTACTCCTCCTATCCTCCCACAATCTTGCAATAATCACTCCCCTACCAAAACCCGCAGTCGAAGAGAGAGCCATGAAGATGATACCTTCGCCTCTCTCATGCCCTTGCTTTCTCCAGTGATTTCTTACAAATACAGGCCCAACATAGAGTAGTGAGGAGCAACATCCTCACTCACTCTCTCGATCAAAAACCAAGACAAATCCCAACGGATTGAAGCATCACCTTCTCCTCTCGCCACAACAGACTGTGGTGTTGGGGGTCAGATTCCATTATGAGGGCGTAGTGGTGGTGTTGTCCCGTCAATTGTGGTCATCGGGTGAATTAGCCCGGAAGCAGCCCCCGCCCCTCTAAATCACTCCCCAATAGAACGAGTATAAGCTCCAGCCTCCTTCTTCGGCTCTGCCATCAACACAAACCCCAATTTCTTTGCCGACTACACCAATCTTGGTGGTCCAAATCATGGCTGCAGATCGCCGTAATCGGCCCCGAGACCGTGGACATGGTGGTGACGGCGATGGAACCATTTCCGGCACCGAAGAGGGAGAGGGTCGACGGCGTCGGGTGGAACGCCATGGCACCGCTGAAGGACGACAGCGGCGATGCGGACACACGCGATAGCGATGTTGGTTGGTCAATGGCGACGGCCAAGACCCCGTTATGCCTTACAATCGGCGCACCGCCTGCCGACGAAGCGAAGGGGAGCTGAGGCCAGGCGAAGTCGCAAGCTCCCCACCGTGGGAGCTCGCCATCTCTGACCGTCATTGACATTGGGGTCGCAGAGGAAATGGGGGGTGCAGTTGGGGAGGTTGACGGGAAGGAAGTGGAGCACCGGTAAGGGGGGGTGACGACGGGGGAGGGGGGGTCACGTCGGGGCGGCGGCAAAGAGGAGCCTCCGCCGCCCCACACCAACACAGATCTAGGGTTTTGTTTTTTTTTGTTTTTTTTTTTGGGGGGGGGGGGGGGGGGGTTAGTTTCTCTCTCTAGACTTTTCTAGAGAGAGAAACTGTGGGGGAATATAGTCTTAGTTGTTGTCTGACACTTTTCTTGACTTATGAGTATGAGTCGGTAGAGTTCAAACTTACTTTAGACTAGATTTATCTTCCGAGATTATTGGCGGATCTCTATTTACTATGCATTTTTTGATTCCTAGCTATTTTATTTGCAAATAATGGAGAACTTTTGTAACTATATATACATATTTTTTCTAGTTTAATTGAGCTGGTTTTATTTTATAATTGAATAATGAAACAAAATCACTATACTACACATTTTCTTAAATGGAAATGACCAAATGACAATAGTTTATACTTATTCTTAAATAGCACCCAAAGTTTTTTTTTTAAATACTCAAATAGCACCCAAAATTTTAAATATGGATAAAAAAAACATACCGTTAAGTTTCCCGTTAAGTTAATGGAATATTCTCCGAATATAGCTCTTAAAGGGGTTTGAACCAGTTAAGAAGGGTCTGAAATGTCAAAATTGTCTTCACCTCTTAACGGGCTTAAAATCCAACCACATCTCCACCACCGACCACCATATCCACCATCATCATCACCACCACCGACCACCATCTCCACAATCATCTCCAACCACCACCAAAACCCATCACCATCACTTCTGAAACTCATCTTCACCACCTCTGAAACCCATCATCATCACCATCACCTTCATCTCTAAAAAAAATGTAAAAACCAAAACTAGAAAAACTAAAGAAAAAAATTGGAAAAAAACTTATCTAAAAAAGAAAAAAAACCGAACTGAAAAGAGATTAAGAAGAGAGCGGAGGTATTTCAGTAATTTCACAATAATTCTTCTAAAAATTAACATAGTAAATCCTATTTTAAAAACTTCAGATTCTATTTGGGCATTATAAAAACTTTGGGTGCTATTTGGGACTAAAAGCGGCTGTAGGCAGCAAATTGGGTCGTGTCCTGGTGATCACTGTGAAGCCCAAGTAAGAACATATGGCTCTCATTGTATGGTTATCTCCTCATGATACATCGGATGATTATTGTATTAAGACAATAAACTAGGATTTCTCTAGATCTCCATATATATTATTGTAACGGCTTCAAAAAGTGCAAGAGAGAGTACTACATTAAAGAGAGTTTGAGAGGTTTTCTTATTGTAAACAGGTCTAGGCCCGACTAAACTCCCATCTAAAATTTGTGTCCTCTTACCAAAAGAGAGCTAAAAAACAGCAAGCAAACATCCACAAACAGCGAGAAAATATAGCCAGCAAAAACAGTGCACATATGACAATACAAACTCCTATTCTAACCCGAAATCATGTGCTAGTAAGCTAGAACTTAGGTTCGCATCACCATACAACGAAACATCACCATACAACTTGACAACGAAATTAAGCCTTAAAGAGTGTATAAAATGCATCTAAATGAGCAACGCAACGTCCTAAATAGTGGAAAATTCAGCCAACAATAAACATAAAAACGGTGTATAAACGACAATATGAGCTACTAATCGCACTCGAAACAAGAGCAAAGCAATCATAGACTTAGGACCACTCAACCAAGCATCAAAATAGCATGATAAACTTCAAAAGAGAGAATGAGAGGCATCTAATCAGCAATATAAACAACCGCAAAAAATAGCAATAATATTGTTCAAAACCGTAAGTATTCATCACTACAGTTGTTGTAATCTTGTGCTTAAATCACACTTCAAGCTTCATGCTAGTTATTACTACTAAATACGCAAGTCTAATAGCAATCTCTGACATACAATGAGGATTAAAAAGTGAGTTATTAGCTTGTTACGATCCATAAAGAAAACGATAATCATTAAGCATAAAAACAGTAGCTTTTTATCATCTAACTTGTTATTGTGAGCTAGAATTGTATTCATGCATGCTTCATGTTATTAGCTCATATCGCAACTTAAGCCTAACTAACAAATTGTGACATAGAGATAGATATTTTAGCCGTAAGTTTGCATGCTATGATATACTAAAACAATACATTTTCATGAGTGAGATAAAAAATCAGCAACTTGAGATCTTTCTAATGGTTATCGAATTCATCTAGCTTCTTATGATCATTCTTACTCATGCAAATATCCTTCTCATTGTAACATGCCATCTTAACAACACGAGCAAACAACAATCATACATCATATCTCTAACTCATGCAAGACGAGCGTCGAGGCTTTAGGGGGTCAGCAAGACGAGCGAGACCAAGTGACTTGGCATGTTGAAGCTACCCCTGTGCTCGAGATATAGGTCAACCATCGAGGCTTGAGGGGTCGGAAGGACGAGCGAGGCCAAGGGACTTGGCATGTTGAAGCTACCCTTGTGCTCGAGATATAGGTCGACCGTCGAGGCTTTAGCGGGTCGGCAAGACGAGCGAAGCCAAGGGACTTGGCCTGTTGAAGCTACCCCCACGCTCGAGATATAGGTCGACTGTTGAGGCTTTAGGGGGTCGGCAAGACGAGCGAGGCCAAGTGACTTGGCATGTTGAAGCTACTCCTGTGCTAAAGATATAAGTCGACCGCTGAGGCTTGAGGGGGTCAGAAGGACGAGCGAGGCCAAGGAACTTGGCCTGTTGAAGCTACCCCCACGCTCGAGATATAGGTCGACCGTCGAGGCTTTAGGGGGTCAGAAATACGAGCGAGGCCAAGTGACTTGGCATGTTGAAGCTACCCCTGTGCTCGAGATATAGGTCGACCGTCAAGGCTTGAGGGGGTCGGAAGGACGAGCGAGGCCAAGGAACTTGGCATGTTGAAGCTATCCCTGTGCTCGAGATATAAGTCGACCATCGAGGCTTTATTGGGTCGGCAAGATGAGCAAAGCCAAGAGACTTGGCCTGTTGAAGCTACCCTCACGATCGAGATATAGGTCGACCGTCGAGGCTTTAGGGGGTTGGCAAGATGAGCGAGGCCAAATGACTTGGCATGTTGAAGCTACCCCTGTGCTCAAGATATAGGTCGACCATCGAGGCTTGAGAGGGTCGGAAGGACGAGCGAGGCCAAGGGACTTGGCCTGTTGAAGCTACCCCCATGCTCGATATATTGGTCGACCGTCGAGGCTTTAGGGGGTCGACAAGACGAGCGGGGCCAAGTGACTTGGAATGTTGAAGCTACCCTTGTGCTCGAGATATAGGTCGACCGTTGAGGCTTGAGGGGGTCAGAAGGGCGAGCAAGGCCAAGTGACTTGGCATGTTGAAGCTACCTCTGTGCTTGAGATGTAGGTCGACCGTCGAGGCTTGAGGGGGTCGGAAGGACGAGCGAGGTCAAGTGGCTTGGCCTGTTGAAGCTACCCCTGTGCTCAAGATATAGGTCGACTGTCGAGGTTTGAGGGGGTCAGAAGGATGAGCGAGGCCAAGTGACTTGGCCTGTTCAAGCTACTCTTATGCTCGAGATATAGGTCGACCGTTGAGGCTTTAGGGGGTCGGCAAGACGAGCGAGGCCAAGGGACCTGGCATGTTGAAGCTACCCCTGTGCTCGAGATATAGGTCGACCGTCGACGCTTGAGGGGGTCGGAAGGACGAGCGAGGCCAAGTGACTTGGCCTATTGAAGCTATCCCTGTGCTCGAGATATAGGTCGACCGTCGAGGCTTGAGGGGATCGGAAGGACGAGCGAGGCCAAGGAACTTGGCCTATTGAAGCTATCCCTGTGTTCGAGATATAGGTCAACCGTCAAGGCTTGAGGGGGTCGGAAGGAAGAGCAAGGCCAAGTAACTTGGCCTGTTGAAGCTACCCCTATGCTCGAGATATAGGTCGAGCGTCGAGGCTTTAGGGGGTTGGAAAGACGAGCGAGGCCAAGGGACTTGGCATGTTAAAGCTACCTCTATGCTCAAGATATAGGTCGACCGTCGAGGCTTGAGGGGGTCGGAAGAACGAGCGAGGCCAAGTGACTTGGCCTGTTGAAGCTACCCCTGTGCTCGAGATATAGGTCGACCGTCGAGGCTTGAGGGGGTCGGAAGGACGAGCGATGCCAAGGGACTTTGGCTGTTGAAGCTACCCCTGTGCTCCAGATATTGCTCGACCGTCGAGGCTTGAGGGGGTCGGAAGGACGAGCGGGGCAAAGTGCCTCGGAGATTCCAATAGCCGTTCTAGGAACCCTTTTTTGCGAGAATCGAGGAGTCATAGTAACTGTTTTGGCACGAATCGAGGTAGTTACTGTACCTGATTTTTGCGAAAATCGAGGAGTTTTAATCTTCTATATATACCCGCTACTCCCCTTCTCCTTTCTTACTTTTTCTTTCTCTCTATAGAACCAAGAGCTTCCCTCTCTAGGACTTTTCATCACCGTCGATGAGTTTTTCAGCAACCTTCCATTCAAGTCATACTCAGGATAGTTTTCTTTGTCATGTCTAGGGCTCAGTCCGGCTCCTCCACCTCTACTTCCAATAGCTATGTTCACACGGGCGAACAAGGTCCATCCCCCACATGGCAAAGGGGGTCGGACCAGCTAGGGATCGGAGGTTGGCCTGCAGGAGTCTCTTTACCGAAGAAAACCTTTGACAAGGGCTGCACCTTTTGACGAGGTCTTGCGCATCTTGTAACATGATCGGCCAGTAGTACCCATGATTCAGGGCCTTTCGGGCGAGTGACCTGCTCCCCATGTGGCATTCGCCGATCCCTTCATGCAATTCCTTCAGGGCGTACTTGGCTTCGTCAGGTGCCACGTAGCGGAGGTAGGTTCTGTCGTCAGCCACTGTGTACGAGTGCTTGAAGAGCGTTCGGTTGATCAGGGTGAATCTCTCGGATCGGACTCTGATCCTTCTTATTTCGGACCGGTCTTTAGGGAGTTTGCCCTTCGAAAGGAACTTTAGGATGGGCGTCGTCCAGTTGTCGGGTTGGAGATCGGTGTTGAGGCAGGAAGCTTTAGGGAGGTCGATGCTGGGCTTGAGGAGGACCTCGATCAGAACGGTGCGGTCGAGCCCCTCGAAAGATGACGAGGCGAGCTTCGACAATGAATCTGCCTGGGCATTTTGTTCCTGGGGGATTCGTTCCACCGAGTGAGATTTGAAAGATGACAAGAGATTACGGACCACCGCCAAGTATTGTACCATCCAAGTGTCACGAGCTTCGTACTCCCCGGTGATCTGGTTGACCACGAGGTGGGAGTCGCTGAAGGCCTTGATGTGTCTGGATCCGGCCTTATGTGCGAGGGTGAGCCCCGCGATCATAGCTTCGTACTCTGCTTCATTGTTTGAGGCTGGAAAATTTAGCCAGAGAGAATATTGGAGGACGAAATTGTCGGGGCCCTTTAGGATGACGCCTGCTCTGCTTCCTCCTTCGCAAGATGAGCCGTCGACATAAACCTCTCACATTGGGTCGGTTTTCGGGGTGTCGGATGGTTCGGAAATGGTGCACTCCATGATAAATTCGGCAAGTGCCTGCCCCTTGATTGCCGTACTGGGCTGGTAGCTGATGGCGTATTGGCTCAGCACAATCGACCACTTGACCAGGCGGCCGGAGCTCTCTGGTTTGTGGAGGATGGTCTTCAGGGACTGGTCCATGAGGACCTGAATAGAGTGAGCCTGGAAATATGGTCGGAGCTTGCGAGCGGCTGTTATCAACACATACGCCATCTTCTCCAACTTCGCATACCTGGTCTCGACTGAGAGCAGAACCTTGCTCACATAGTACAGGGATTTTTGAACACCATTTTCTTCTCGAATAAGCACGATGCTGAGCGCACTTTCCGAGGCCGAGAGGTATAGGAAGAGGGGTTCACCGGGTTCGGGTTTGCTTATGAGCGAGGGATTGGCGAGGTAGGATTTCAATTGGTCAAACGCCTGTTGCTGTGGCTTGCCCCACTTGAATCCTTTCGTCCCCCGCATGGCCTTGAAGAATGGGAGGGACTTCTCCCCTGATTTGGAGAGGAAGCAGCCAATGGCCGCCAGTCTACTTGTAAGCCATTGAACTTCTTCGACATTCCGGGGAGGAGCCATGTCGATGATGGCCTGGATCTTCTCCAGATTGGCTTTTATGCCGCGCTGGCTGACAACGAACCCAGAAATTTTCCGGACGAGACGCCGAAGACGCACTTGGCGGGATTGAGCCTCATGTTGTGAGACCGAAGGACGCCGAAGGCTTCCTCGAGGTTGGCAACATGATCCTTCCCTCATCGGCTCTTGACAAGCATATCATCGACGTATACCTCCATGTTCTGACCGATCTGATTTTTGAAGACTCGGTTGACGAGCCTCTGGTAGGTGGTCCCGGCGTTCTTGAGCTCGAAGGGCATGACCCGGTAGCAGTAGAGGCCCTGGTCGGTGACGACGGACGTCTTGGCGATGTCCGAAGGAAACATCCGGATCTGATTATAACCCAAGTAGGCGTCCATGAAAGTTAGGAGCTCGTGATCCGATGTCGCGTCGATCAGAGCGCCATGCTGGGGAGGGGAAAAGGATCCTTGGGGCACGCCTTGTTGAGGTCGGTAAAATCAATACAGATCCTCCAAGTTTTGCTAGCCTTTTTTACCATCACGACATTAGCCAGCCACTCGGGGTAGCTGTCTTCTTGAATGAACCGGGTGGATAACAACTTATCCACCTCCGCTATCACCGCCTGTTGCCTTTCTGGGGCAAACTTGTGGCACTTCTGCTGGACTGGTTTGGAGCCGGGGACGACGCTTAGCCTGTGCATGATTAAGTCTTCGGAAATCTCGGGCATGTCGGACGGTGTCCAAGATGGCATTGTAGGTTGCCTTAACGTTGACAACCATAAAATCCATCGACTCGGTTCGGAGGACGGGGGTCGTTCCTACGGTTACATCTAGTGTCACGATTTCCTCGATCTGCACTGGGATGCCAAAAAATCCATGGAGGGTGTAACCGGCCGGCTTCAGCTTTTCTCGGGGGAGTTTGAGGTTCTCAAATGCTTCTAAGAAAAGAATGTTAACCGAGCTTCCGTTGTCTACCAGAATTCGGCGAACTTGAAAATTGGCCATGACGAGACTGATGATAAGGGCATCGCAGTGTGGAAGTCGGACGCCTTCGAGATCTTCTCCTGAGAAGGAGACCGCCCGCTGCTGAATCCGAGGGGAGGGGTGGTCTAGAACAGAGTTGACTTCTCGGATAAAGGCTTTACGAGAAGTCTTAGATTCCCCCTCATGGGTTCGCCATGGACACAGTGCAGGATGGCGTGTCCACCGGTTTCTTCGGGTTCTGGGTCTCGGTAGGGTCGTCGACCGACCGTCCAAGGGGGAAGCGAATGCCTTGGGCTCCTCGGCTCTCTTCGGTCTTTGGGATTGGCACGGGTGAACTCCCTCAGGTATCCTCATTGTATAAGGGCTTTGATCTTGTCTTTGAGGGCTCGGTAGTGATCTGTATCATGTCCAGTGTCTCGGTGGAAGCGGCAATAGAACCTCTGGTCTTGCTTCTTGCCGTTGTTAGTTGGTCGGGGAGGAAACCAAACTACCCCCTTGTCCTCGATCTCCATTAAAATTGTCGAGACGTTCTGATTCAGAGGCGTATATCTTTCAAATCGAGGGACTGGGAGGACCCTTTTGGGACCAATTGCTTCTTTCCCAGGCCTTTTGTAGGGCTCCGCATCATCGATCTTGCGCTTCCCCTTAGGAGTGGCTTCCTTTGCACCCTCGGAATTGAGGGCCTCCTCGGCCCGAATATACTTCTCGACCGTGTTGAGTAGGCCGGGAAAGTCGACGGGTGGTTTCTTGGCCAAAGAAGCCTTGAGCTGGCTGTGGCGGACATTGTGCAGGAAGGCTGCGGAGGCGACCCCTGTGTCGAGGGAGGAAACCGACCTCGCCTCAGAGGTGAACCTCCGAATGAACTCCCGGAGGAATTCCCCGTCCTTCTGCTTGAGGTCCAAAAGGAAAGAGCTCGTTTTCTCGACCTTCCTGCTGGTTACAAAGTGGGCAAGGAAACCATCCTCCAGCTGCTCGAAAGAGAAGACCGAGCCGGGGGCAAGTTTGGAGAACCACTCCCGAGCTGGGCCCCAGAGGGTAGCAGGGAAGGCACGGCAGAAGAGGGGATCCGCAGCGCTGTGAATCATCATAAGGGTCTTAAATCCCTCCATGTGATCAGTAGGATCACCCTCGCCATTATAGGTCTTGAATTGAGCAGGTATGAAGTTTCGAGGAATCTCAGCTCAAGGATTTGGGGGGGAAAAGGGGCTCCTGTCGGACGATAGTCGCGACCCTGCATTGGTCCGCCCTCACCAAGATGGGCGAGACGGTTCTCCATTTCTTCCAAATGACGAAGGACGGGGTCCACCATTTCCTGAGGACGAGCCGATCCGCAGGACTCACCGGCTCTCGTTCCTGACCGGTGGGCAGAACTGTGGTAGACCTCGGTAGCCGGACCGTCTCGGATGGCTTGAAGGATCTCCTCCCGGAAGTTCTGGAATTTGACCCTTGTGACGGGGGCTTGTCCCCCCGGGTTCTGCGGGGGATTGCGCACCTGGGAAGGCTGTCGGCGATGGTTCGAGGCCGAGCTGGAAGCGGCCCCTCCCCTTGTCTGACTAGCCTGTTTATCGGAGATGACACGGCGTAGATCCGATGTGATTGATGGTTGGGCCGCATCGTTGACCCGAGGTTGGTTGGAGCCTTGGTCGTTCGCGCGGCCTTGATGTGGGGGGTTCTGATGTCATGCCGAGGTGACAGCCCTCCTAGCTTTGGGAGCCATGGACGAGCTCGGACCCAAGTTGACGATTTTAGCTGTGCTCGAAAGGACGATAGTATTGAGGAAGAAACGTTCCTACAGACGGCGCCAACCTGATGCGGTTTGTTTTTGGGGTGGGGGACAACAGGTGTGACTTCTCTCAATTTGTATAGTGGAAGTCCTTACGCGGTACTGGCATCGGTCCGATCCCGGGTAGCGGGCGCGGCTCGGAAGCAGGAGCGCAGAGGGGCTCGGAAGTAAGGATGGGTGCTCGGTTCGGATCCAGGAGCTCGGCTCGACTGGGTCTTCTGTACCTGCATACGGCCTAGGAACACCAGGAGAAGTCCCGGCGACAGGCCCTCCGATGATCTAGTCAGTCACTGAAAAAGAGACTGGGCTGCTAGGGTTCAGGTGGGGAAATATTGATTACCTTCTGCAGTGAGGATGGGGTTGGGTATTTATAGGCAGGGATAAACGGGTCTGGAGCCCTGGCGGGTCGGATTGGACCTGTTTGCCCATGGGCCTGAGCTGGCTGAGGCTCATTGGACTGTAGCTGGCCTGATGATCACAAGGGGGATCCAGAGGAGATCAGAGGGCTCTGGTTGATGCTGCTTAGTTTATCCCACATCAGCCACTTTTTTAAACTAATTGAGTTTTTGAGCCACTTTCCAAACTATTAGTGTTTATGGGCTAGTTTCTGCTACATCAGTAGCAACCACTATTTCTATTAGCGGCATTTTTCTTTAGAAGATCGTTAATGGGAATAATTGTCTCTCTTTTAAATTTTTTTAAATTTTTTTATTTCCTGTCGCTATTCCTATTAACAACCAAAGCATATATATTAAGTCGCTAATTAGATTAGCGACCTTAAATAAATGTATTGGGACGCTTAGCAAATTCTATAAAGGTTTTGCTCTCTGAAGGAATTTTTTTTGAAACTGAGGTCGCTAGTCCAAATAGCAACCTCGATAAAGGTCTCAATCTCCTTTCTTTCTGTAAGATTTGCTAAATAATCACTCGATTAAGATCGCTATTCGCAATAGCGACCTCAGTAGGGAACTAAATCTCTTTGTTCTCTGTAAAATTTGCAAAATAGTTATACAACTAAGGTTTCTATTCAGAATAGCGTCCTTAGTACAACTAAGGCCTCTATTCTGAATAGAGACCTCGGTAGGGGACTAAATCTCCTTGTTATTTGTAAGATTCGCAAAATAGTCACACAACTAAAGCCTCTATTCGAAATAGCGACCTTAGTACAACTAAGGTCTCTAATCCGAATAGCGACCTTAGTAGGGTACTAAATCTCCTTGTTCTCTGTAAGATTTGTAAAATAATCACCCAAGTAAGGTCGCTATTCCGAATAGCAACCTCAGTTTCAAAAAAAAAATTGGTCGTTTTTTTTCCCAAAGAGCAAAGCTCTCTAGAATTCGCTAAATGTCTCAATACAGTTTATTTAAGGTGATATTCAGATTAGCAACTTCATATATGCTCTGATCGATAATAGTAATAGTGACAGAAAATTTTTAAAAAATTAAAAAATTAAAATAGAGACCGATTTCCCATTAGCAATCTCCCAAAAGAATACGCCGCTAATAGAAATAGCGGCCGTTGTTGACGTGACAGCGATTAGTCCACAAGAGCAAATAATTTGGAAACTGGCCCAAAAACAACGCAAATAGTTTCAAAAAATGGTCTAGTATGGGAAATTTTTTTTCCCATAAATGAGGTCTGTGACAATTTCGACATTTATCTTGAGATTTTTTTGTTTAAAAATATCATTTTATTTTATTATTATTATTATTATTATTATTAAACGACTCCTATTAAATCCTGTCTGTGTTCATTTCAGCTAAGATCTTACTCTAATTCTTTTTTTGGTTACCTTCTTAAAAAAGGGAAAATGCTTCAAAAATCCAGTCGTATTTATTTTTGAATGTATACAGTCATATATATGCATAGTTCACTTGTTTATGTTGAATGAAAATTAGTGCAAAACATCTAGTGATTGCTTTATGTTGCGGCGTCAAAGTTCTTTATATGATATCAGTGCAATTTAAGCAATTTCTTCTATGTTTTAGTACGTTATTTGTCTCTTCCTCAAACTTTTGCAACAGCTTCAGAGTCTTAGTGCAGTGATTGGATTTTTCATATTAATGAAAAACTTATCTTGCGAGCAACTATTTTTTATACTTGAATTTTAAAAAAACTGTCCAATATACAAAGTCTTTGTAAATAATATTTGAATCAAGGATTGGGTGGGCATTTACAGATTGGAGTGTAATCCAAGAAAACTTATTTAACAACTAAATCAACAAATAAATAATTAAACAAAAAAAATTTCAAAATAAAATATCACCGAGAAAGACAATGATGTTTTGTTTCCAGTCAAGCCCCTCGAACTGGCCACACTAAACGACACAAACAAAGTCTAATAAACCCGAATTCCAATCAACATTCCAACACACTCGTCAAAATTCGTGCCACACGCATCCCAAAGTCCGCGTACCCACTCTCTCAAGAGTCTCCAAGACTCCAACCAGCCAAAAACGTGTGCTCTACCCGTGTGGGGACCAAAACTCCACCTCCATTTCCGTATCTTTTTCTCCTCTTAAAACCATCCTCCTCACCTCCACCTCTCTTTACCCCCGTCCAAATAATCTCTCCTCTCTCCCTACTCCCTACCTCCTCATTCGCTCTAGCTTCTCTCCGCGCGCTGCCCGTATAATTCCCTCGACAATATCAAATTCTGATTGCAATGGAACAAAGCTCCCAAAAAAACAGCGGACTTAGTATCAGCAGCGAGAGCAGAAGCAGCAACAGAGCCAAGGGGAGAGGTGGTCTGCACATTAACCAGCTGCAGCTGCCCGTCTTTAAAGAGGCAGCGAAAAAATTCCGAAGTCCTGATAGCTCTTCTCCGTCGTCCTACTCTTCTTCTACTTCTGCTGCTGCTGTTTCCAATCCTGCAACACCAACTTCTTCGCCTGTCTTCCCGTTCGCTTCCGATACTAATAATTCCAACCAGCAACAACAACAGCAAATGATATCATTTGGACAGCAACAAAACAGTGGTCCGTACCAGATGCCGGCCTATCCTGCAGTTTTTATGCAGGGGGGGCCGGGAACGGCATTCGCAACAGCAGATCAGCAGTTACTGAGGTACTGGAGCGAGGCGCTGAACCTGAACCTGATGATGAGTCGGTTTGCAGGTAACCGGCGGTCGCTGTTACGGCATCCTGGAATGATGCTGCCAGCTGGGTCAGGCCCGACTAAGTTGTATAGGGGGGTGAGGCAGCGGCACTGGGGGAAGTGGGTCGCGGAGATTCGCCGGCCCAAGAACAGGACCAGGCTTTGGCTGGGGACGTTCGATACTGCTGAGGAAGCTGCGCTTGCGTACGATCGCGAAGCATTTAAATTGCGCGGGGAGAATGCCCGGTTGAACTTTCCGGATTTGTTCCTGGGCAAAGGTGGGAGAAATGAAGGTTCGTGTTCTCCGTCCTCGTCCTCAGCTACTCCAGCTCCTCAAGAATCTATGGCTTTACAATCTCGAACAGTGCAAGCAACAAGTCTTGTTGTGGAAACTCCGTCGGAGACTGCTAGTGTTCCTGCTAAGTCCGAGGAGAATCCCAAATCGGAAGTCGAGGCTCAAGTAAATGTATGTCAGAGCTCTGCGACGAATTTGGTGTGGGGGGATGCAGATGAGGCTTGGTTTAGTACATGGGGACCTGGAAGCTCTGTTTGGGATGACATTGATGGGGCCAACAACTTGCTCCTCCAATCCAGGATGTCGGCAGCCTCGGCGGTGTCCGCGATGGATGCATCGGGATCCGCGTTGGGACAGGACAATCATGATGATGATATGGTCACATCTGCATCTCCTCCTGCTTCTCTTTCCTACTCACCATCCATTTCCATGTGGAAGGACTCCTGATTGAGTCCCGGCCCCTCATATCTTCAATCGTCCTTCTTCTCCTCATCGCATTATGCATTGCATTGACTGCATCACAAAATTGCACAGTTTTTTACAGCAATTTAGAGCGTGCATTGGTTCACACGCAGAAACGCATACCCAGTTTAGAGTTAGGGGGTGTTACAGTTCACTGGTTGCAGGTTTTTTATGACAGCCGTGAGATTTAGGAAACACTGTATGCTTTAGGATACAAAGCCCGTTTTTTGCCCGTTACTTCTCCATACCAAACCCTTGCTAGGCTGCTTATTTTTTAGGCCTAATCTTAGCAGAGTATATAGCGTGCTTTAGGCCCCTACAATAAACATACCACCATTATTCGCATCGTGTATGTTGTAAGCGGTCGAGTTTCTATCTAGTTTTTGATTTTCAGAAGGTAGAAATGATGATGGTTGTGATATCCTCTTCTTCCACCTCCTCCCCTACTTTGCACAGGGTGTGGTTTCGTTGTAATTGCTTATGCTTTGATAGTTACTGTATACATAATACATACCAGATAATTATATGCAGTTGATCTTGTCGAACTTTTGTCGATATTTTATATTGCAACTGAAGTTTGATAATAAGCAAAAAAAAAAAAAGCATCCGCTTAACCTTTTTTTTTTCTTTCGATGATGTGGTGATCTGAACTACGAGATTCTGATTCGTCAATATCAACCAGTAGGGAATGTAGTGGTGACTGAGCTTATCTCTTACTGTAATCTTTGTCGAAAAGTTACTGAAGGATTGATAAAGGGTTGTGGGATTAGTGGATTTGGTTGATTTAGGATCTGCATGCGTTCTTTGAATGTGTTGTTTGGTGACAACAGGGAATATGGTTTCATTGCAGTTTCGGTTGTCGTCAACTGTACGATAACTTTCTTATTATTCTTTGTTCTTTCGCCTTTTGTTGGTGTAAGCATTAGAAATAATCCACTTTATTCTGTTAACAAGCAAAAGCTTAAAGGACAGTCTAACCGAATTATCGGTAGGATTTACAAAGTATAGAGGCATTTCAAGCTAAGTCTGTGTTTTCTGCATATACCGGAGCACTGTACAGTGTACAGTTACAAGCGACGAATCTTAGTACAAGGTTTCAATATATCCTTGGTGATGAGGAACCAAAGTATGTATCTGGATCTATCATTTATTTGTCAAGTAAATTTTCATCAAAACAATGTTGCACTTTTACTGCGAGGAAATTAAACCGATTAGTAAGCTAGAACAGCTAACAAAGGAATACAAGCCCCTCCTAACATTTAGGCATTTCATTGTAAAAAAAAATAAAAATTGAGAATATTAGCGTGGGATGTATGCTTTCATATTTTTTAAAGCCCACCACATATATATTTGAGCATTCTATTTATTTTTTTGGGCTCAAATCCAACTCTATTCGATCTAGTATTTATAACAACTTTACTCTTCTACTGTCTATAACAAATTTATATATATTTTGCATGTTTTCTTGTGCGATTTTTTTTTCCAGCCCTCCTCATTTTTCAATTCTGAATCTGTCAATGTGTTGGAGGAATGTAACATTGAATAAGAGTGCTCAGTTCATTATCAGCGAAATGTGTTTTAATTTCTCAGGTGCTAGGAACTGAGACCTTGGAATTGAGGAAGGTGAACAAGAGTTGGTTCACTTGTTTTGGCAAATTGCACCTCTGTACATGAGATGTGATACCTCAGGGATAAACACAACCTCCAGATCCGGAACGCAGTTTTTGACTTGTCCACTCCTTACGTATTCTTCCATTAATGAAAGCATGAGAGCGTAGTCCTTCCCGCCCATGATAAACAGTGCAGGTAGTGGTGGCAATGGGGTCAAACCTAAGTCAGGGCAGGGCGGGTTTGGATCAGGTCAAGGGCTTAACCGTGATGGGCCGGGTTAAAATATGGTAGGATCGACCTGGTCGACCCGCAAACCCGAATAGGTCGAACCCGTTACGGATCGATCCAGGTTGTGGGTTGCACCCGGTTGAGATTTTTTTTTTCAAATATATATATATATATATATATGAAAGAGTGAAAGTGTGAAAGAAAATTATATATATTATTCATTTGAACTTCTATGATTTTTGTACAATTTTCTTACATACAATTTGCTAGCTAGATGTTGTTGTTCTTCAATTTGCTATTGTTGTTGTTGTTGTTCGGACGAACCGCTTCCACTTATTGACGTGTCGACCCCGAATTCTTCAGTCTTATCTTCAACCTTCATCCAATCTTTCGTGCACACGAGCATCTCCAACGAATGAGGCTTCAAGTGATTTCTGTAATCTGTTAGAACTATGTTACTTGTAGAAAATGCACTTTCTGAAATAACTGTAGAAACAAGAAGAGTTAATAGATCTTTAGTCATATGTTTAAGTATGTTATAAACATATTCATATTTTTTTCACTATTGTAGCACATCAATCTTAGCATTAAAACTTTCAATATCTTGTTGATTATATCAATTTAATTTATTAAGTAAAACAGTCCTATATTTTTTTGATTGAATTTGATAAAGTAAATTAAAAGTGGCATCGTCTAATTTACTCTTACCTTCGTCTCTAAAAGAAGAAGAAGAAGAAGAAGAAGAAGAAGAAGAAGAAGAAGAAATTATACTAGTTGTACTACTAGATGCAAAAATTCTATCATAATAATCACAAGTTATTCAATGTCGATTCAAAGCTAGCTAAAAATTCATCGCAATCAATTAATTCAAAGCTAGCTAAAAATTCATCGCAATCAATTTCAGATTAATCTTCAAGTAAAGTAAAATACATTTCAATCAAACTCCTCGTACCCGCTAATTTGATACAGGGATCCATAACTGTAGCAATACAGTACAACATAGGAGGATGACTAAAATACTTTAAAATTTTAATGTATGCAGGTTTAACAATATGACCAATGTAAATGTCATCAATCATTTCTTGAAAAGTTTGCATCATAGTAATTAGTGAAATAAAAATACTATTAGAAGTAGAATCATAAGATTTTGAAATTTTCAAAGTTGCGGTTTTAAAAAGTTCTACAAATCGTAACAAAGATTCTCTATAATACCATGATTTTTCTTTCATTTGAAATTTTTCCATATTTTTTGCATGACAAAAATCATTTATACAAGTTTTATATTGAGCAACAACATTTAATAAATCAAAAGTAGAGTTTTATCGGTGTTTAACATCCTTAGAAAATTTTCTAAAATATACACCCTTAAGCTTATATCATTCTTTAAATTGTTGAAGTATATGGTCACTTAAAGCAATAAAATGTACACAATTTCTAATGTTATGCACAAATGGTTCGGCTATATTTAATGCATCTTGAACACATAAATTTAAAATATGACTTGCACATCTAACGTGAAAAATTTCTAAACATGAAGGAACTAATTGTGTTTTTAATGTACTAATCGAAGCATTATTGTTAGAAACATTATCAAAACTAATATATAGAAAATTATTACGAATATAAAGATATCACAAACTTTTAAAATACAATGTGTAATTACTAAACCACTATGGGATACGGTAAATCCGCAAGTGATATGATCCTCTTTTGAATCATCTAATCACTATCAATACAAAGTTATGCTCATCATTGGAATATCATTACAACCTTTCCTACAATCGGAAGTTAACGATAGTCTACAAGTTAAACTAAACAAAAGTGCAATTAAAGCGTATCTTATTTCGTTGTAAAGTTAAACAATCGATTTGAGTGTGTTTTGCGAAATTCTTCTAAAATGTGGATTTAGTGCATTTTGGTTAAATATCTCAACGTTACTACTATCGGAATATGAAAAAGGTAACTCCTCCTTAATCACTAGTTGGGTCATTTCTCGTCTAACATTTTCGGAATCATATGAGTGGCTATCTACATGTCCGATCCTAGAGTGAATTTTTTGTTGGCCAGGTTGGTTTTCTAATAGATCCTTGTGTACATTTTGTATGTGTCGTTTAATTGTACCCGTTCCCTCACTCTTTCTCCATTTGTAACTCTTAAAACAAGTTTTACAAATCTTATATCCTACATCCGGATTATCCTCTTCGGTGATAAAGTCATAATATTTGTATTAATCACTAGTCCCCCCCCCCCAAAGTTTGTCTACTACTAGTGGGTTCAGTTTGTTGGGTTTGTGTGCCAACATCATGCATTTCTTCTTCTATTTCGTGTAGGAATATCGTGAGTTCCTACCATAAGATTCGGTGTAAATTCAGGTTCTATTTGTGAGACTATTGGAGGCCGACGTAAAGAACCAGCGGAATCTTTGTCCACTTTGGCTACAACCGCTACCTCATGATCCAGAAATGGTAATAGTGTATGTGGAAGAAAAAAAACAATTTCTAGTGTTTTATTAGTGTACTAGATTTGCCCGTGGGCACGTGCCTACGGCACGTCTTCAGAACGATACAGCATATGAAAAGCTTTGTAAATAGTAAATCAATAATTATGTAGCTCAAGTTTGAATAGTATGACAATAATTAGTTGTAAATAAAAGTTAATGTTTCCGTGTGTGTGTGTGTGTATATATCTATAGAGAGAGAGAGAGGGTGATAACTAAATAAATAAAGGAGTTGTTTTGGGAGGTATTTGAATTTGAGTTTTGGGGGGAAACTTTTTTTTTAAGAGGGGTGGGGGGGTGGGGGGGGGATGTGTTTTATGAGATCAGATCTGGGCCTTTGATTTTGGGGGGATTGAAGGAGAGTCACTTGATAGCTTTCTTTGTGTTTTATTGTATAGATGTGAAATAATATAAAACAATTGATATGGCTAAAAATGGGATTAAATCGGGACCGTTCAAATCGAACACGAATCTTAAAGCTCAGGGGTAAAACGGTAATTTCACCTACAAACGGGTCTGAAATGGGAACTGGATCTTTCTTCAAAGTCCAATAACCCATGAACGGATCTGTCTTACTGGGTACGGGTTCCAACCTGTTACAAACCAGTTCAGAAGGATAAAGAAGAATTCAGATTCATAATTATCCCTAAGAAGTGATCTTAACCGCTTCTATTCATTCACACCGGGAAGTAGAGATATGTTCTTATCTTGAAACGGATCCTAAATGCGACTATAAATACCGCTCTCCCCCCACTGTTACTAGGTAATCAATACTTTTCCAATAAAAGATCTTTCTTAATCATTCAGATTACTGATAAGAGCGTCGGAGGGTGCGTCGCCGGGATCCATCCCGGTGTTTCGCACTTTTTGCAAGTTCGCAATAGCAGCAAGAGACCAGGTCAACATGTTGGTGAAGGTCAACAAGTCAACAGGTTTGCTTTATCGTTTTCTCCAAGAATCCACAAATTTACCTGTTTGCATCCACACCAAAATCAGCAACAACAACAATCTAGGAGGTATATGTTAAAAAATAAAATCTAAAAACAATAGGAGGATTAAGAGAAAGAAAAGCAAAAAACCAACAAACACATATATGATACAAAAAATGAGAACTACAACAAAAATCAAGACAATGGGAGGGTTGTGAAATTTTGATACCATACTTCACGGATAATCATATATAAAAATAAGAGAAAAAATAAAAGTAGTAGTAGACGTAGTCGATTAAGAAATGTAGTAGATGTAGTCACGTAGTCCGATAGTCATTGAAAAGAGAGAGAGAGAGAGAGAGAGAGAGAGAGAGCTTCTTGTTGGAGGAGTTGAAGGAAACATAGTTGAGAGTTAAATTAACACAATTCGATGCGATTGAAATTTTTAACTTCTTTGTTGAAAAATTTGATTGAATTGAAATTGAATTGAGTGGTAGTAGTAGAGAGAGTAAGGCGTGAAAAAAATTAGATTGAATTAAGGAAGTATCTATAGGGGAGGGTAAAAAAAAAGCCCCACAACGGTTTTTTGTTTCTAACTTTCGGACCGTTCAACCCGCATGTAGAACATTTGACCCATTCAGGTCAAATGGGTCCAAACCCACGGGTCGAATGTGCAGGTTGCAGGCGGGTTCGACTTGGTCAACGGGTTCGTAGGTCAGGTCGATCGAGTTGGATTTACGACTTTGGCGACCCGGGTTGACCCGGGTCGAGTGAGCGGGTTGCGGGTCAACCCGACCCGGTTGCCATCCCTAAGTGCAGGCACCTAGATTACTAGATTGTTTATACTAGATTATTTATAATGAAGATCATGTCCACGGATTCATTCCACTTCCTGCAAGAAATGACTATTTTAAGTTATCTAGACCTTGCTACAATTCGTATGATTATGAAGCATAGTGAACACTATCACGAAGAGTAACCTGTGTTAGACAACAGTTTCATGATATATATTAGGGAGATATGTACTGACACTACTTGAATGGATTGTCAATTGTATATTGCATTGGTAATTAACACGAGTGGTGCTAAATTATCAACTTTCGGGTTTACTATAAATTTAACTATAATACTAAAAGTACATAGAAAAAGAGAAGCTAAAGAGATATGCGCATGTATGGTAATATGTCGATATTTTCATGGTTTTACCTAATAGAGTGTTTGAGGACCAACATAGATAATTCATATCATTCTTCTTTGTCATGCATTTGCTCTTTGATATCAACTGAAAATATAACTCAAAGAAAGATATATTCATACTACTATATCATTGTGTTACTTACTAGCGAACTACCATCACTAATGTAATTTCACTGTCTTTCTAGAAAGGAACTATTCTGGACAAAATTAATAGACAATCTAGAAAACATTCTTTAACGTGGGATTTGACACATTTCAGGCACACTCCTCAGATTATTTTATTTCCGGCACTCCTAGATATTTTGGCTCAGATAAAAACGCTCTTATTAGGATACTATTGATGCTAAAAAATAGTGCTGTCGTTATGAAAATAAATTAGAAGAGAGAAGTGAGGCACATATCTTCTGCTAAAAACCAGTCTGACACTCATTTGTTCGGTACTGCATAAGAGAAATTCAAGTGGAATTGGAGTCCAAATCAATGAGCTGAAAATCATCTGAGTTACTTACCGATATGGCACTTGCACTTGCACTTCGCAATCCTGATTTGTCATATAACTCTTCTGTGAACCATGAAGGCAAGGGAGTGGAGGGATCCACCAAGTCCATAATCTCCTGATCTTCTGCAGCCACTCGATGTTCACTTCCTGAAATGGAATGTAGATGTTTTGGACTACAGCCCTGGTTTCAAATCGGCTTAAATCAGATAAGGCTCGTCCAGTATTCTGTAGATTATGGAGAAACAACAATGTGAGACAGCTCTAGTTACATATATAATTCACATACTCATTTACGGTCAATGACATGAAGGTGGAAAAAGTTGCACTCACTTAGATCATGCTAAGTAAATCTGCAAACATTGTTTATCTGCATTTGTAAAAATCCCAACTTGCTAGTTAACACTCGACACAAATTTGCGATAGTTAGCATCCTAAGAAAATTTCTATATGATACATTTATCTTATATTTCTCAATGAAATGTTGGAAAATCATTATGATATATAATGTTCGTAATTCCAGTAAACTGAAAATTAATCCAGCTTCATAATAGTTGCACTTTTACCTTCCCTTGAAATGGATCGAATATGCATGCATTCTAAATGCACAATCAGCTATACGTTTCACACATTTCTGAACGAGATCTTTAAGAATATATTCAACTATAAATTTTATACACGGTTCAAAAATTATTCGAAAAACAACAAACTCTACATGACTTTCAAGAACAAAAAATTTGAACAAAAAGAATAGCAGAGAAAACTGCTTACTTGCCACCGCACAAAGTAGTAGCCAGAGGGAAGGCTCCTCATAGCAACCTTCTGAGTTAGGAAGGAACACCCATTGTCACCACACCCTCCACTCTTTTTGGATGAAGCAACGCCATATGGTAAGCTGGAAGCACCCCAAAGTCCTTGCCCACTACTTCCGCAAAAACCAACACAAAAAAACGAAACAAAATAACAAACTCAATCCTCTTCAATTCATTTCACAAACTCATCACATTATTTATTTTAAGAGTTCTAGCCTAACAAAAGAATGTAGCTCTCATCATGTAATGTGTGCATCAAATATGACCTTAAGAGTTGTAGCCTATAGTTGAACCAGTTTTATTTCTATGATCCGAGACAAACTGAACTTAAATTGTGAAGAAGACGATAAAATGAAAAGATAACTAAACAGAAGTTAATGTCTTTGTGATGGAGAGTGCATCAAAAATAGCAAGAAGATCAGCAATCAAATCCTCCCACTTAGCCTTCTCCGGCTCCTTTGGTTGGTCCGAGAGGCCGTAACCTCGGAAATCAAGAGCAATGGCTTGAAATCCAGCATTGGCAAGTGCAACTATCTGATACCTCCATGAGTACCATATTTCTGAAAACCCATGAAGGAACACGACATCTCCTTTTTCAGCTGCAACCAAGAAATATCATACACAAGATCAGAGATCGAGTGGAAAAAAGTCAACAGAAACTGAACTTAACTGGCCATTTCCAATGTGAGCTACATAAAGGGTGAGGCCAATGATGGGGAGGCAGGAGTGCTCTATATCTTTGTCATCCATGAATTCGGATAGAAGCAGAAATGAGAGAATAAGTGAATCTGATAAATTTGTGGACACGGTCCTTGGATAAGGTCTCTGAATTTCAAGAAGATTGCAGACCTGGGTTTACAATAATTCCTGTAGACCTGCATTTACAGGATTCTTTTTTCTCAATACTCGGACAATCTTTGGGCAACTTACTGTTTCTTTCTCTCATAATTGGCCACTTATAAAGTTACAATTACACTGTAATATTCATGATAGTGACGAGGAACTAAAGTATCTACATCTACCATTTATTTACCAAAACTAAAATTATATCAAACAGGGTTGTTGCATTTGTCGTGCAAGAAAACTACAGCGAGCCAAAAGCTAGAACTATTAGCAGAAGGAATATTTCTCAAAATAACAAACAGAAGGAACACGAGACAGGATACTTAATAAACTTAACATGTAGGAATGTAACATACTCCTGTGAACCAGAGCCTAGGTTGTCAACAGAAATTAAAAAATAGGCATTTTAATTTATCAAGTATTAGAAACTGAAACTTTGGTATCGAGGAAAGAGATCAAGACTTGGTTCACTTGTTCAGGCAATTGCTCCTGCACGAAATGGGATCCTTGAGGAGAAACGGAACCTCCAGATTGGGACGTAGTGTTTGAACTGTCCACTGCTTATATATTCCTCCATGAATGGAAACCTGAGAGCGTAGTCATTGCCCCCCTCTTGGACTATAGGATTGGTCATAGTTAAGATCGTGTCAAACGATTCATTCATTTCCTGCAAAGATTCAGAGTACTTGGTTATACGAAACCTTGGTAAAGGTACTAGTTAGCTCTGAATCCTTCCAGCTGCTTACATATATGGCACTTGCATTGCGAAGTGGAATCCTGATTTCTCATAAAACAGTGTATGGCGCCAAATGTTCTTCTGTGAACCATGAATGCAAGGGAGTGGATGGATCCACCCACTCCAAAATCTCCTGAGTGTCTGCAGCCACCGGAAGTTCACTTCTGGAAAACATAATGTAGATGTTTCTGACTACAGTCTGGGTATAAATTGGCTGAAATCAGCTATTGCTCATCCGGTATTCTGTAGATTTTGGAGAAACAACAAAGTGAAGCCACAAAATTCTAGCTATATATATAATTCACATACTCATTCAAATTCTCTGTCATTAAAATGGGAAATTTTCTATTTACTAAGAAAATTCTAGGTAAATTAGCAAACACCACAATCTGAATTTGACAAAAACTCCTTTAGAATAAAAGTTAAAACTCTAACTATATTCAGCACAAATTTTAGAAATTTAGCTTCCTCTGAAAATTCTCAAATTCGATAAGGAAATTTGAATACCAACGTGCTCAAATAATGTTTAATAATAGTTTCACTTTCTCTGAAATTGGTCTAATAAGCATTCAAACTGTGCAAAATCAGCTATATATTTCACAGATTTTTATAGGAAATCTGGAAGAACACATTCGACAATTATATTTTATAAAATTCATGAGTCCAAAATTGACTCTTAAGAAATAACAAACTCTGTAGACTTGCAAGAACAATAATATCATGAAAAGAAGAACAGCAGTGACTACTACTTACTTACCACCTCATAAAATAGAAGCCAGGAGGAAGGCTCTCAAAGGCAACCTTCTGAATAAACGCCCATATGGTAAGCTGGAAGCGCCCCAATCTTTCTGGATGAAGCAGCGATATATGGTAAGCTAGAAGCACTCCAAAGTCCTTCCCCACAACAAGAGCCTACTTCCATCAAAACCGACGCAAAAAAACGAAATAAATAACAAACTCAACCCATTTAGCGAACTCATCATATTATTTCTTTTAAAAGTTCTAGCCTTTGACAGTGGAATGCAGCCTCTCATCGTGTCATCTGTGCATCAAATATAACCTTAGAATTGTAGTCTATAGTTGAACCAACTCTTTTCGATGGTCAGAGAGACAACTTGAACTTAATTTAAAAGAACAGAGGAATACAAGCCTGGCAAGGTTTATATATCTCAAAAATTTGAGACAGTTTTAATAGAAAAGAACAGCAAGGACTGACAAACATCCAGATAATGCACGCAGATAAACAAGCTAACAATAACATTATATGCACTTTGGCGTTTGTAGCAACATTAACACGACCACCAAACAAACAAACAAACAAGCAGCAGCAGCAGCAAACACAACCACCAACAACAACAGCAGCAAACAGCAATAAAAGGGGGAAGGAGTTCTGCTGAAAAGCCTATAACTATCACCCATGCTGATATGCCTATAATTATTATCCATGCCATGGCACCAAGTCGCTGAGACACCGTTCACTAAAAAAGTTCCAACCAATATTTTCGAGCTTCTACTCTCAATGATCAACAATCCAGTGTCCAATTCCTTCAGCTGCTACCAATAAGTAAAGATCTTGAACAAACCAATACAGTTCCGCACGTAGATACTCATTATTATCGCTAATCTTTCTAATGATTTGGCATACAAAAATTTGCATTTGGCAGATTTGTATAGCATCGGATATCATAATTAGTAATCCTCCATTGGCAGTTCAGCGTGTCAAATCAGGGGCACCTTCGTAGCTTTCCCCGCCATGTCACAAGTATTTGAAACAATATGCCTGTTTACAAGTTACAGACCAATTGTTTTAGGATCTCAATCAATAAAATTAATTGGAGAGAAAAAAACAATTGAGAGCTGAAAGAGAAAAGCATTTATGCAAAAAAAGACAAGACAAAATGGGGCATTAACTTGTTGGAATATAAGCATTCACGGGTACTAACCCTTGTACAAACAATATAAGGGTTCACAGTAATTTGTTTTGATTGACCCTTGAAACCTAGTATCACAAATTACGCAGGAAAAAACATAAAAAATAAGAAAGATTATTGCTTTTTAAACATGACAAAACAACACAATATGCAGGACAAATCTAGATGTTGTGATACATTAAATGTTTAGCACATACCATACAACCAACTTAGAAGACTATTTTAAAATCATAATTTTCCTTCAGCAACTTGGCTACACAAAAACTAAGCAGACAATTAACAAACACAAACTCATGCGTATAACACATTCATCAATTTTGATATCCTTGTCTATGGCTACAAAAATCACAAAATAAATCCAAGCTGTCATACAAATTTTTTTAGATACGAACCCGGTTTTCAAGTTATATAAGAGCAACACATCAACCCCAGATAATTTGATATCCTTGTCTATGGCTACAAAAATCACAAAATAAATCCAAGCTGTCATACAATGTTTTTTAGATACAAACCGGTTTTCAAGTTATACAAGAGCAACACATCAACCCCAGATAATTTGAGAAATAAGGTTACTGCACTGCAAGAATGTTGGATATGGATATTGGCCACATATTAAGGGCCTTTAGAAAATATTAGCTATCATAACTAATGGAAGGCAAAAAATGTGATCTATAGAAGTCTTATATTGATATGCAACTATATAATAAAAGATATACATGCACATCTCATGAGACACATAAATATACGCACATCCAATAATCAAGATCAAAATCTGAGAATCATAAAAAACTAGAATGTTAACTACTGCTGAACATCAAATCAGAATTAAAAATTATAAAGCCAATAAAAATGAATCATAAATAAATTTTATATAATCAGGTATGAGGCTCTCTTCAAACGACAGCCAGGACCAATTCTCTCTCTTGCCCCTACCTCCAACCAGGGTGGCAACTCTCTGAAGGCTCAGCAACAATGAAACTCTCTAACAAGTCACAAGGTTGCATATTTCCACTCTCAAATCTCATTTTTGTCTTATCCACGGTTACAGGAAAAATTATGTAGTTTGAATTGAGCTTGTCCCGTGTTTAAAAGAAAATAGTATGGAACTATGGATCTATCTCTTTGATTATTTTTTACTAGATTATTAGCTCATGCTTTACTGTCTATGGAGAAGTGATCATTGCAAAGGAGACATGTCTTCTAAAGTTGAAAAGCCTAGTTTAGAGAAGAGAAAATGGAAAGATGAAGTGGCTTAATAAAATTTGTATTTTTTTTTGGAAAACTGAGAAAGTGGAATGTCCGGAAAAGAGCATCAGTGATGAAACAACTCAGAATCACTAGAGACCATGCAACTCTCTAGCTATAAAAGGAGAGATAATCAGATTAAAATAAATTCAAACATGATGTACCTCTGGCTAGGTATGTTGTGTTCCATTTTTAAAGGCAACCCAATCACCGTGTTGATACAATGTCATATTTATGTCTGTGTGCTTTAGACTAACAACATAATCATAATGTTACAATATTAATTAATATCAAATAAATATTTCTAGATTTCTTACAATCACGTTTTAAGCTGTTAAAAGCCTGATAGAAATATTTTTTGGATTATCTAATCATCGACGGCACAGACTTGTCAGAGGCCATGTGACAGAAAATATCAAACCAGATTGCAGTCTATAAATCATACTACCAAACCCATAAGACACTGCTCGAATTGATAGGAATAATTCATTTCATATAAAACAAAAAAAATAGGGCTCGTGCATTGTTTATATTGAACTATTATGAAATGAAATTAATCATCTTTCAAACTGGATGTCTTCATTAAATAGTTGCAGTGACCATGTTCAAACAACAGGTGGCGAAAATTGCTGTGAGAGAAGTATAACCCAACTGTGAAATTAAAAAGGAAACGTGATGAATGTGTCAAAAATGCTAGTATCAGAATCACAACTTATTGACATGTCATCACTACTACTAATGTATCAACTTGGGATCTGCTGCCTGCTGAGTGCTGAGTTAATGTCAAGTAGTCTGTGTCACATTAATCATGCTTCCTATAAATAAAAAAACCATGTATGTGTGTCTTACACAATAATTAAGTAAATGCTTTGATAAGTAGTTGGTTTATAAATTTCACACATCAGTATGCCTTTCTTAACCTGAATGCATCCTTCCAAAACATTGACATAAAAGTGATAGAACAATACAAACAACACACAAATGCCTGAAAACTTCTATGTTTAGTTGTTTACACATTGTATTCAAGCACATGAGTATATACTAACCTGGTGTGAAACTTAGAGAAGCTAGTTGGACCAGAGAGTGAGACATTCTCAGTAACACACTACAAGGAGCGCTCCAACATCTTGACTATAAGAATTGCACCTATGCACCAAGGTACAATGATTAGGCCACAGAACCCCCCAGCTTCAAAAGCATAAAAAAGCTGCAATAAATGCTAAAGGGGATTATGTGTTGCAACATCATGTGTCACGATCCAGATGCAGGGCACAATTGAAATGAAATAAAAGAACCATAAATCTAAATCATTATATGTGCAGCAAATAATAACCTGAAGTACTAATAAATGGTGCATCATTATGATGCACAAATTTGTTCTTTGAAATGAACCTCAAACAACTCTGGTGTTAATTTTAAACCATATGAAAAACAACATTCGTTTAAGAAATGGTGGTTGTGATTTCTGAGTATGAAACAAACCACTTCTGGAAGCATATAACTAAAATATTGTTTTGTTGCTTGAGATTATATCAAAGATTGACAATGCTCAATTGTGCATTATTATAACAAGTAACATCAAGATATAAGCAGTGTTCTAAAAGTTGCTACGCGGTAGTCGGGCGGCCGATGGGGACCCAGCAACTAGACCTTGTAAGCGGGGCGGGGCCTAGGCGGCTAGGAGCTAGGCGGGTTTTTTTAATAATATTTTTAAATATATATTTGTAAGAAAATATAATATTGCATAAAATACAAGATATATATAATACTCAAAAAATAGTAATGGGAATTAGCTCAATGGTAGAGCGCTCGTTTTGCGTATTGCCCATAATCAATATTCCAATGAGAGGGACAATCGATTTGAGATTTTGACGATTTGGGGAAAGCATGAGCAATTTGGTCAATTTTTGATTTACGGATTTGAGTTTTTTGGGAAGAGAGAAGCACGAGGGTAGGGGGTTTTCAGAATGTGGGGATTTAAGTGAACCGGTTCACCTAACACCAAAAAAACCCGCCCAGACCCGCCCCAAACCAGCCAAGGTAGCCAAACTGATTTTTTTAAAGGCCTAGGCCCTAGGCGAGTTGGCTGGGGATGGCCTAGCGCCTAGGTGGGGCCTAGGCGGCCGCCAAGGAGGATTTCTAGAACTCTGGATATAAGAAATTTCAATATTATTATAGACTCATCTTAAACTATATTATATTTTCTTTGGAAGAGAAAAAATAATGCAACATCAAACAAAATATAATATGGAAATGGCACCAACGTGATGGAAACATACTGCTGATCAGCAGAAAGCTAAAGAACATAGCAGCTGGATTTGTTTCAAGAACACAGGGAAAGTTCAGTATAGGTTAAAGGTTAACTGGTTACATGAAAGGGATTTATGTTTTAATTTAAAAATATCTATCCACTCATTTATTTAACTGCATGGAACTCATGGTTTTCGCAATTGCTAATAAAATAAAATAGGGTAAAGTAAACATGAAGAAGACATAACTAAATAAAACCAGGAATCCAAATAATTAGTAGAAGAACAAAAACACCCGGCCCAAAAGCTCAAGTCAATGAGTTCTTCGACAGTATAGTATGAGCCTAAGCACATATAGCATGAACTGAATACAACAATAACAAGTTTAAGGACAAACAATTTTCTATGTGCCGAAATAAAGAAGACCAACTATGAAATGAGTTACACAATCAAAAACAAATACAAGTAATAGGTAAGCAGAAAACATAAAAGCAATCAAATTACAGAAACCAAATTGCTTCTAAAGAGGTTACCATGTGTAATCGACATCTGTGGCAAAGCTATTAAAACTCTACTACTTCATGCCATCTGCAATGGCAGGGTTCTCTTCTTTCCCAAGTGCTACCACTGCCTTTTTAAGAATGGCTTCAATCGGTAAGTGGGAGTTCTCCACGGCTTTAGAAATTGAAGTCCATCTCTCTCCATGCTTCGGCTCAGCAGCAAGACATCTCTTCAAGACATCCTTCTGATTTTCGTCGGTACCATGCTGGAGTTCAAATTTGTAGTAGAATACCCAGAAATCTCCATTATCTGGAGCAAGAGTAACTGCCCTGTTGAACCAATTCCTAGCCTTGTCAACTTTCCTATCAAGCCAGAATAGCTTTGCCACAGCTGCAATAACATGAGGATCATGATCACACTTCTTCAGAGCATCCGCACTCTTTGTCTTGCGTTGAGGACGTGGAGCCATTTCAATGGCAGCAGCCCATAAAATTCCACTAGACTGGCATTCCTGCAATGCTTTAGCCATCAAACTATCCGCTTCTTTTTTGTTTCCATGCCTGGATTCAGCACGTATAGCTGCAAGCCACAGCTCTGGGTTCTGTTTATTATGGATCCTAGCGTTAGTAAGAACCGCACGAGCTTTGCTCAAACCACTTGTTCTCTCTTCTAAGCTCGCCAGTGAGAGCCAAAGAGGAATACATGTAGGGCAGTGCTTCCAACCTTTCTCGTAAACTTTTCTTGCTTCATCTTCATGGCCCAATCGCTCTTCCATCTGCCCGAGCATCAACCACAGCTTGAAGTACTTAGAGAACCGCTGAATCCCTTCTTCCAGCAACCTCCTCTCCTCTTCGGTGTTACCCAGTTCCCTCTCAACAATGGCAGATTTCATCCACACCCTCTCTGTCCCTCCCTTCTCTCTAGCCTTTGCTAGAAGCATCCTCGCTCTTTCTGGCTCATGATTCTCAAACTCTAGCTTAAAAGCTGCCAACCAAATCTCTTCCGAATCAGGAATAGCTGCATAAGCTTCTTGAAGAATTGCTCGCGCTGCAGGGACATCTCCTGCTAGCCATTTTTCCTTTGCACCCATCAACCACAAAACCTCAGCTTGTGGCCGATAAGTCACAGCCTTCCTCAAAAGCGCATCAAGTGACTCCCTTGTTCCATGACTCTTCTCAAGCTGTGCAGCCTTAAGCCAGATGCTCTTCTTCGTAAAGAAAACAGTGAGTGCATGTGCATATATAGCTCTTGCAGTTTCAATGGAACCCCTCTTCTTGCACTCCTCCGCATCGGCCACCCAAGTTCTTTTTCTGTCTTCTTCCTCAACTCCAACACCAATAGTATTGCGAATTATAGCCTGGCAAGTTACCACCGACCCAGCTCTCTCTGCTGCCTCTGCCTCCTTCATCCAAGCCTCTCTATCAATCTCCACAGCTTCTCTTTGCAACGACCTAATACCTCTCTCAATCACCTTGCCGACTGAAGCAGTATTGCCATTCGCCTCCTCAAGCTTCGCAGCAGTAATCCAAATACTAGGCTCCTTCGGAAGCCTCTCCCTCGCCTTGTTAAGCACCTTCTTAGCCTGATCATAAGTCTCCAACCTAGCAAGAGCAAGCCACAACTCCACATGCAAAGGGCAGCACTCGACAGCCCTATGTAACAAAAGCCTAGCATCCTCCTCATTCGCAAGCTCCACCACCGCCTTCCACAACCTAACCGAATCCGGAATATGCTCAAGACCCTTCCTCAACACCCTACTCTTATTCATCTCGTTACTCTCCAACTTCGCAGCTTGCGTCCACAACTTCACCGAATTCGGTATAGCCTTCACTCCCCTTGCAATAACTGCCTTTGCTTCCTCCGGGCTCGCCAACCTACAAGCTTCAAGCCAAACATCCTCATTCTTCGGACACTCTTCACACCCTTTCTGAATCAACTGCCTCGCTGCCTGTATCTTCCCCGCAACCTCCTCCAACCTCGCTGCCGCAATCCACCCCGGCGGATGCTTCGGATTCGTCTGCGTAACAGACTTCAACAGCAACCTCGCCTTCTTAATATCCGAAATCTCAGCATCACTAGTAATCTTCATACTCTTCAAATCCGTCAAGTACCCCTTCGGATCAACCACAGTCAACCCCGAGACCGAATCCGACAACCTATCCAACTTCAAACTCAGCACCGTCCCTCTCCCTTCACCCACCGCAGTCAAGTCTGTAACTGGAGTCTGACTCCACGGCGTCTCCGTCCCACCAGCCGCCCGACTCTTCGGATCAAGCGCCGTAACATGCTCCTGCTCCTGCCTCGCCTTCTCCAGCAAGGTATCCGGCACGGGCACAAAGCTTTCGAACCGCTTTTTCTTATTCCGCAGCGAATAATCTCCAATCTCCGGAATACTGTCCCATTCCTCCGGCTTCAAATCAACCAACTTCCTCTTCAAATCAGCAAATTGCTCCGTAATCTTTGGATTCGAAGCCCGATACTTCTCAATCTCCTGCTTCAACCTTGCCTCTCTCCGATCCTTCCTCCTCGAATCCATCCTTTTATCAATACTCTCCCACACCGCGTCGGCCTCTTTATCGTCTTCATCGTACTCGGCCGAGGCGAAGAGGCCGACATCGTTGCCTTCGAACTCGTCGAACTTCTGGTTCTCGTCATAGCCCTTGTCTTCGGCGTCGTCTTCGTCCTCGTCGGGTTTGGAGGAGGCGGCGGGAGCGGAGGAGGGGGGAGGGGCGCCGAGGGAGCGGTCGGGGAGGTCAGGGGCGGCGCGGGCGGGACCGATATCGGAGCGGGTGGTGAAGCCTGTGGCGCCACGGCCGAGGCCGGCGACGTAGTTCGGAGGGGGCTTGGAGTTGAGGAAGTCGTAGCGAGGGGGCCGAATGGGGATGGGGATCGGGGGTTGGGATTGGGGATCTAGGGTTTTGTTAGACGCCATTGTGGAATGAGATTTTGGGGGAATTTTTTGGGGGGGGAGGCGGGGGATTTATAGGGAGAGGATAAAGCGGTGGGAATAGGATGAGTTTGGGCCAGGCCGGTTTTTGGGTTGGGTTTGGGGTAAAGTTTTGGGCTTTTGGTTTTAAGATTTAGGATGTAAATTTTGAAGGGGAAAAAAAAGAGCTAAATTTTGATGGGTCTTTCGACGGCGTTTTGGTGGGGTATGGATTGGTTGTGCGAGACTCTAGTGGTCGGGGTGGGGGGGTTGTCCCTACCAACTCAATCAATGTTGCAGAGAGGCGAGCAATGTGGGAGGGACTTAGAGCTTCGCTGATCATTGGGCATGTTGGCAAGGCCGGCCTAGAGTTCCTGGGGCCAAGGCGAACTCTCGAAATGGGGGTCCCTAATAACAATATTTTATTTTTAAGCACAAAATATGTGCCTATATTTATAAGGAAATTACAAATTTGGGCTTCCTAAAATCGCAAAAACTCCGGGGGCCTGAGGCGGCTGCCTCACCCGCCTCAAGGGTGGGGCCGGCCCTGCATGTTGGAAGTATGAAAGTGGACGACGACTCCCAGGTTATACATGGCGACATTCTTTTACTATTAGATAATTGATTGGTGTTTAGTATCAAACACATTTTCATGGAAGCTATCCCGTGAGCAGACATTATGGTTAACGGAGAAAGGAGTACTCAACGACAGGTCTTGATTATTAGTAAAGTTAATGTTGAGTTAGAGTATTGGAGGAGGATCCCAGGGGGGCTCGGACTAGATTGTAGCTGGTTTTGCTTGTAATCTTGTCTTGTTTACCGGGAAGAAAAGAAGAAGTAAAAAAAAATTGGTACAAGTCATATGGGATTTTTCAAGTTTACTAGCACTAAATGTGTTGTATGTACTAAATCGAAATAGTTGTGATTTGAGGCAGGTTAAACGGAGGTGTGGGTAATTCGGCCAAGAGAAGTCAAGGAATAAGAATGAGGGAAGATATGCATCTTCATTCATCCTTACTTTTTTTGCCTTTTTTTTCCCTCACTCGGCAAGGTTAGTTTTATTCATGGGGATGAGGTCCCGAGGACACCATGGTGCAATTTTATCCGATAACCCGTTATAGTCTTGATCCTGATCTGAAACTAAAAAAGGAGAGTGCACTGATGAGAAATATGTTCCAGAAATTAAGCCAAGAAATGTCCGAAACAAGACCACCATACATGGCAGTCAACAACACACTAACTTACAAAATTTCATCGAAATTTACCTACTGCAATAACTGCTCCGCACAAATATTTTCCAAAGAACAATAAGAGTCCGATTTTACATTCATATCTTTCTCAAAAGAACTTACTTTTCTCGCTTATAATCACTCACGGAAGATGGGAGACGGCCTATCCACAATATAATTAGTGGCAGCTATAGAATACACATTTAGGGTGTTCAGAACACTAAGGTTGCGTTTGGTTTGTTGTTTTGAAAATAGTTTTCTGAAAACAGTTTTCTGAAAATGAGAGTGTAAAACCTGTTTGGTAATAATTTTTTATGAAAACAGTTTTTTGAAAATGAGAGTATAATGTATGTATAGGTTTGGTTGTATGTATATACTGTATACAGTATATATACTCTGACATATACATACATACTGATATATAATGATATAAAATATTTTATTATAATAAACATATTTAATAATATACATATATATAATAATATACTAGTAATTTGCACGTGCGATGCACGTCTTAATAAATATAGTTTTTTAAAATAAAAATTTAGACATAATCTGGATTTGAACTTAGAACCTCCTTTATAATAGTTATGCACGTGTATTGCACGGGTTGGTAGATTGACAAAACATTTACAAATGACACCAAGGTCTTCTCCCATTATAATATTAGAAATAGGAGTATTTCTTAGTTTTTAAAAATTGTGGGGGTATATGCTAATTTTCACATTTTAAATGGGGGCATTTGCTAAGATATCCCTTTTTTAGGAGCTGCATGTGCATCACACGGGTATGTTTGGTGGATTTAGTTTGCCGTATATTGCACGTGTTTACTCAGTTACAAAATTAGGGTTTGTTTGTTTGTTTACAACCCCAACTCTCCCATTAAAATAGTAGAGATAATAATTATAATAATATATATGTAATAATAATATATTCAAATTATATATTAAACAACTTATTATAATAATAATAAATTATATAATAATATATAATACTAATATATAATAATAATAATATATATTATAATAATAGATTATTATAATAGTATATATAAAATAGTATATATGAAATAATAGTATACTAGGTATGCCCGTGGCACGTGCCTACGGCACGTATTCGGAACTGTATATAAATTTAGTTGGAGTTATTTGGCGGTTGAACTGCATATAAATTTATGCATTGTACATGCTAAGAAAAAAAATCATTCAATACACCTCTTTCTACCTCTTGAACAATTATTCGTTAAAATGTTTTAGTTTTTTTAGGGATTTATCTTTATTGCCCTTAAATATGTCAATATTGACTTATCCAATTCTTAAAAAAGCTAAATTTTTGTCAGGAGATGTGAGAACATCAATTAAAAAAATGCACCATGACAGGAAAAAAAAACTGATTGTAAACAAATACAACCACCTTTCTAATACAATCATCTACTCTATACAGGCCTCCTCTGAAATTATATTGCTTCCTAATAGTTTTCTAATAAGGCACATTTAAATTGTTTCCTACGGCACGTTATCGCGAAGAATGATTAATTAATTAAGTTGTTTAGTAAAAATTTTGACAGTCTTAATTAAAATTTTACAGGTAGGATTGTAGTAAAAATTTCGGCAGAATCTCTCCTGAAATATTATTCCTTTTAGAGCAAATCCTTACGGAATTCTGCTCCAAATTAAAAAATTAACATCAGACAATCAAATTGAATCCTCCACAGCCCAATCCAAGCCACATCACACATGCATCATATATATAAGGCTTTGGGAAAAAAAAACTTCATATTACTAAAGATAAAAAATTAAAGACCAAGATATCATTTGGAATCATAAAAGATTTTAGAGGGATTGAAGAAACTATGGAACTCCAGCCAAAGGCTGATAGATAGCGGAGATGCAACTGCCAAAAATTAGGTGCCCGAAATTGATACCGACACTGAAATTAAAAAACCTTTAAACTAACCTTACATACATATTTTCAATTAATAATGACAGAGAACAACAATTTATGCTAAAGAAAGTGATCTAACCACAGAAGGCAGTATATATGATGGGAAAATGTAGCAGAATAATACATACATACTCTAATTGAAAATATATACAGGATAGGAAAAAAAACTTGTGAAGGTTCCTCCAAAACAGTTCATACTATAATTGCATACCTGTATATGCAAAAAGGATGCAGTAGATAGCAGCAATAATAGGCAATGGAATAGAAGCGATCACAGCCCCAAACTTTCCTGATTATTATCAAATTACAATGCGTTAAACATTGGATAAAATCAGTAAAAATGGAATGGGAAAAGATTATGTATAATTGAAAGAAGACAGTCTCATATTAGTATGAGGTGCATATAGAGTATTGTAATCGATCGACAGGACCCCCAACAGAACATCTACACCATTCACCATGATTTTCTTGTCATGACATGTACGTGCATGACCACTAAATTGTTTGAAGGCCTCTTGATCATACCTTCATATGGCTGCAAAATATATGATTTTTCATGATAGAACAAATTGGAATACATGAGTCCAAACTACTTGCTTTATCACACAAGTACCTTATGACATAAAAGTCACAGTGAATGGTGTGCTTCATCTATAAAGGTTAGTGATTACAATCACTCTGTATAACTATGATACCTAATATAGAGAAGAAGAGCATGAAACCGGCTGCTATGTGACTAACTCTTCTGCTCCCTATCCGTGTCAATGCCAATAGGCCAACATTCTCACTGTTCAAAATACAGAATTATTTAACTATTTCACTCTTCTTAAGAATTTAAAAATCTAAATAGTTTGAAGATTATTACACTGATGTTGATAAGCCACTTACAGTACCAAACATTCCAGCCAACAATATTCCTATTCCCTGAAAGCAAATGCTTGCATTAACAACCAGGATAAGATATACCTCAACTCAAAAGAAAGTTGCTAAAAGAATAAGATTAACTTCCAAGAGTAAAATAAGTTATCACCTGCCAGCCAACACCACGACTAAAAATGGAAGGAGGCACAGGCGTGGCACCTGAAAATCTTGCAGCAGCAATGATGGCACCGGTTGACTACGATCAAGGTAAAATAGTTTGGGTTAGAAAAACTAATATTAATGATCGAGTTCCCTTAAATGATGATAATGTTGATCTGATCAAGAAGGGAAACTTGGTCTCTTAGAATATGCATGTCACAAGTGAAAGACATAAATTATAGTGTCAATATAGAATGTCTATTGTTCTTAAAATTAATACTTAGTATGTATATGGGGTGCCACTTAGATTTGTATACCTTCTAGTTTGATCAGAATAAATATTTCCTCCATCAAATTAAGAAGACATATGCTAGTGTCTCAAGTTACTTGGAAACAGATAGATCAAAAACATCAAGTTATCACATCAACCGTAACAATAAAAACAAAACGAAACAAAATCAAACAAAATCAAGAAACCCTTACCTCCTGTCTCGGCAGCTCAGGCAACCAGTAGGAACTCAGCCAATCCAGCGTTTTGAGTTGGGGAAGTGAGAGAGAGAGACAGAGGAATTGTAACTAACCTGAGAATTGCAATAAAAAAAATCCAATCTTTAACTAACCTGAGAAATGTAACTAACCCATCTAACACAAACCCAACAAAATCAAGGCAGTATACCTGAAATCGGTGGTGAGATTGCGGATTGCGGATGAGGACGGTGGTGAGATTGGGGATGAGGACGGTGGTCGAGAGAGTGAGAGAGAAACAGAGAGAGAGAGAGGCAGAGCGAGAGAGAGAGAGCGGAAGGAGAGTGAGAGAGAGAGAGACAGAGAGAGGGAAGAGGAGAGAGAGCGCGATGGGAAGAGAGGGAGCAGGGAGAGAGAAAGAGCAATAAGAGAGAGATATACAGAGTGTGAGAGAGAGAGAGAGGGGGGGAGGAGAGTGAGAGAGAGCTGGAAGAGAGCAGGAAGAGAGAGAAGCGACGGGAAGAGAGAGAGACAGCGACGAAAGAGAGAGACAGAGACAGGAAGAAAGAGAGAAAAGGGGGGGGGGGGGGGGGGGGGGGCAGCGGAAGAAAAAGAGAGAGAGATAAAGAGGATTTTGAGATTGTGGGATTTGAAATTTTGGGCGGGAAAATATGTTTTGTGAGAGTAGATCTGGTCCATTGATTTGGGGAGAGATTGAATGTGAGCCACTTGATAGCTTTCTTTGTGTTTTATTATATAGATATAAAATAGTATATATAAAATAATATATATATAAAATAATAATATAATATAATAGTAGTATATATAATAATAATATAATATAATAATAGTATATATAAAATAGTATATATAAAATAGTATATATAAAATAATAATATATATAATAATATTATAATATAATAATAGTATATATAAAATAATATATATAAAATAAGAATATATTATAATAATTGTATATTATATAATAATATGAAATAATTTATTATAATAAACATATTTAATTATATACATATATATAATAACATATAATAATTATAATAATACACATTAAAATAATCTATTATAATTATATATTAAACAATTTATTACAATAATAATAAATTATATAATAATATATATAATAATATATAATAGTAATATATAATAATAATAATATTATATATTATAATAATAATAAATTATTATAATAGTATATATAAAATAGTATATATGAAAAAATAATATATATTATAATAATAGTGTATATATATATACATAAATAAAAATAATAATATAATAATAATAATAATAATAATAATAATAATAATAATAATAATAATAATAATAATAATAATGTATATGTAACAATAATATATTATAAATATATATATAACAATATTTTATAATAACAGTATATTATATAATAATAAATATAATAATATATAATAGTAATATATTATATATTAATATATATAATTGTTACCGCTGATTTCGGTGTGGGGGTAAACAGATGAATTTGTGAGCTCGAGAAACACCTGAACAGTTGACTCAAGCCTCCTTGCTCCTGGCGCAACCTGCAAGGAAGTGCGAAACACCGGGGTTGATTCCGGCGACGCACCCTCCGACGCTCTTGTCAGTAATCAGAAGAGATTAAGGAAGAGCTTAAGTGGTGAAAAAGTGATTAACCTCGTCATGGTGGCAGAGGGGTAGTATTTATAGTCGCCATTGGAACGGTGAGGGGCCTGATTTCCTGCCTAACAGCCAGGAGGGAAATCCTCCTATTCTGTTTTGGGAAATTAGCCCTTGATTCCCGGTGGGAGCAAATCAGGCCTGTTGAATTGATTTAGTCAAATCAATGGCCCTGATTCTCCTCTTGGTGATCTGGGTTTGTATCGGGTCGGGGCCCTGCCCAGTTATGGTGGGTCCGTTTGCGGGTGAGAAGGAGACCCAATACCCGTTTTGGACCCATCTGTATGTGAAATTACCTTTTTACCCCCGAGTATCAAGATTCGTGCTCGATCTGGACGGTTCCGATTTAACCCCATTTTTAGCCATATCACGAGCCCCCCACTCCTAAAGGTTGAGTGTGATCAGCCTTTGAGGAGTAGTTTAACTGTTTCGGTGGCTAGTGGAGTTGTATCGGAGTCCAAAATGGAGGGTTTTGAGTCTCGAAGGGGGTAGTGAGGTAATTTTTGATGCTGCGTGTTGTTCTCTAGCCATTTCGTGTATTTGGCGGTCTTTTATCTATTTTTTCGAAGTATTTATTTAATCTTGCGATGTATTTGCTAATCATTTTGGGGGTCTTAACAGTACATTCTAGGTAATAATTGTTCGTTCAGGAGTTCAAAAACGTGCTCCCGAATTTTCAATTATTTTCCAGAATTTTTAGTTAATTTTCCCGAATTTTTAGCAATTTTTTCGCAATTTTTAAATAAATAAAAAACGATTTAAATACCGATTAATGACGTGGCTTGCTCTGAGTCGTTGATCATGGACGAGCACGGATTTCGGAAAGATCTGACGGCTGACATCGCTCGGGAGCTTTTTTCTCTGTTTACGAGCTCGGGATGGCAGTTGCTCGGCTGCCGACCGAAGACAGGGGGTCTCGGCAGGCCGAGCGACGTGGCGCAATCTGAGCCGTCGGATGGCGGTGCGTTTCCCAAGAAAACGCTATCTTGTCTTTTAGCGCACGTGGCGCGATCTGGACCGTTCATCACTAGAAGCACGAATTTCTGAGAGATCCAACGGTCGTAGTAGCTCGGTGTCTTTTTTCTCCGTTTACGAGCTCGGAATGGCACTTGCTCGGCTGCCGACCGAAGACAGGGGGTCCCGGTAAATCCGAGCGACGTGGCGCAATCTGAGCTGTCGGATGACGACGCGCTTCTCGAGACAGGCACATTTCTCAAGAAAACACTATCTTGTCGTGTAGTGTCCTCGGCGAGGTCTGGGCCGTCTGATCGAGATCAGGCGCGATTTTTGAGGAGAAAGTGAGTTTTCTCCGTTTGCGTGCTCGGAAAGGCACTTGCTCGGCTGCCGACCGAAGACAGGGGGTCCCGGTAAATCGGAGCAACGTGGCGCAATCTGAGCTGTCGGATGACGACGCGCATCTTCAGACGGGCACATTTCTCAAGTAAACACTATCTTGTCGTTTAGTGTCCTCGGCGAGATCTGGGCCGTCTGATCGAGATCAGGCGCGATCTTTGAGGAGAAAGTGAGTTTTCTCTGTTTGCGAGCTCGGAAAGGCACTTGCTCGGTCGCCGACCGATGAGAGCACGTCTCGGCCAATCCGGCGATGTGGCGCGAACTGTCTCTAGATGATTCTGTTTCCAAGGACATTAATGGTGCTCCGGGGTTTGTGTGGCGTTCCACCTTCCCCAGGTCATTAAGGGTAACTCCTCCAATTAATGCGTGGCGTTTCAACTTCCGAGGGCCATAATGGCTAGATCTTGGAGGAGAGCTTATAAGTATCCCCTTCCCTTTGCCATTTTAATCACAACAGAGTTGAGTTTTGGGCCTCGGTGGCATCCGCCTTGGTAACTCCTCCTTCGGGGTCCGAAAGTGTGGTTGCTCTTTTGCCTTGTTCTTCTCCCGCTCCGGACGGCCCCAAAGCGGATGTCTGGGTCGGGGGAGGATAAGGCATGACTGGCGACGGCCTGTAGTTCGGTCCCGAGGGATGAACTGCTCCGGCAGGACGGGTGGTCGTTCTTCCACCAAGATCTTCTGCCTACTCTGTTTGGTAACTCCTCCTTCGGGGTCCGAAAGTGTGGTTGCTCTTTTGCCTTGTTCTTCTCCCGCTCCGGACGGCCCCAAAGCGGATGACTGGGTTGGGGGAGGATAAGGCATGAGTGGCGACGGCCTGTAGTTCGGTCCCGAGGGATGAACTGCTCCGGCAGGACGGGTGGTCGTTCTTCCACCAAGATCTTCTGCCTACTCTGTTTGCTCCGTGGCGGGTGTTAGAATCGGCAGAGATCAGGGTGGGAGAGGTGATGATCCATGTCCGAATCCGAGGGGTGAGTTTGTTTGGAAGGACGATCAGTGAGATTGATGGGGAGGAAGTAAAGGTCGTTCCGATCTTGTTGTTTGCAACTGTGAAGGCTCTGTCGCCAGAGTCCTCTGCCGGGCCGAGCCTTCCAGTTACAATCAACTAGCTCGGAATGATGTGTTTCTCCCGATCTCCGAGTGTTGATCTGCTTTCGACTGGGCCTCGCGGGTCGGCGAGATGCCGACCGAGACGTGGGGCCCGGGGGGCCCGCCGAGGGCGGTGCCTTAAAACTTCGAATCAAAACTTTTTCTGGCTTCTCTGGACATAGGTGTGGCGTCCGAAGGTTCAATCGTCCGAACGACGTGGCGTAACCTGAGCCGTTGGATGATGGCGCGCATCTCCAGACGGGCACATTTTTCAAGAAAACACTATCTTGTCGTGTAGTGTCCTCGGCGAGATCTGGGCCGTCTGATCGAGATCAGGCGCGAAAGTTGAGGAGAAAGTGAGTTTTCTCCGTTTGCAGGCTCGGGAAGGCGCTTGCTCGGATTCCGACCTGACCCTGTTGCAGACTGGTTCGGATTGCGTGTAGCTCGGATTCAGATCCCCTAGCGCCGAGCTAGTTGACTTGGTGAAGAAGACAGTGGTGATGGGCCTTCGCGACGCTTCGAGAGCAGCCCAAAGGTCGCGAACTTTCGTTTGGAAGTCCAAGGGACGTTCCTTTTTACTATAAATCTTCACCCCCCCTTAGACCAAGTCTCATTTTTTTACTTTTACTCTCTCTCTTCAGTTTTCACTTTGCTTCGAAGTTTTCTGCTCTCTGGTGGCGTTGCTAGCTGTCGCGATAGCGCGCCTTGTCTCCGGCGAACTTTCCGACCGTACCTGTCACTTCAAGGTCAGTCTCTTTCCCTTCTCTTTTAGAAAAAATGGTTAAGGTCACGGATGAGACCCCCGCCTCGGAGCAAGCCGTTGGCCGAGGGGATAAAGGGAAGGAGGTAGTGGAGCCGAGCGATCAGAGTGTCGTTCGTCCGGACAGAGAGGGAGAAGTGGCCGAGCTGCCTAAAGAGTTTGCGGCAGTGTCCCGGGAGGGGAAGGCCGTGGTCACGATCGTGGAAACGCCGAAGACGGCGGGAGCGTTCGGTCGGCAGCCCATTTCTCTGTCGAGCGTGGGAGGCGTACGGGATTACGCCGAGGACACCTTGGAGAGAGTGACCCAAGGTACGGCTAAGTTGGTGGAGGAGAACGAGCCGAGGGAGCTGTCCGAGGTGGATCATACCATCTCGTCTCTCACTGAGGGTGACCTTCACATGATCCTAGAGGGCTTCCGGATCCCTGGCGAGTATGGACTGCTTCTCCCCGGGCCGGGTTTCCGAGCCAACACAAAGTCCTCGTCGGACCTGTGCGTCTTTCCAGTCGACTCCCTTATTGCCGGACTCCGCTTTCCCCTTCACCCGTTCGTTGCCGAGGTCCTGGCGTGGTATGGTTTGAGCCCCGCCCAGCTGATGCCGAACACATGGAGGCACGTAATGGCTTTCGTCCTCCGATGTCAAGAGGTCGGCGGTAAGCCGAGTATGTTCCTCTTTCGGAGTCTCTATCGACCTTGCCAGCCACGGAAAGACGAACAGAGGTTATATCTTTCGCCCCGGACGGGCGTGAAACTGATCGAGAATCCGGACTCGATCAAACATTGGAAGGAGAAGTACTTCCTCATCCGAGCACCGGTGCCGTGGGTGATACCGACGGTTTGGGCGAAGGAAGGTCTGCCCAAGCGGACCAAGAAGGAGGCGGCACTGAGTGATGAGGAGGCGGAAGTCCAGAGGAAGCTCCTCGCCCTGCCGGCGCTAAGCTGGAAAGATATTACAGAGGAGGATCTGTTCCGTGGGGGTCTCAGTCCGATCGACCCTAGTACGCTTCTGGTATTTATACTCTTTGTTTAAAGCTCATGAAAATTTTTCTAAGTTTTTTCGTTCGGCTTTTGCAGCGACGATGAAGCTGGATTACAAAGCTCTGGTGGCGAAGGGCCGTTCGGAACAGGAGGCGAAGAAGAAGAGGCCTGCGGCGGGGCCTCAGGACAGCCGGGCTTCGAAGAAGCCTTCGGTCGTGAAGGCTGCCGACCAGTCGAAGGTCATGGTCCTCGACCAGGGGGAGGTCCTGGTCCTCGACCCTCTTGCCCCGGATGCGCCGACACCGACCCCGAAGGGGGACGCTCCCGGTTCGTCGAGCGGTGCGTTCGGCGTGACAGAGGTGTTGTCCCTCCAAGTTCCGCCCCTCACTGCCGAGGCGGAGAAGATCCTGACCGAGCGTCATAAGCAGATCTTCGTCCCCGATTGGCAGGTGATGAAGGTCGACGGCTTCTTGGGCGACGGCAACATCTGCATGGAGGCGGTGAAGCACTTGCCGACCCCAAAGGACCGAGCAACCCTGAAGGCCGGGCAAGCAGGGGACGCCGTGATGCAGATTACTCAGAACACTATGTCGGTAAGTTGGCCGGGCTCTCCCTCATTGGAATTTCTTTCCTAGAGTTTTTTCCAAGTCTTTGGGTTCGGATTTTAATCTGCTGTTCTTTTCCAGACCTTCTGCCACTTCAACTTCCTGGTCGAGGAGATGGCGAACAAGGAGCAGGAGAAGGAACGGGAGAGGGCGGAGCGCGTCAAGGCCACGCAGCGGCTTGATGCCGAGCAGCTCCTTTCGACGAAGAGGGCCTCCGAGGTGAAGGGGCTGCAGCAGCAGCTGGCCAACTCCATTCAGCTGTCGAAGGATGCGGCGGCCAAACTCGAGGCCTCGGAGAAAGAGGCTGCCGAGCTGAAGGAGGCACTGGCCAACGCTCGGTCGGAGGCGGAGAAGGCTCGGAAGAGGGCCGACAAGATCATGGCCAAGCACCAGAAGAAGTTGAAGAGGGTGAGGAAGGCCGTGCAGGAGGAAGCCGCTCAGCACATGCTCCAGAACATGGAGGATGCCTATGGTCGAGCCCTGATCCATATAGCAGCCCGGAACTCGGGCTTCGACACCTCCTCCTACCACTTTTACGACCCCGTGGAAGGGGAGGAGGGTGTCCCCGAGGGGCTGCTCGGCCCTGAGGGAGAGACGGAAGTCGTCGAAGGCCCCGGGGAGACCGAAGCCGAGGGCGAGGAGGGGGATGACTCCGAGGAGGAGAGTTGGAGCGAAGGCGGAGGCAAGGGCGATGGCGAGGACAAGACCGGGGGGTCGACAGACCCGAACGGCAAAAAGGTCGACCCCTGATTCGGTTGTCTTTTTTAGTCTTTTTTCTTTTGTAAGCCTAACTGCGGACTGGCCACCGCTAGTGTAAAACTTTCACCTCGATTTTGAAATGAAAAAATTTTGTTTGGCTAAAATTTGTCCAAGTGTTGAGTCTCGGTTTTTGAATGTGATTGTGTTGTAAATGTTTCCGAGCGTGGGCCCATCGGATTTATCTCCGCTTCTCAGGTTAAGTCTGGTCCGATCACGGAGGTTTCGTACCTCAGTAAAGAGCTGGACAAAACGAAGCGTGAGCTCTCGGTCGGCCGACAGAGGCGGTTTCTCCTGTTCGGCAAGCTGGAGGAGGCGAAGGCAGCTGTGCGGAGGTATTGCCGCGAGTTGTGGCAACTGCGGAAGTACCCCCGAGCTCCTTGTCCCGAAAAGGAAGTTGAGCGACTCCATAGGGAGCTCACTGCCTCCGAGCAGAAGAATGATGACCTTTTGGCCGAGGTCCAACACTTGGAATTATCGGAGAAAGAACGCTCGGCAGCAGAGGAGAAGCTGACTTCCGAGCTGGAGAAGACGTCGGCCGAGCGCAAGAAGCTACTGGCCGACGTCGACAAGCACAGAAGGATCACTATAGACAGGGGGATCGAGGTCACCCACTTCCGACGACTCGCGACTGATGGTGCTAATGCCTCTGGCTCGTCGAGGCCTTCTCGTCCGAGGAGATCGGCGAAGGACGATGCCCTGAGAGATAGAATCATTGAACTGGAGGAAGAGATTGCGTCGTTCAAGCCCGTGCCGAAGAGGGCTAATATCCGGAGTACGTCGTGCACCCGCGAAGAAAGCGAGAGGGGGATTTCTTTTTACGAACTCGCTACACGTACGCCTGCGGCTAGGCGGAGCCCTGCCGATGCTCAGAGTAGCACAGCCGTCTCGTAGAGTGGTGCCTCGGCCGGCGCCACAATTAGGATCGGCAGCGAAGGGGGTTCACGCTTCGTTGGTTTAGGGTCGAGTTCGGAGAGCAGGCCTCGTCGTCCTCGCATTTCCCTGAACCGAAGCATTCCCCTTCCGAAGAGGGCCTGATCATGTCCTTTTATGTTCCTTCGAATTTGTTGTAAAACTTTGTAATAGAGTCGGTCTTGGTGTATGTGGAGACAATGTATATGAGTTTGTAAGTTTGTTTGGATAATTTTCCAAGTCTTGTGCCTCGGAAGTGTATTAAAAACTTGCAATTCGTTCTCCTTTGTTTTCAGCTCGAGGAGGCCGACCCATATGCTGACTTCCACGGTTCGGATGACGAATCTGATTCCGAGGCCACTTCTGGGACGGCGGCTCTGAGTCCTAGGAGCGCCGAGCTGGAGCTATGCCGAACCGAGAGCGAGCGGGCCCACCTTTTGTCCGTCCTTGACCTACGGGAAGCCGAGATCCAACGTCTGGAGAATAAAATTGCCGAGCTGAGCCCCGCTGGAGGGGACGAGGATTCGCAGACCGCTTTTGGCAACGCTCTTCGGGTCAAGTGCATCCGGCATATCCAGTCGAAGATCATAGCCGAGCGGGACGATTTGCTCTCGGAGATTCGGCACTTGCAGACCGTGGTAGCGAAGCTCCGGAAAGAAGCGGGGGAGCCATCAGCCGAGGAGGACGGTCAGGCGGCCGAACGGTCTAGTGAAGAAGTTTCTATTTGAACGCCAAGTGTTGTGGGTCGGCGTTATATTTTTTGTTTGTGAAGACTTTGTAACCATGGAACAGATGTGCTTTGTACTACCGCCTGGTTGTTGAATAAAACATCTTTCATCCTCTGTGTATTTGTATTGCTTATAACTGTGTTGGTCGTGCCGAGGTCCTTGAGCCGGACGGGTTCCTATGAGTACGGTATTTTGTCGTTTAGTGAATCTGACGAGGCACGGCACGAACTCCTGGGCGGCTCTGTCCCCAAGAAAGCGCTATATTGTCGTTTAGCGCAGGTGGCAAGATCTGAACCGTTGATTGTAAGCACGAATCTCGAGGCGGCTCAGTTCCCAAGAAAATGCTATCTTGTCGTTTAGCGCAGGTGGCAAGATCTGGGCCGTCTGATTGAGATCATGCACGAAAGTTGAGGAGAAAGTGAGTTTTCTCCGTTTGCGAGCTCGGGAAGGCACTTGCTCGGCTGCCGAGCGACGTGGGGGAATCTCGGCATGCTGAGCGACGTGGCGCAACCTGAGCCGTCGGATGGCGGCGCACATCTTAAGACGGGCACATTTCTCAAGAAAATACTATCTTGTCGTTTAGTGTCCTCGGCGAGATCTGGGCCGTCTGATCGAGATCAGGCACGATTTTTGAGGAGGAGGTGAGTTTTCTCCGTTTGTAGGGTCGGAATGGCACTTGCTCGGATTCCGACCGGGGGGTGGTCCCACCCTTCTTATCCTCTCCCGTCTCTATGAAGTCGGAGAGGGCTCGGACTAGGGATAAGCCGAGCGCTCGCCACAACGTAGGAGCTTTCCGGGAAGCAATTTTCAGGGCAGGATTTTAACCAAGTGTTTGACTTCGGGATTTTCGTGGAGTTCGACGGCAGTGGGAGCAATTCCGAACCATCGGTAAAGTTCAACGGTTGTGGGAGCAATCCCTAACGGCGATCTACCCCTGGCTCGCCCGGAGGCGAGCCGAGGAGGTAAAATCGAGCCGAGTGTTGGACTCCGAACCATCGGTAAAGTTCAACGGTTGTGGGAGCAATTCTGAACGGCGATCTACCCCTGGCTCGCCCGGAGGCGAGCCGAGGAGGTAAAGTCGAGCCGAGTGTTGGACTCCGAACCATCGGTGAAGTTCAACGGTTGTGGGAGCAATTCCGAACGGCGATCTACCCCTGGCTCGCCCGGAGGCGAGCCGAGAAGGTAAAGTCGAGCCGAGTGTTGGACTCCGAACCATCGGTGAAGTTCAACGGTTGTGGGAGCAATTCCGAACGGCGATCTACCCCTGGCTCGCCCGGAGGCGAGCCGAGGAGGTAAAGTCGAGCCGAGTGTTGGACTCCGAACCATCAGTAAAGTTCAACGGTTGTGGGAGCAGTTCCAAACGACGGTCTACCCCTGGTTCATCTGGGGACGAGCCGAGGAGGTGAGGTCGAGCCGAACGTGGACTCCGAACCATTGGTTGAAATCACAAAAAAGAAGAGGGGAGAGAAACATACGAATTCAAAAACATGGAAGAGCTTTCTTTATTAATAATTGACGGCGAGCCGTTTTACACAGTACAACTTATGAAAATAGGTTACAATTTGGAGGAGAGGAACGGTTCGACACCTCTGGTTACTCAGGGAGGCGCCGGGGCGCTCTCCTGGTATTTCAGAAGGTGGTCGGCATTCCAGGTCCTCGGAATTTCTCTGCCCTCCAGGTCTTCAAGACGATATGTTCCGGGCCGAACTACTCTCGTGATCCTGTACGGCCCTTCCCAGTTCGGAGCTAACTTGCCCTTCTGACTGGGGAAGGATATGGCTAGCTTTCTCAAGACCAAATCTCCTTGCTCAAGGTTGGCGGGTCGGACCTTTTTGTTGTACGCTAGTTCAACCCTTCTTCGGTAAGTCTGCTGCCGAATTGACGCTCTTTCCCTCAGCTCATCTATCACATCTAAGTTTTCCCTGAGGTTCCTGGCGTTCTGTTCTTCGTCAAAAGCTGTGAGCCGGGGGGAGGGTATTCCGACCTCGAGAGGTATCACGGCCTCGGACCCATAGGTGAGATTGAAAGGGGATTCGCCTGTGGGGGTCCGCTTGCTCGTGCGGTAGTTCCATAGGACGTTGGGGAGTTGGTCGACCCATAAGCCCTTGGAACTTTTATCCAACCTTTTCTTGATGCCGGCGAGGATCTGCCGATTAGCATTTTCTGCTTGTCCGTTCGACTGAGGGTGGGAGACGGACGAGAAGCATTGCTGGATGGCAAGGTCGTCGCACAGAGCTCGGAAAGCTGCGCCAGTGAACTGAGTCCCGTTGTCCGTCACGAGGATACGAGGGACGCCGAACCTGCAGACGATGTTCTTCCAGAAGAACTGTACCACCTTGTTCTCGGTTATAGTGGCGAGGGGCTCGGCCTCGACCCACTTCGAGAAGTAGTCGATGGCTACGACCAGGAACTTGAACTGACCCGGAGCCGGAGGGAAAGGCCCTAGTAAGTCCATTCCCCACATGGCGAAGGGGATAGGACTTGATAGGGAGGCGAGGTTAGCTTGAGGTAGGCGGCGGATGCTGGAGTGTCTCTGACAAGAGCTGCATTGCCGAACATGCCGCTCGGCATCTTGAAGGAGGGTTGGCCAGAAGTATCCGTAATTCAGAATTTTTCGGGCCAAGGACCTGGAACCTGAATGTGCCCCACCGATGCCTTCGTGGAGCTCTTGTAGGGCATATTCGGCCTGCTCTTGAGAGAGGCACCTTAGATATGGCCGACCGTCGACTTGAGAAAAGGAGCGCTTGTATAAGATGCCCTCGATCAGGACATAGCGCTCGGCCCGAGTTCTGACTCGGCGTGCTTCCTTAGGATCCGAGGGCAGAACTCCATCCCTTAAGAATTCCACTAGTGGCTTCATCCAATTGTCCTGCAGCATGACCGGCAACGACTCCACCGAGGCGGGTGCCCCGTCTTCTATGCTCGGTTTAGAGAGGACCTCGATCAGCACGGTTTGTTCAAGACCTTGCAGGGAAGACGAGGCCAATTTGGAGAGGGCATCGGCCTGTGAGTTCTCTTCACGGGGGACCCGCTGGATGAGTGCCTCTTCGAACCGGCTCATGAGGGCCCGGACCTTAGCGAGGTACTTTGCCATCCGCTCGTCTCGGGCCTCATACTCGCCCAAGACTTGATTCACGATGAGTTGGGAATCACTGTGGATTCGGAGGCACTGCGCGCCAGCACTTCGTGCAAGTCCGAGACCAGCGATGAGTGCCTCGTACTCTGCCTCATTGTTCGAGGCTTTGAAGTTCATGCGGATCGCATATTGCAGGACGAAGTCATCAGGGCCGTTCAGGATGATGCCGGCACCGCTTCCTTCGTTACAGGAGGAGCCGTCCACGAAGACCGTCCAAACAGGGGGTCCATTCGGTACGTGGCTGACTTCGGGGATGGTGGACTCTACAATGAAGTCAGCGAGGGCCTGTGCCTTAATTGCCGTCCGGGGCTGGTAAGAGATGTCATGCTGACTCAGCTCTATGGACCACTTCATCAGCCGGCCCGAGGTCTCAGGCTTGTGGAGGATCTGCTTTAGGGGTTGGTCGGTGAGGACAGCGACCGAGTGGGATTAAAAGTACGGCCGAAGCTTCCTTGCCGCCATGACCAGGGCGTAGGCTATCTTCTCAATCCTCGGATAGCGGAGCTCGGCGTCCCGAAGCACCTTGCTCACGTAGTAGATAGGCCTTTGGGCCCGGTCCTCCTCTCTCACCAAGACAGCGCTCAAGGTCTGTTCGGAAGCAGCCAAGTAGACGAAGAGGGTCTCGCTCGGGACCGGTTTGCTGAGCAGAGGGAGGTTCACCAAGTATGCCTTCAACTGGTCGAACGATTCCTGTTATGGTCGGCCCCATTCAAAACCCTTAGCCCCTCTGAGTGCTTTGAAGAAGGGGAGGCACTTTTCACCTGATTTCGAGAGGAATCGACCGATAGCGGCGAGCCGACCGGTGAGCTTCTGCACCTCCTTGATGTTCCGAGGTGGGGCCATGTCTAATATGGCCTTAATCTTCTCGGGATTAGCTTCGATCCCTCGTTGGCTTACCATGAAGCCGAGGAATTTTCCCGAAGAGACCCCGAACGCACACTTGTTCGGGTTCAGCCGCATGCTGTGCCTTCTCAACACGCCGAAGGCCTCCTGGAGGTCGGCTACATGATCAGTGCCTCAGACGCTTTTGACGAGCATGTCGTCAACGTACACCTCCATGTTTCGACCGATCTGGCTCTGGAAGATCTTGTTGACGAGGCGCTGGTAGGTGGCGCCCGCGTTCTTCAAGCCGAACGGCATGACCCGGTAGCAGTAGAGGCCTTGGTCGGTGACGAAGGAGGTCTTCGGAATATCCGGAGGGAACATTCGGATTTGATTGTACCCCGAGAAGGCGTCCATGAAGCTGAGGAGCTCATGGCCCGAGGTGGCGTCAATAAGGGTGTCGATGTTTGGGAGAGGGAATGGATCCTTCGGACACGCCTTGTTCCGGTCGGTGAAGTCAATGCATATCCTCCACGAGCCATTGGACTTCTTGACCATAACAACATTCGACAGCCACTCGGGGTAATTCACCTCTTGTATGAACTTGGCCTTCAGCAGTTTATCCACCTCTTCCTTGATGGCCTGTTGTCGCTCGGGAGCGAACTTCCGCCTCTTTTGCTGAACCGGTTTGCACCCCGGCTCGACGCTTAGGCGATGGACGAGCAGTTCCTCAGAAATGCCGGGCATGTCCGCGGCCGACCATGCAAACAAGTCATGGTTACCTCGGATGCATTTAATCAGGTCCGAGCACAGTGCGGTCGGCAAGGATTTGCTGATGAGGAACTTGCGGCTCGGATCCTCGTCCGAGAAGGGCACTTCTTCCAACTCGTCCGCCGGCTCGGACGTCGGCCGAGCTATCGGCTCGGGGATTTCTAGTGTCTCGAGCGAGAGCACTGGTCCCCCAGTGGAAGTTGTGTAGCACTTCCGGGCTGTTTCTTGACTTCCCCTGACCTCCCCTACTCCCGACCGAGTGGGAAACTTCATTTTCAAATGATACGCCGAGGGGACGGCTTCCAGGGCGGCTAGGCCGGGTCGGCCTAGGATGACATTATACGCTGCCGGGACGTCGACGACCATGAAGTCCATCGGCTCGGTCCGGGTAGTAGGGGTGCTTCCCGCAGTAACGTCTAGGGTTATCACCCCTTTGACGGTTACCGGGACCCCCGTAAACCCGTGGAGTGTGTAACCGGCCGGCTTGAGACGGTCTCGGGACAGCTGCAGGCCTCGGAAGGCCGAGAGGAAGAGGATATTGACCGAACTCCCATTGTCTACTAAAATCCTCTGCACCTTGAAGTTGGCCATGCGGAGGTCGATGACGAGGGCATCACAGTGTGGGGTTCGGACCCCTTCGAGGTCTGTGTCGGAGAAAGACACAGGGACGCCGAGACCTTTGGGGGGAGGGGCGCTGTGAACCGAGTTGACCTCTCGGACGAAGGCCTTCCGGGAGGAATTAGAGGAGCCCCCCATGGGGCCTCCGTGGATCAGGTGTAGAACCCGTTCTTCCTCGAACTCGGGCGACTCCTCTCGTCACTCGGAGCGCTTGTTAGCCCCCCGAGGCGGAGAAGTGTTGCGCTCCGCCCGATCGTTAGCCTTTACGAACTTGGCCAACTGCCCCCTTCGGATGAGGGCTTCTATCTCATCTCGCAATGCCCGGCAGTCATTCGTGTCGTGGCCGTGATCCCGATGGTAACGACACCATTTATCTTTGTTCCTCCTCTTTGCCGGGGTCTGCATCCTTGGAGCTGGAGGGATGACTCCCCCCTTCTCCACTTCCATCAGGATGGTGGAGACATTAGTGGTGAGGGGAGTGAACTTCTCGAACCTGGGGGGAGGGCGACGCTGACCGCCGTTGTCCTTCTGAGCTTTCTTGGACCCCTCTTCCCCTGTCGCCTTCCTCTTCGACCCCGAGGAGGACCCCCCAAAGCTCGGGAGGGCTTCGGCCTCCTCTGCTCCGATATACTTCTTGCACCTCAGGAGGAGGTCGGCAAAGTCATGCGGGGGCTTCTTGGCCAGGGACGATCGGAGGTTGGCATTGTGAATGTTCGACTGGAACGCCACGGTTGCCACTGACTGGTCTAAGGAGGCAATAGACCTGACCTCTGCGGTGAATCTCTTCACGTAATCCCGCAGCTTCTCTTCCCTTTCCTGCCGCAGATTCAGTAGGGAGAGGCTTGTCTTCTCGGCCCGCCTGCTACTCACGAAGTGAGTTATGAATAGTGTTTCAAACTGCTCGAACGAGAAGATGGAGAAGGGGGCGAGTCTGGAATACCATTCCCAAGCCGACCCCCTGAGGGTGGCAGGGAAGGTCCTGCAGAGCACGGCGTCGGAAGCTTGATGGATCAGCATCAGTGTCTTGAAGCTTTCGACGTGGTCAACCGGGTCGGATTCCCCAGAGTACATTCCAAACTGCGGAGGTTTGAAACCCCTCGGTATGTGGGCTTCCATGATCGACCGAGAGAAAGGGGGTCTGCTAGGACGAACTGTTCCTGCTCGGGACTCCCCCTCCCTGTCCATGCGGCCAATACGCCTTTCTACCTCATGGAGACGGCGGGTGAGGGCGTCGTCCCTCCGCTGGTGATCATATGACCCCCCAGACTCCTCTTCATAGGAAGGGGAGCGCGGACTGTGGCGCCGGTAATCCTGGGACCGGCAGGGACTGTGGTGCTGCTGCTGGCGACTGGGAGCCGGGGAAGGACTTCGTGTTCGGCGACGAGGACTGAGATTCCTCGGGGGCGTTGGAGCCCTCTGGGCATTTTGGACGTTCTGCCGAAGGTTGAGAGCCTGCAGAACCGTGTCTTGAAATTGTAGGAACTCGGCACGGGTGATGGGTGCGTCATTGTTCCTGCGGCGATGCCGATCCACGGGGGACTGCGGCCTCCTCCTTCGGCGGTCGGGCGATGCCGCTCGGCCCCTTCGGTCCGGAGACCGTCTGCCCTCTCGGCGGTGAGGCGACCGCTCACCACGATGCTGGCGGGAGGCTTCCTCTCGGGCCCGCCTCTCATCAAGGTGAGTGCGGAGGTCGGGATGATGGGAAGCCATCGAATCCGAGGATCCGTTATGAATCGACACATGGTCCTGGTGGAGGGGCTGCTTCTGCCTCCGCCCGTTAGGTCCGGAAGGGCCATTGTTGGGTTGCTGCTTGGGGTGAGGAGGTTGGACCTGCTGGGCCGGTGGAGGAAGATCGGGCTGCGGAGTAGGATTGACGGGGGCTTCCTCCGTAGGGTTGGCAGGATTGGCCACCCGGTTGGATCCTCTAGATCTGACCTTCTTGGGAGGCATGGTTGGAGAGGACGACCAGGGAGGGGATGAGGCTGTTCGTGTGGTGTTTCCCACAGACGGCGCCAATCTGTTACCGCTGATTTCGGTGTGGGGGTAAACAGATGAATTTGTGAGCTCGAGAAACACCTGAACAGTTGACTCAAGCCTTCTTGCTCCTGGCGCAACCTGCAAGGAAGTGCGAAACACCGGGGTTGATTCCGGCGACGCACCCTCCGATGCTCTTGTCAGTAATCAGAAGAGATTAAGGAAGAGCTTAAGTGGTGAAAAAGTGATTAACCTCGTCATGGTGGCAGAGGGGTAGTATTTATAGTCGCCATTGGAACGGTGAGGGGCCTGATTTCCTGCCTAACAGCCAGGAGGGAAATCCTCCTATTCTGTTTTGGGAAATTAGCCCTTGATTCCCGGTGGGAGCAAATCAGGCCTGTTGAATTGATTTAGTCAAATCAATGGCCCTGATTCTCCTCTTGGTGATCTGGGTTTGTATCGGGTCGGGGCCCGTGCCCAGTTATGGTGGGTCCGTTCGCGGGTGAGAAGGAGACCCAATACCCGTTTTGGACCCATCTGTATGTGAAATTACCTTTTTACCCCCGAGTATCAAGATTCGTGCTCGATCTGGACGGTTCCGATTTAACCCCATTTTTAGCCATATCAATAATAAAATGTAATAATAATATATAATAATAATAATAATAATATCTAATAATAATATATATAATAATAATATAATATAATAATAGTACATATAAAATAGTATAAAATAGTATATATAAAATAGTATATATATAAAATAATAATATATACAATAATATTATAATATAATAATAGTATATATAAAATAGTATATATAAAATAATAATATATTATAATAATTTTATATTATATAATAATATGAAATAATTTATTATAATAAACATATTTAATTGTATACATATATATAATAACATATAATAATTATAATAATATATATGTAATAATAATCTATTATAATTATGTATTAAACAATTTATTACAATAATAATAAATTATATAATAAATTATATAATAATATATAATAGTAATATATAATAATAATAATAATAATAGATTATTATAATAGTATATATGAAAAAATAATATATATTATAATAATAATAGTGTATATATATATATAACAATATATTATAATAATAGTATATTGTATAATAATATATATAACAATATATAATAGTAATATATTATATATTAATATATATAATAATATGTAATGGTAATATATAATAATAATAATATATATAATAATAATATATATAATAATAATATAATATAATAATAGTATATATAAAATAGGATATATAAAATAATAAACTATAATATAATAATAGTATATATAAAAAAGTATAAATAAAATAATAATATATATAATAATAATGTATATAATAATAATAGTATATATAAAATAGTATATATAAAATAATAGTATATTATAATAATTGTATGTTATATAATAATATAAAATAATTTATTATAATAAACATATTTAATTATATACATATATATAATAACATATAATAATTATAATAATATATATGTAATAATAATATATTATAATAATATATTAAATAATTTATTATAATAATAATAAATATATAATAATATATATAATAATAATAATATATATTATAATAATAATAGAATATTATAATAGTATATATAAAATAGTACATATGAAATAATAATATATATTATAATAATAGTATATATATCTATATAATAAAACACAAAGAAAGCTATCAAGTGGCTCTCCTTCAATCCTCCCAAAAATCAAAGGTCCAGATCTAACCTCATAAAACATATTTTCCCCCCAAAAGTTTCCCCCCAAAACTCAAATTCAAACCCCCCACCCTAAACAACTCTTATATTTATTTATTTTTTTTTCTTCTCTCTCTCCCTCCCTCTTCTATTAAAAAAATTAAAATATAATTTTTTTTTAAAATTAAAAAACTAAAAAAAAAATTAAAATTTAAAAACTCTAAAAATAATTCAAAAAAAATCATATAATATGTTTTTTTGCTCTATGTTTGCTACTTCAATTAATTTGCTGAACCTCCAAAACTATTTTATATGATCAAATAAGGTGCACCGTTTCAAATACGTGCCGTAGGCACGTGTCAACGAGCAAAACTAGTATATATAATAAATTACAAAGAAAGCTATCAAGTGGCTCTCATTCAATCTCTCCTAAAATCAATGGCCTTGATTGATTTTCACAAAACATATTTTCCCGCCCAAAATTTCAAATCCCAAAATTAAATTTTTCCCTCCAAAACTAAAAAACTTATTACTTTATTACTATCTCTCTCTTCTTTCTTCACTTTTTTATATTTCTCTCTTTCTCTCTCCCCCTCTCTCTCTCCCGTTCTTTCTTTATTTACTTAGAAATTTAGATTTTAAGATTTCAGGTTTGTAAACTTTTCAGAATTTTTAAGTTTTTTTATTGCACATGTTATATTGAAAATAGCAAATATCTCTTCAACAGTTAAATTTCATCATTTTCCACCCTTAAAGTTCTAAGAAGTTGGATTGTACACTGTTGCCGCTAAATTTGGTGTGGGGGCAAACAGGTAGTATTTGTGGATTCTTAGGAAAACTGAATAGCAAACATGTATACCTGTTCCGCCGGAGTTTGATCGTCGCTCCCGCCGTACTCCTGCAAAAATTACGAGACACCGGGGTTGTTCCCGGCGACGCACCCTCCGACGCTCAAGTCAGAAATCAAGGAAGATTATGAAAGAGCGTAAATTGGCAAAAGATTGATTACCTCTTAATGGAGATGGATGGGGGGTATTTATAGGCGTCTTAGGGATCAGATTAGGAATGTAATCCCCGTGATCTGATAAGGAATATACTCCTTGTAAACAGATTAGGAATGTAATCCCTAATTCCCAGTGGAGGGATAGGCATGAATCAGGGTCGTTGATTAGGATTTAGTCAGAAACCCTAATTCTATCCCTCTGGATCGGGCTTTCTGCTGGTTGAGACCCGCACCCGATTGAGGTGGATCCGTTCGTGGGTTATTGGATCTTTGGCGAAGGGATCCAGTACCCATCTCAGACCCATTGGTATGTGAAATTACCGTTTTACCCCTGGACTTCAAGATTCGTGCCCAATTCGGACAGTTCCGATTAAACCCCATTTTTAGCCATATCACGAGCCTCCCACTCCCGAAGACTGAGCTTGGTCAGCCTTTGAGGAGTAGTTTCACTGTTTCAACGGCTAACGGAGTTGTATCGGAGTCCAAATGGAAGGTTTTGAATCTTGAAGGAGGTAGTATAGTGATTTTTCAAGTGGATTGAACTCTGAGTCGCTCCTGAGCTCTTATGGTCATGTGGTGTTTTTGCAAGAATATCCTTTTAACTCTGCGAAGTGTCAATTCGTCGTTTGGGGGTTTTAGAAGATTGTTCTTGGCGATAATTGCTTGTTTGGGGACTAGGAAATGCTTCCCCAACTTTACAATTGCTTTTCAGGAGTTCTTCCTTAATTTCCCGAATTTTTAATTGTTTTTTTTTCACGATCTCTTGGCGGGTGACTCGGCCGTTTTCCTTCGTTGAGTGGCCTACATGCTTGTATCACACTTCCGACCCCTTCCAGCGCTCGCTGCCCAGGAGGCCAAGGTCCGTAGGTGGTTCGGCACCTTCTTCCGAAGAAGAGAGGGACCTCGGCTAGGCTGTGAGTGCGGAGAAAGAGTTCAGCGGGGTCCGAGGTAGCTTTTTCCATGTAACTGGGTCGGTGCCAAGAGCGCTCGGCAGCAGGCGCCGAACCCCAATTTTTCCCCTGTAACGGGATCGGTGTCAAGAGCGCTCGGTAGCTGGTGCCGAACCCCAAATTTTCCCTGTAACAGGGTCGGTGTCAAGAGCGCTCGGCAGCTGGTGCCGAACCCCAAATTTTCCCTGTAACAGGGTCGGTGTCAAGAGCACTCGGCAGCTGGTGCCGAACCACAACTTTTTCCTGTAACGGGGTCGGTGTCAAGAGCGCTCGACAGCTGGTGCCGAACCCCAAATTTTCCCTGTAACAGGGTCGGTGTCAAGAGCACTCGGCAGCTGGTGCCGAACCACAAATTTTCCCTGTAATAGGGTCAGTGTCAAGAGCGCTCGGCAGTTGGTGCCAAACCCCAAATTTTCCCTGTAACGGGGTCGGTGTCAAGAGCGCTCGGCAGCTGGTGCCAAACCCCAACTTTTTCCTGTAACAGGGTCGGTGCCAAGAGCGCTCGGCAGCTGGTGCCGAACCCCAACTTTTCCCTGTAACAGGGTCGGTGTCAAGAGCGCTCGGCAGCTGGTGCCGAACCCCAAATTTTCCCTGTAACAGGGTCGGTGTCAAGAGCGCTCGGCAGCTGGTGCCGAACCACAACTTTTCCCTGTAACAGGGTCGGTGTCAAGAGCGCTCGGCAGCTGGTGCCGAACCCCAAATTTTTCCTGTAACAAGGTCGGTGTCAAGAGTGCTCGGCAGCTGGTGCCGAACCCCAAATTTTCCCTGTAACAGGGTCGGTGTCAAGAGCGCTCGGCAGCTGGTGCCGAGGTCCAAGATTTTGTCGTTTTTGGCGGAGGATGCCCTACGGAGTTGGTGGCTTCTGCGCTCCTGGCGGACGTGGCAGCCATCAAATGTGATGGCTCCTGAACTTCTGACAGCTCTAACAGATGAGACGTTCATTTAATGCAGTGGCCTCTGATCTTCTGTCAGACGGGACAGCAATTAATGCGATGTACGGCTTGGCGTGGCGCACAAGGCGACGTTTGAGGTCGCTTTTGTCATTTTGCGCGAATGTGCCGGTAGTACAGGCCCATTAACCTCGTTTTGCATGCCTCTCTCTATAAAACCCCACCCCCCTCTCATTTTTCACTTCTCTTCTCTTTTGCTCAGGCGATCTTTTGTGCTAAGCGAGTGTTTCCGGTGGTTGCCGTTCGTTTTCTGATGGAGTTTCCGGCAGCTAATCTTTTAAGGTAACTTATACTTAGTTTACTTCATAAACTATGTCTCTTACTTCTGTCTCCGAGTCGACCTCTTGGTCCGAGCCCTCCCTTGAAGTTGTCGAAGCCCACACTCCGAGTCGGCCAGACAAAGGCAAGAAGGTGTTCGGCAAAGATTCGATCGTGGAGGATCTGAAGCGTATGGGGGAGTTCGGCAGATTGCCGGGGCAGCTGACGGGACTCCATAGGGTTCGGGAGCTTCTGGAGGAGCACGCCGAGCGCATAGTTCATGGGAGGGGGAGGTCCTTCGAGGAGAATGCGACGAGGGAGACGACGAAGGCGGACGAGTCGGTGTTGATCCTTCGCGAAGAGGACTTGGGAGTGATCCGGGACTGTTTTTAGATCCCGGAGGAGTATGAGCTTATGCTGCCGGGTCCCGGGGTTAGGGCCAACTCGCCGCTGCCAGTGACCATGTGTTGCTGGCCGGTTGACGCCTTTATCGCCAGGGCTCGGCTACCTCTCCATCTGTTCGCTATCCTTGTCCTGAGTTGGTTCGGGGTCAGTCCTATCCAACTCATGCCGAACGCATGGAGAGTCATAAACGGCTTCGTACTTCACTGCCAAGCTTCGGGGATAGAGCCGGAGCTGAACGTGCTTCGGACAATCTATCGGCTACACCAAGGGAACAAGTCGGAGTACCGATACTATTTGGCTCCGAGGCACGGCGGCAGGCTCGTCATATGCCCCGACTCCATCAAGCACTAGCATGAAAAGTTCTTGATAGTGCGGAGTCCGGAGGCCTGGCCGATCCCCTCCGGTTGGGTGGAAGGGGTGCCGAAGAGGGCGAGGGTGCTGCCCAAGCTTCGTCTTGAAGAAGAAGAGATAGTCCGGACACTTCTCGATCGGCCGAAGTACGATTGGAAGGAGCTGACCGAGGACATCTTGTTCAAGGGAGGGCTCTGCCGCGTAGATCCCAGTACGCGGCTTCTTTTATGCTTTGTTTTTCATATTTTATTTTGCATGAGTTGTATTGTGCTAACGAACTTTGTCTTTAATGCAGAGGCGATGGACTACGACGCGGTGCTAGCTTTGAGAGCAGGCCTCGCCAGCAAGGCGCTGAAGAAGCGCAAGAGGGTGGCCACCAAGTTGCCGACTCCAAAGACTCTGAGGGTCACGGAGACGATCGAGGAGACGGAGACCCTCAGTAGCCCGGTCGTTGCCGGTGCGGGCACCTCGGCATCAAATGCGGGCGGCAAGTTCCCCATTGCCGCATCCCTCGGGATGACGACGCCGCCGCTGACTGTGGCGGCCGAGGAGCTCCTGACCGAGGAGCACAAGAGGATCTATATTCCGGACTGGCAAGTTCGGAAACATGATGGGTTCCTCGGCAACTCCTTGGTGAGCATGCAGGCCGTCAAGCATCTGGCGACACCGAAGGATCGCACCGCCATAGAGGCCGGGCAAGAAGGTGACGACGTCATCGAGATCGCTCGTTCGGCCGTCTCGGTAAGTATTAGATTTTTGCCGTTGTTGAATTTCTTTGGCTATAATTTTTTCTAACTCTTTTAGTTCTTCTTTCCTTGTCGCAGATCATTGTCCATTTTGGGTACCTCACCGAGAGGTTGGCGGCTCTGGAGAAGGAGCTGAAGCAGGAGTCCGACCAGGTTCGGAAGGAGAAGGCCCGGATGGGGAACAAGCTCGAAAAGCTTCGGGTCGAGCACGAAGGGAAGACGGCGAGGGTCGAGTACCTCGAGGGCGAGGTGGCGAAGCTGGAGGGCGACCTTCTTCGCCAGAAGGAGGAGGCGGCCAAACAATTGGCCGAAGCTGAAGAGGCCAAGGCAGCGGCGGTGAAGGCGGCAGAGGACGCGACCCTGGCGAAGGCGCAAGGTTTCCTCACCCAAAACATGGCCAAAGCTTACGCCGAAGCCATCGCCCGGGTGACGAAGACGTACCCAGACGTGGACTGCTCGGGATGGAGACTGTTCCCGGGCCACGTCGAGGGCTTCGACCCCGAATCAGAGGGGGAAGAAGAAGAAGGGGAGGACGAAGCCGAGACTGAAGTCGAAGTCACCGGTGAGGTCCCGAACTCCGTGGTTACCCCGCTGGCGGTGGTGCCCCCTTCGGAGACGTCGACCCCGACCCCCTCTCATCGCCCCGGGAAAGAGGTCGCGCCTTGACTCCATTACTTCTGTTCTTCTTTTTCTTTCTTTTTTTGTTTTTGTAATGCCTTATTGCGGATTGGCCACCGCTTTTTTGTTATGAATGAAAAACTTTTTGGGTTCGACTCTGTGTCTATCTTTTCTCAACAATTCTTGGAAGTTGGTTTGAAAATTTTTGAAGTGTAGGACTTCGGCAGTGCGTTTAAAAACTTGTTGTTTGTCTCGACTTCTTTTCAGCTTGCGGTGGTAACTCGAGCCGTCGAGCCCACTCGCTCGGATGACAATGCTCGGGCCGAGGCTGGCTTAGGGGCAACGAGACTGTGCTTGGCGAGGTGCCGGGAGCGGCTCTGCGAAGTCGAGTTGGAACTGCACCAAGTTGAAAGTGAGCGGAACCATCTTCAACTCATCCTAGGTCGGCGGGACATCGAGATCCGGCGTCTGGAGAGCAGGATCGCCGAGATGACCCCCTTAGGAGAGGACGAAGGTTCGCCGACCGCCTTTAGCAACGGGCTTTGGATCCAGTGCATTCGGCACAATTTGTCAAAAATAACAGCGGAAAGGGACGATCTGATTTCTGAGATCCGCCACTTGCAAACTGTAGAGACGGAGCTTCGGACAGAGGGAGAGGAACTGACGGCCAAGGTGGCCAAACTGACGACCGAACGGGACGAGCTGACTGCCGAGGTCGACGCACTGAAGAGAGCCACGGTAGACAATAGCATCGAAGTCACTCATCTTCGCCGTCTTATAGCCAGTCGCTCTGGCGTGCCGGACTCCGCAATACCCCCTCACTTCGAGGTCGATGTAAAAGACGATTCTCTGAGGGAGCAGATCTCGGGGCTAGAGGCGGAGGTGGCTCACCTCAAACCGCGCTCAGGGCCGATCAACGTCAGGAGCATTTCGTGTACTCGCGCGGAGAGTGATCGGGGCATCACGTTTTATGAGCTCGCGACCCGTCCGCCTATCTTAAGAGCATTAATTGGCTCAGTTCATTGTCGTCGAATTGTAGTGCGAAAGCTGATCTTGTGTTTGAGGAAGTAAATGGTTCGGAGCCAACTTTTGATGAGTAAGTGGAGGAGGTGATGAAAGTTTTCTATGGTTTGGTCAATGAAGCTTGGGAGATTGTGGAGGGATGGCATCAGATTATGAGTAAAATTTATTTTGCAAGTATGTAAGCTCCAGGTCCTTTCTTGAAAATTTAGAGCATTTAAGTAATTTAATCATGTTTGCTGCTTTGTGTAACTATGATATCATGTTGAATGAATTTATGATTGGATCAAATTGACTAAATGTTGATTTTTTTTTACTAGGGTAAAGCTAGGGCCGACCCCCACCTTGAGGCCGGTGAGGCGACCGCCTCAAGCCCTCAATTTTTTTGCAATTTAAGGGGCCCCCAAATTTGTATTCCCCTTGTAAATATAAGCACATATTTTGCGTGTGAAAAAATTATATTGTTATTAGGGGCCCCCAAAAATAATTATTTGGGCCTTTCGACTCGGGCCCCTGGGAAACTCAGGGCCAGCCCTGGGTAAAGCAGTGAAAGTAGTAGGTGCATTGGGAAATATGACTGGGTGCAGCTAAAATTGATTCTTGCAGTTGTTGTTTTTTAAAATTAAGAACATGTTGGAAATTGATGCAGGTATTTACTATACTTGAGTATAGATCTTGGGCAAAGGTCTTTGTATTACTACTTACAATAATGTCACATACGTTATTGAAATTGCCTTGCATGAAGTGAAAATTAGACGTGAAGCGTATATAGGGGCAATCTATATCTCATGTGAGTTTTTCATATGGGAATCAAGGAACTAATTGAGGATTTTGTTCGTAAAGTGCCAGCTATCCCCTAGTATGGAGTTGGAGCATCATCAAATATTTAGAATTGAGTTTTTAGACCTGTATCAATTTGAAGCTCATCAAAGTCAAAAATCATATCAGATTCTTGATCTGATTATAGTGCTGTTCAAATTGGAGTGTCTTTAGGTTTGAGATGTATGGAAATTTATAAAGTTAATTTAGTTGAGTTAGGTATAAATTAGCCGAGGGAAGTCCATATCACTATTAAAACATACTCATCTTTTTGCATACCTTAAATATATATTTACTCAACAATTTTGACTTTGGTGTTTACATGATTTCACTTACCAATAAAAATCCATTTTCCAAAATGTTTATTGTCAATATTACGGCACATTTTTTGGAATAATTTGCAGACTTAACTATTCTTTAAATGTTCATTCCTCTTGCTGCATAATGGATGCCATACAACCTCTACATGGTGGATGCTAACCATTCTAATATATTTCGGGTGATAGAGATACCAACATTCTTATCAGCATTTAAGAGCATTCAAACATATAATAGTTATTTCATAAGAATCAACTGATACAAATCGTGCTTAATTATGTAATCAAAGATGGCAAATGTATTTGAAAGAATAAATCGATCTTTTGGTCCATGTTCGTTGTATGTGCATATAGGGCTGTATAGATCAAGTTTTTGCACTGAATAGTCGTAAAATTTTGTGCCAATGGTATGTGATCATTTTACATGCTTACTGATTAATAAATGACATTCTCTGTTGCAGGCACATTGGTGGCTACAACATTTTTTGGACCAAAAAATGTAAGATTCCATTCTAAATTCTACCAATTTTTTTTGATAGGTTTAATTAGCTTCTCGATACTATTGTGTGTTTTGGGTTATGTTTTGTATGTTGATGAGTATGGACATATGTTCATAGGTCATGTTGATGATTAGAGAGATGTAGATGAAATAATAATTGCATTATCATTATAATATATTTCTCTGTTAATGTTATTGGGTTAACAATTTATACTTCAATTTGCAGAAAATTGCAAGAAATAGCCATATTCTTCTTGGAGGTATTTGTGTGCTTTGACAGTTGTGATCTTCCTTAGATTTGTAAGTTTTATCATATTGCCTTTTATCTTTCTCAATAAATATGTTTGGTATAAGCTAGCATTAAATTTTATGATCAGAGTATGCTAATCAAATACAAAGGAATGCTTCAGTATGTTTGAGTTGCACGGACAACTTTAACTAGATTTTGTTTCAATACGATTCCTTTGTTGATGAATGTACTCATACGTGGTTTGCTTGATTGCTTTTTATTCAACTATGTTGACATATTTTCCATATTTATGCCCTGTATATCATGTATGCAAGCATGAATTCACTACACCATTTTTTACTTATATAACAAATAATTGCAAAATATCAACATTACTACATTAAGTTTAGGAATTCAGGGGAAAATGATAGTGTATGTGACAAAGGCCTTTACTGCAACAAGATGGCGAGATTGACAAGTTAAACATCATCAATCAACATTCTTCAGGTGTGGTAGATGAGTAATTCGTGCATATGCAGGAACTGTATATTCTTTGTCTTGATATTATTGAATAATGCAGTGATTAGTGAAAAAGGTTTAAAATTAATAAAGTGAATGAGAATATTTCATTGAATCGGGCAACTAAAGAGCGGATCCGAAATAATTTTGAGGTTTCATGTATAATTGCCTCCATTCTAGGGTCCTCATGCAATGCCGCTATCATCTCATTCTCCTTTTTATCATGATCACTATCTCCCTGTTTCTCACTAGTGAATGTGTCTACTACCCATTCTTTTTGTCAGGGACACCGGCAGTCCCACCGTCGTCAGAGTCGTCGGAGTGATCTGCAGACTAGTCGACACCATCGCCCTACGCCATTGGGGTCTACAGCCACCTTCTCTACTTGTGTCTGTTTGCTTGTTTGTGTTGTTTGTGTCTGTTTGTTGTTTTACGTGCATTGTGCACTTAATTGAATAGGTAGTAATAGTGTGCTTTGCACGTGTCTTGTAATTGGGTTGTTCCATAAATCCCAACCTGTAATACGTTTTTGGGAAATCAATCAATGAATGAATCAATCTATTTCTTCCCCAAATCTCTAATTTCTTTCCCAAATCTTTTCTTTCTCAACCCTAGTTCTTCCAACCTTCCCTCTAATGGCAACTTCAAGTACAGTCAGGAAGCGAATCCCTGACAAAGTGGTATTGGAGCCAACCTTCACCGGAGGTATGTTGGCGGTGAAGGAGGGTATTCGTTCAGTGAAGGAGGGGATTTGAGCGATCCATTTGCAGTCGAATTTTTCGGAGAAGCGACTCGATTCTCTCAATGAAGAGTTTGAGGTGAGGATGACCAAACTGGAAGAGAAATTGGATGCGATGATGTCGATATTGCAGCAATCCAATTCACAACAACCACGACCACCCCCGACCGTCAATGGTCTGCCACCTCCTCCACTACTACATCAAAACCCACAACACTACCAATTATCTGACCTTAACCCTAGCTCAACCACTCTTTTCGGAGCTTATCCACTCCACCCTTCACCCGCATCCTATCCTTCGCCACCGCCGAAGAAGCCGCCACTGAATGCCACGGCTGCTGCTGCCTTCCGATGCATCTCCTCTCAGTTGATCAACCACCAAAATCCTCAATATTCGTGCTTTCGATGGGGATCCGATTCCCCCTCTTCAAAAGCCTTGACTACAAAGAAGCCCTCAGCTCCATCTTTCCCCTCTTCAGATTTCAACCCAATCACCCTCGACAACTACATCTACTCATCTTCCCACACCAACTATTCACCGCAACCACCACTTCTGCTGCCCTCGTCTCTATTTCCGACGCGCTCCTCCACTATCACCTCTTCCACATCTTCAATGTTTGTTGGGTCTTTTCCGAAATTCAGCACCTCACCATGTGTTCGACGAAATCTCCCAGAGAACCCGGTAGTGAACCCCTCAAACTTCAACCTTATTTTCTCAAGCTCCAACTACTCATGAGGTATTCAACCAAATGTCGTAGACTGCTACTTGAAGTTTCTTGTGAGGCTTTGTCATATTTATGATCCCGGAGGAGAACACATGGAAGGAATATTGAAATTGATCACTGATGCGGTTTATTTCTGGGAGACGTGTGGATGCACCAGGTGTGAGTTCGGACTCAATTTGTATTTGAAGGAGAAAGCTGCTCGTCTGACGACCCTTGGCTGACCGGGCGGAACCTGTGGCGACCTCGGGGTGATTCGGAGATCTGGGCTCGGATCAGAGGATTCGGATCCGAGGTCTTGTGTACCTGCAGACGGTCCTGAAACACCGGGGTTTATCCCGGTGGCGGACCCTCCGACGATCTAGTCAGTCTCTGTAAGAGAGTAGCAATAACTAGGTGAATTTAAGTGGAAAAAGATTGATTACCTCCAAAAGGTGGGTGAGGGTCTAGTATTTATAGAGAACCCCAACCGGGTTTGGTTCCGTTTGGGGGCCGGGTCTGGACCCGAAAGCCCATGGGCCTGACGTGGCAGAGGGCCCAGGAGGTTTAGGGCAGACGTGGCAATACCAGGAGTGGTATAGGGCTGACGTGGCAAAACCCTTGGCGGTATTTGGAGTTGACATGGCTGATCGTAGGTCTCCTGTGCTTCTGGGAGAATCGGAGGGCCTAGGCTGCGTCAGGTCATCCCCATGCTTCGCCAGAAAGGGGGGACGGCCCGTGGGGCTGTCACGGATCAGATGCCGAGGACCAGTGAGACTCGTCGGATACGAGGAGGTCAGATCTGTGGGGGTGAACTTGAGGGTCGGCGCCGACCCTGCAATGGTTCGAAGCCGAACTAGGTTGCTATTTTTACCTTTCTTGAGTGAGAGTTGTATTGGGCCCTGGTTGGGCCCCCATGCCATTTTTACCCTACCACACAAGCCCCCCACTCCTGCGGGGGTGCGGGAGCTAGCCAGGGAGGAGTGTTCATGGTCGTGAAAATGGGATGGCAAATCGTTGAATCTTCCGGAGGAGAGTACCCTGGTGCTCGACCCAACCTCGAGATGACGAGGGATTACGTGTCGACAAGGGTGATGCGAGCTGTTGTTTCTTCCTGAGAAGAGTACCCTGGTGCCGGACCGAACCTCGAGATGAGGAGGGATTATGGGTCGGTAAGGGTGATGGCGAGCCGTTGGCCTTCCTGAGAAGACCACCCTGGTGTCAGACCTGACCTCGAGCTTGGCGAGGGATTACGGGTCGGCAAGGGCGATGGCGAGCCGTGGAGCCTTCCTGAGAAGACTACCCTGGTGCTAGACCCGACCTCGAGCAGGAGAGGAACTTATGGGCCAACAAGGGGGGTGGCGAGCCATTGAGCCTTCCTGAGAAGACTACCCTGGTGCCAGACCTGACCTTGAGCTTGGCGAGGGATTACGGGTCGGCAAGGGCGATGGCGAGCCGTGAAGCCTTCCTGAGAAGACTACCCTGGTGCTAGACCCGACCTTGAGCGGGCGAGGGACTTATGGGTTAACAAGGGTGATGGCGAGCCGTTGGCCTTCCTGAGAAGACCTCCCTGGTGCCAGACCTGACCTCGAGCTTGGCGAGGGATTACGGGTCGGCAAGGGCGATGGCGAGCCGTGAAGCCTTCCTAAGAAGACTACCCTGGTGCTAGACTTGACCTCGAGCTGGCGAGGGATTACGGGTCAGCAAGGGTGATGGCGAGCCGTTGGCCTTCCTGAGAAGACCTCCCTGGTGCCAGGCCTGACCTCGAGCTTGGCGAGGGATTACGGGTCGGCAAGGGCGATGGCGAGCCTTGGAGCCTTCCTGAGAAGACTACCCTGGTGCTAGACTTGACCTCGAGCTGGCGAGGGATTACGGGTCAGCAAGGGTGATGGCGAGCTGTTGGCCTTCCTGAGAAGACCTCCCTGGTGCCAGGCCTGACCTCGAGCTTGGCGAGGGATTACGGGTCGGCAAGGGCGATGGCGAGCCTTGGAGCCTTCCTGAGAAGACTACCCTGGTGCTAGACCTGACCTCGAGCTGGCGAGGGATTACGGGTCAACAAGGGTGATGGCAAGCCGTTGGCCTTCCTGAGAAGACCTCCCTGGTGCCAGGCCTGACCTCGAGCTTGGCGAGGGATTACTAGCCGGTAAGGGCGATGGCGAGCCGTGGAGCCTTCCTGAGAAGACTACCCTGGTGCTAGACCTGACCTCGAGCTTAGCGAGGGATTACGAGTTGGCAAGGGTGATGTCGAACTGTTGTGCCTTAGATCGTTTGAGCGGGGGTAGCGCGCCGTTTCTGCGGAGCATTGAAGGCTCTTTGAGATCTGTGTGATGGTCTAATTTCCCAGGGGCTTTAATGGCGTCGCCTAATAAATGCAGATAGCGCATGAGCTTCCGTCGATTGGCTTTTCCCGTGCCATAATGGTTGGTCTATGGGGGAGGCTATAAATACCTCTCCCCCCATAGCGGGTTTGATCACAGCAGGGGTGGTCTATTGACCATCGGAGGTGTCTGCTTAGGCGGACGCCTGTCTCTTGCAAAAGCTTTCAACCCTGGCGGTGCTGGAGAGGTGGTTACTCTGCCGCCCCGATCTTCTCTTGGATCTGATGGCTCTTGATACGGCAGTCAAATCCAAGGGAGATCAGGGCGAGAGGGGTAACGGCCGAAATCCGTACCGGTGGAAAAGGAGTCTCGGATCGGTGGTGGCTTTGCCGTCTGGATCCTTTTTCGGGTCAGATGGCCCTGACACGGTTGTTTGGCCCGAGAGAGAACCAGACGGGAGGGGCACCAACCGTATTCCGGTCTTGGGGCTGAAGAGCCTCAGATAGAGGGGTCGCCTCCGATCAGGGGTTGGCCACTCTGTCTTCCGATAGGGCTCCAGGCGATGGTGGTTTCTGTCCCACCCTCGAATAGTTCGGGGTTTCGGTGCTAACCCGAGGCTGTAAGCCCCGAGCTGCTCGGGGATGAGAGGGGAACCGATCGAGCGATGGAGCCCAGGGCATCTGTCGAAGGACGGCGCCTTAAACCTTAAGTAAAATGTTTTCTCCGTCGTGTGCTCCATCCGAACCGACCCCTGAGTTTGGCTGCCAGCCTGGCACCTGATGATGTCAGCAGCGCACGTTTCGAGGACGTGGCGCGATTGTCCAGGCGGCAGTTGTACGTCAATCGGTGAACAGTAATTGCGGAAGTCGAGGAGTCGTTCTTATCCTTTATAAGTATTCCCCCTTCTCCTCCTCTCGCTCACTTCTTTCTTGCCGCTTTCTTTCTCAAAAAATCTTCTAACCCTTCAGCCCTCGCTCTTGCAGTTTGCTGTACTAGGCTTGTCCTTCCGAAGCGGCCCCAGGTTAGTTGGTAAGTTTATTTAGTTTAAGCACAGATGGGTAGGGCTCAGTCCGGCTCGTCAGCGTCGACGTCCAGGGGGGAAGTGAAGCGAGCCTCCACATCGACGTCGTGGGAGGAGCCCGTGCTTGAGGAGGAGTCGGCGCACGCTGCGGAGCCTTTCGATTCAGTTTCGTGGGAGGAACCAGTAGGTGAGGGGGAGGTGGTACACAAGATGAGGTCGTCACGCTCCCGACGTCCCTTCGTGGTGGAGAGTAGCGAGTCGGAGGAAGCCAGTGATGGTTCGGACGATATCCTTGTGCTGGAGTTGTCTTCCAAGGAGGAGGGAGACGTGGGCGACGCAACGAGGAGATCCACCGTTCAGGGTGCGGGCTCGAGTTTCACGCCGACAGGCCTGGGGCCCTCATCTACTCCCTCGTCGGAGCGAGTCAAGAAGAGGAAGAGGGCCCCGAGGAAGGCGGGGTCGAGGACTGGTGGTTCGAGCCAGGCGCCTGTTTTCCGCAATTTGATGACAGGTTCGCCCGTGCAGCCGAGGCCTTTCCGTCTGTATCCCGACGATCTTTCTGACAAGGAGCTCTTCGGTGTGCAGCCCTCTTCGCCGAGTCGGAGGAGGGTGATGATGGACGCGATCCCGACTGTCTTGGAGGGCGGGGACTTGGAGGTTCTGCAGCTGGCGTATCACATAGGGCCTGGCTACGAATTGTTGCTACCGAGCTCTACTCTGCGCCCCACTGATCCCCTTTCTGCTTGGTATTGCGTCTTCCCAGTGGACGCTTTCATCTCCGGGCTGAGGTTTCCAGTCCACCCGTTTGTTCGGGACGTGCTGAACTGGGCCTCCTTGGCCCCAATGCAGTACGGGCCGAACTCTTGGAAGCAGATTATCTGCTTTGTGCTGATGTGCGAGGAACAGAAGGTACCCCTGCGGCTGAATGTGTTCCGTGCGATGTTGATGATTAGCTCGGCGCCCGAGGGTGTTTACTACATCTCTCCCCGGAGTAAGGGGAAGGTCGTTCACAGTCACCTGGACTCCATCAAGGAATGGAAGAAAAAATATCTGGTGATTCGGAGTGAAGAGCCCTGGGATATTCCCACTCGATGGAATCACTCCAAGCCGAACTATCAAGCGCCGAGGCCGAGGGATTTGTCGGCCGAGGAGTGGGGGTTTGTCGAGCACCTCCGTTCGTCACCCAGTATCGATTGGACGAAGGTGACGGAGGCCAACTTGGCGAGCGTTGGACTGAGCCCGGCCGTTATGTGTATGTAGTTGTTCTTTTCTTTCGGTCCTTTCGTACTTTCTTGCTCATTGCTCTTAATGGCTTTTTCTGCAGATATGGACGAAGCATCGATCAAGGCCAAGAGGCTCGCCATGAGAAAGGAGAATGCAGAGAAGAAGGGTGGAGGCGGCGAAGAGGCCAAGGGGGTCGCCCCTAGTCATTTCGGAGGTCCAGCCCGAACCGGGGACCAAGAGGATTCGCTCGGAGACGAGCAAGGGGGCGGCTGCTTCGAAGGGCCAGAGCCTAGCGAGGGCCTCCGTTCTTGACAAGGGGAAAGGTCCCTTGGTCGAGGTTGAGGAAGAGGACCCGGTGGCGGAGTTGCTGCGGCAGCGGTGGGCTCCGGACTGGTCTGTTCAGACGGGGGACCGTCTGACCGACGAGGCCCAGGCCGTCGAAGTGGTGGAGAAGTTGGCGACCCCTCGCGACCGCAAGGTGATGGAGGGTGAGCCCGTGGAGGTGACGTTCATGCGCCTGGCGCAGGCCCTCGTGCAGGTAAGTCCGTCGACCCTTTTCTCCTTGTCAATTTTTTCTGCGGAAGTCTTTTTCTTATCTGCGCTCGTTGGTCGCAGGCTTGTATGCAGGGGGCTAATATGAAGAATCTCTACGAGGCGTCCCTGGCACAAGAGCGAGCTCGGGCGGAAAAGAGCGAGCGGGAGATGAAGGAACTGCGGATCGAGCTCGAGGGTTCGCATAAGAGGGAGCAGCAGATGAAGCTCGAGCTCGAGGCTAAGGATGCGGAGTGGGGGAAGAAGGTGGCCTCCTTGAAGAAGAAGTTCGCCAAGGAGAAGGAAGAAGTGACAATTACGGGCCAGATGATGGTGATCAAGGCCCAGGACACATGTTATGCGAAGGCCCTCAGCCATGTGAGGCACTTCTATCCGACCATCGATCTGTCCAATTTTGAGTATGACATGGAGATCGAGGGGACGTCGAAGACTCCTGGCGAAGAAGGGCCTGCTCTCGACCCGCCAGCCGACCCGTCTGTGGATCCGTCTGTCGATGCTGAGGTGGGACGATAAGCTGTATTATTCTGTCTTTCTTTTCTCCTTCTCTTGACTGTATTTGCCTCCCGCGGACTGGCCACCGCCTTTTTTGTAAGGAGTACTTAAATTTATAGGAAAAAAAGTTTTTTGACCGGCCAAGTGTTTTGAACTCGGATTTTTCTGAACCTTTTTGCGTGTGTGCATTGGGTTGGCTGGTTCTCCTGTAGGTCGTGGCTCCCCTTCCCGAGGTGGACCCCCGTCGTTCCGACGTGGCGTGGCTCCGGAGCAAGGTTGAGGTCCTGGAGGCCGCGTTGGTCTGCCACCGAAGGGGGGCCCGTGACACTGATGCGGCTTTGAATTTTTATTGGAATAAGTCTGAAGCCTTAAGCGAGGAGGCGAGCCGGCTGAGGAGGGCAATGCTGGATCGGGGACTCGGCGGTGCGAGCCTTGGGCAGGCGGTGTTGGGTGCCTCGGTGCCAAGGCCCACTTCTGAAAGGTTACTTCGCGATGTCTCTGCGGAGAAAGAAATGGAGATACACCGTTACAATATTATGCTGGGTGCCTCTGCGTCTTCCTCGGTGGGTCGGCAAGCGGAGGGTGTTCCCTCTGCGCTGCTGCTGTTGTAGCGTACGCGACCAGGTGACGCCCAGAGCTCCGTGGCTGGGGAGTCGACCATGGCTGAGTTCCAGGACCACCATAACGAGCAGGGGGATTTTTTAGCCGCTCGTTCGGAGTAATCCCGCCCTCCAGCGGACCCGAGGGGCTCTAAGATGGCGACTTCCTTCAGTTTGAGATGAGTGGAGTGGTCCTGTAACGGTCTTCGTTTGTTTTCTTGGGACGAAAATAAAAGGGTACGAATAAAGAATCCTGTTCCTTCTTTGCCTCGGCTAGTAGTGTAGTGAACGATGGTGGTTTTTAGGGAGAGTCCACCGATCCGCGAGGGATCAAAGTGGGGCCTTAGGGAGAGTCCTCAGCTTGGATTCGGTTGGAGCCTATCGAGGTGTTGGGGACGATACCGGAGTGAGGACTCAGGCGCCGATCTTATTATCTGGTGTTAGGATTTTAACAAAAAGAGACCTCTTTTTCATAAGATAAGGAGGGCCGCTAAGATGGTCCTGTACATATGAGCGTTTACACAAAAACGGGTTTACATTTAGCCAGGCTAGAGCCTATGTTTGTCCCTCGAGGAGTGCCATTAGGTACTTGGCTTCGACTGGGGTCTCCTCCCGCTCGGTGACAGGTTTGGAAGCAGGGTCGTCCCTCTCAGGTTGGGACTCGACGGCGTTGAGGGAGAACACACCTCCCCCGACGGTGGTCATGTAGCACGATCGCGCTGCTTCTTGGCTACCTCGGACGGTGCTGACTCCTTGCGGGGTGGGAAATTTGAGTTTCAGATGGTAAGCCGAAGGCATCGCTTGGAGGGAGCATAGTCCGGGTCGGCCGAGTATGGCGTTGTAAGCCGCCTTGACGTTGACCACCATGAAGTCCATGGACTCGGTCCTCTTGACAGGAGCCGATCCTGCGGTAACGTCGAGGGTGACAATCCCTTCTATCACGATAGGGACGCCGGAGAACCCATGTAAGGTGTATCCGGCCGGCTTGAGCTTGCCTTTAGGTAGCTTGAGATTCTCGAAGGCTTCGAGGAAAAGAATGTTAACCGAGCTGCCGTTGTCGACGAGGATTCGGCGAACTTCACAATTAGCCATGTGGAGATTAATGACGAGGGCATCGCAGTGGGGTAGGCGAACGCCTTCGAGGTCCTCTCCTGAGAAGGAGACCGGCATCGGTTGTAGCTTGGGCGAGGGATTGTCGTGGACAGCATTCACCTCCCGGATGAAGGCTTTTCGGGAAGTGTTTGAATCTCCTCCCATCGGCCCTCCGTGGACACAGTGCAAGATGAAGGGCGTATCTGTGGCTCCCTCGGAGTCGGGATCCCGACCCTGGATGCAGTTCGGGGTAGGGTTCGGAGGCGAGGACCTCCGGTTCCTAGTATCTCGTCGATCCCGCGGGACTTCTCGGGTGAATTCTCGGAGGTACCCCCTGGAGATGAGCTCCTCAATTTCGTCTTTCAGGGCCCGGCACTGGTCGGTTTCGTGCCCGTGATCTCTGTGGAAGCGGCAGTAGAAGCGTTGATCTCGATTCTTGTTGTTATTAGATCGGGGGGTAGTCGGACAATGCCTTTGTCTTCGATTTCTAGGAGGATGGCGGATACGTCATGCGTCAAGGGAGTGTACCTCTCGAAGCGGGGAACCGGCGGGACCTTCTTCGCGGCCCCCGCGTCCCTCGGAGCTTTCTTTGGTGGTTCGACCTCTTCGACCTTCCGCTTTCCCTTCCCGATGGCCTCCCTGGTATCTTCGGGGTTAAGGGCATCTTCTGCCCTAATGTATTTCTCGACCCGATTGAGGAGATCGGGAAAGTCGATGGGGGGTCTCTTCGCCAGAGAAGCTTTCAGCTGTCCATGACGAACGTTGTGCTGAAAGGCCGCAGAGGTGATGCCTGGATCAAGAGAGGAGACCGACCTCGCCTCCGTGGTAAATCTCCGGACGGACGCTCTGAGGGATTCCCCCTCTATCTGCTTGAGCCCAATTAAAGAAGCGCTAGTCCTTTCCGCCTTCCGGCTGGTGACGAAGTGGGCGAGGAAATTGCCCTCTAGTTGGTCGAAGGAGTAAATGGAGCCGGGGGTGAGTTTCGAATACCATTCACGAGCCGGACCCCGAAGCGTGGCGGGGAAGGCTCGGCATAGCAAGGGATCCGAGGCGCTGTGAATCATCATGAGGGTTTTGAAACCTTCCATGTGATCAGCGGGGTCTCCCTCGCCGTCGTAGGTCTCGAACTGAGGTGGTCGGAAATTCCTTGGTATTACCGCTTGGAGGATGGGGGCGGAGAAGGGAGGTCGGACAGGTCTGTACCCCTGAGCCGCCCGTCGGTCGCCGTCTCCTATATGATCGAGGCGATCCTCCATTTCTTGGAGGCGTCTTAGGAGTATGCCATCGTCTTCTGGCTGGTTTGTTGAAGGGCGCGACGCGCTGGTCTCGACATCCGACCCCGTTTGGGGGCGGAGGGTTTCTTCCCCGGGGGTCCGTCGGAGGGTCCCGAGAATTTCTCTCCGAAAGTCTTGGAACTCCTTGTGAGTGACGGGGGCTCCCTCGACCCGGCGTGGTCGGTCTGGAGGCTGCCTCCCGATGCGGCTGAGTGCCGATCTCCGTCCCTCGAGCGGCGGTCTCGGATGGTTCGGGGCCGGGTTGGAAGCGGCCCTTACCCTGCTGCGGCTAATCTGTCGGTTGACGATTACTCCCCGTAGGTCGGGCTGGACTGTACGGGTGGCGCTCCGCCGGGATCCCTGATGGGAATCTCCGTGCCTTGATGCGCGTGGCCCGGCATTGGTGTTTGGTGGGGGTGTGTCCCGTCGGTTGACGGAGGAGGCGGCCCCCTTGCCCTTGGAGGCCATGAGAGTTCGGCTGTCGAGGTCGCTCGATGGTCGGGCTCGGGTCGGCTTCTGAAGCAGTGTTTCCCACAGACGGCGCCAACCTGATGCGGTTTATTTCTGGGAGACGTGTGGATGCACCAGGTGTGAGTTCGGACTCAATTTGTATTTGAAGGAGAAAGCTGCTCGTCTGACGACCCTTGGCTGACCGGGTGGAACCTGTGGCGACCTCGGGGTGATTCGGAGATCTGGGCTCGGATCAGAGGATTCGGATCTGAGGTCTTGTGTACCTGCAGACGGTCCTGAAATACCGGGGTTTGTCCCGGTGGCGGACCCTCCGACGATCTAGTCAGTCTCTGTGAGAGAGTAGCAATAACTAGGTGAATTTAAGTGGAAAAAGATTGATTACCTCCAAAAGGTGGGTGAGGGTCTAGTATTTATAGAGAACCCCAACCGGGTTTGGTTCCGTTTGGGGGCCGGGTCTGGACCCGAAAGCCCATGGGCCTGACGTGGCAGAGGGCCCAGGGGGTTTAGGGCAGACGTGGCAATACCAGGAGTGGTATAGGGCTGACGTGGCAAAACCCTTGGCGGTATTTGGAGTTGACATGGCTGATCGTAGGTCTCCTGTGCTTCTGGGAGAATCAGAGGGCCTAGGCTGCGTCAGGTCATCCCCATGCTTCGCCAGAAAGGGGGGACGGCCCGTGGGGCTGTCACGGATCGGATGCCAAGGACCAGTGAGACTCGTCGGATACGAGGAGGTCAGATCTGTGGGGGTGAACTTGAGGGTCGGCGCCGACCCTGCAATGGTTCGAAGCCGAACTAGGTTGCTATTTTTACCTTTCTTGAGTGAGAGTTGTATTGGGCCCTGGTTGGGCCCCCAGACCATTTTTACCCTACCACAATCACAATTAGATCATTCCCCCATAGCTATGCTAGATCTGTTTGTGCAATAGCTCTATCTATATCATTCCTATACTTGTCTGCCTTCGTGAAAGGGCCAAAGCAACTCAGACCTTGGCTCTTTAACAATGTTGAGACACAAAATGGAAGCACCTACGATGCGTGGGATATTCTCCCTCCAAAGCAAATCAAAGAGTATGGTGAAAGTATCATTCAAGATGTTGAATTGTCTGTTACTATTCAGAGCATATCATCAGAGAATAGAAGGAAGATGTTGCCGGATATTACTAATGCGTTAGAAGCCAATGCGTTAATCAGACCGGGAAATGAAGCATCTCCTAGTCAAATTGTTCATCAGGATAATCCTCGGAATGCGGAGTTGCTAGAGACAAGTTCTCCTGCTATTCCTGGCAACCTCTCTCTCACGTTTGGCACATCAGAGAATTAGCTTAATGAGTGGGAATTCCAACCGGCATCTTATTACCAGTTATCAGCACATTACTTGAGGGAGAAAAGATTTTATATGCATTCCTCTGTATCTATGATCGGTTCAGTTGATAACTCTACTATAAATTCTAGTTCCTTTTCCTTTCAATACAGGGACTTGAGTCTGTTCCACCAACTTCAAGAAGCTGGTACATCTCTGGAACTACCTTGGGATAAAGTTTTTGCACTGTTTAACTTTGCTCGATTGCTCGAACAACGATACGATACTGGAAAAGCAAGCATTCTATACCAGCTTATCTTATTCAAGTATCCAGACTATATTGATGCTTATTTGCGGCTTGCTGCTATGGCAAAAGTGTGAAATAATACCCAATTAAGCATTGAGCTGATTGCTGATGCGCTCAAGATAGATGGCAAGAGTCCCAATGCTCTCTTCGGACTTGGCAATCTGGAACTAATAAATGATGACTGGGTTAAGGCAAAAGATACCTTTTGTGCTGCCAGGGATGCAACTGATGGAAAAGATTCGTATGCTACTCTATATGGGAAACCTGGAGCATATGGTGTTGTTGCTTTACCGTTCTCAGTTAGAGAAGGAATAAACATTTTCTTGGTTGGTTTTGTACTTACGGAGAATCTGAGGTTCCGAGAAGATTCACTTACTTTCAAGGTTGCTGAGACTCCTCAGGAGAGTGCTGAGGAGATTCAGTCATATCAGCGGTATAAATACCCTACTATGATTAAAACTTAGGATAATTTTAAGCTATCTGTGATGGAAGGTGAATTTACTGATTCCCAAATTATCGTAATGTTGGGAGAGAATGGTACTGGGAAGACAACATTTATCAGGATGCTGGCTGGGTTGCTGAAACCTGACATGATTGAAGGCACTGATATCGAGATACCTGAGTTCAATGTTTCATATAAGCTTCAAAAGATCAGCCCTAAATTTCCTAATACCGTGAGGCATTTGCTGCATCAAAAAATCAGAGATTCTTATATGCATCCTTAGTTCACCTCTGATGTTATGAAGCCTTTGCAAATTGAGCAATTAATGGACCAATTAGTTGTAAATCTCTCTGGTGGAGAACTGCAAAGAGTTGCTTTGACACTTTGTCTTGGAAAGCCAGCAGATATTTATCTCATCGACGAACCTAGTGCTGGCTTTAGTCCATGCCTTACTACTTATAATGCGCTTCTCAATGCCATAGCTAGAAAGGGTGATGGGAGGGCTGGTGAGTCGGTAATGGAGGATATGAAAAAGAAGGGATTTAAGCCAAATGGTCTCTCTTATTCCCTCTTGATTCAAAGCTATGCAAAGGCTAAGTATATTGAAGGGATTGAAGCGATCGAGGTGGAAGTTTATGATAAAGGTCAAACCTTTCTGAGTTGGGTGATTTTGAGAACACTTGTCATTGCCATCTTCAAGTGTAAGAGCTTGCAGGGTATGGTGAAGGCATTGAGAGTTCTGACAGAGATGATAGATGTAGGAATTCGGCCATGCTCTTTCACGTACAATACATTCATTGCTGGTTATGTGAGCATGGAAATGTTCAAAGAAGCAAATGATGTTATCGGCTATATGTTGGAGAATGATTGCAAGCCTAGTGAGCTCACTTTCAAGACGATCGTTGATGGGTATTGTAGAATGAAGAGATTTGATGATGCCATGGAGTTTTTAGAGATGATTTATGACAGAGATTTTATGGTATTGAGCTTGGGGACAAGCTCATTTTTAAGGGGGGTGGAATTGTCAGGGACACCGACAGTCCCACCGTCATCAGAGTCGTCGGAGTGATATGCAGACTAGTCGACACCATCGCCCTACGCCATTGGGGTCTACAGCCACCTTCTCTACTTGTGTCTGTTTGCTTGTTTGTATTGTTTGTGTCTGTTTGTTGTTTTACGTGCATTGTGCACTTAATTGAATAGGTAGTAATAGTGTGCTTTGCACGTGTCTTGTAATTGGGTTGTCCTATAAATCCCAATCTGTAATACGTTTTTGGGAAATCAATCAATGAATGAATCAATCTATTTCTTCCCCAAATCTCTAATTTCTTTCCCAAATCTTTTCTTTCTCAACCCTAGTTCTTCCAACCTTTCCTCTAATGACAACTTCAAGCACAGTCAAGAAGCGAATCCCTGACACTTTTCTGTGACTAACTGTCTTTCCTCTTCTCCATCAGCCCAGATCTCTCTATTTCCTTCATGCTCCATACCCGATATCCATTTCTCCCTCCATGTTTGCTACCCAAACAATAATTCAATGTACACAAATTGAAATTATAAATCTCTCTCAAAGTGAAATCACCATATTGTTTCCCATCTCTTTTTTTTTTTTTACAAAAGGAAATCGCATTTATTAACATACTACCAACTTTAGTCCTGAGATAAACCCGCAAAACCACGCATTCATCAAGTGCAATCAAACTCTTTTTTTTTTCTTGTAAAATTTCATTACCCATTTGCTTCTTCATTTCCATTTGCATACCCTAGCAGAGCATCTTCATAATTTTAATTCATTCCCATTTACTGGACACCAATAATTGAGATGCAAATACATAGCCGCATTCATGACGGGGAGTACAAAGCTCTAATTGTGATGGCATCGAAGCTCACCCGAGTCCGAGACGACCGAATGACCAATCTACCAGTCTGTCTCGTCTTTGAGATCCTCAGTCGAGTGGCTTCCTGCATCGATCTACTCGCATTCGCAAAAGTCAGTCACTCTTGGCGCAAGCTCGCGCTGTTGTTCGTCTCTATGCAGAACTGTGTTCATCCGATCTTCTGCCCTGTCGTCGACTACACCTCTCCAGAATGGCCAACATGGACCGATCCACTGCAGTGTCAGATTACTGCAATTGCTAACTTTGTCGACAAACGGGAGGACAATTTCGAACCCGAAAGTGAACTCTCTCAGTACGTTTCCGAACATCGTTGTGTGGGATTCTCCGGGTTCATACATGATCTCCTTGTCGGACAAGATACAACTTACCTGACATCTTCAACGGCAAGGTTACTGAAACCTATCAATCAGAGCACATTATTCTCGGTCAAAAATTCTACAAGATTTGTCATTGGTAGGTTTCAGTAACCTTGTCGTTGAAGATGTCGGTGAGTTGTATTTTGTCCAGCACAAAGATTAGGTATGACACGGAGAATCCCACACAACGACGTTCGGGTGCGTACTGAAAGAGTTCACTTTCAGGTTCGGAATTTACCTCCCGTTTGTCGACAAAGTTGGCAATTGCAGTGATCTGACACTGCGGTGGATCGGTCCATGCTGGCCACTCTGGAGAGGTGTAGTCGACGGCAAGGCAGAAGATCGGAGAAACGGATTTCTGGAGAGAGACAAACAACTACGCGAGCTTGTGCCAAGAGTGACTAACTTTTGCAAATGCGAGTAGATCGATGCGGGAAGCCACTCAACTGACGATCTCAAAGACGAGGTAGACTGGTATGTTGGTCATTTGGTTATGTCGGACTCGGGTGAGCTTCGATGCCAACGCAATCAGAACTTTGTACTCCACGTCATGGATGTGGCTATGTATTTGTATCTCAATTGTTGGTGTCCAGCAAATGAGGACGAATTAGAATTTTAAAGATGCTTTGCTATGGTATGGAAATGAAGCAAATGGTAGTGGAAAATTAAAAGAAAAAAGATAGAAGAAACAATATGGTGATTTCACTTTGAGGGAGATTTATAATTTCAATTTGTGTACATTGAAGACAATAAGGAATAGGGGAAAGCTTCAGAGTCTCGAGTCAAACAGGAGGGAACAAGAAGGGAAAGTGTGTGATGGCACACAAGGTGGAATCTGAACGGCAAAAGAAGAAAGGGTAGACTACATACTAAGGTGTCGTGGATCCACAAGGCCATGGTGCAAGGTATTAATAGATCTATACTTTGTTTAGTTAATTTTATTTCCGATATCATTATTTATTTGTGTTGGGCTAATGATTTATTATGCGAAGCAAGTATTGAACTTGATAGTGAGTTTGTGAAGAAATTTAGGGACATTTGGGGGGGGGGGGGAGGTCAGTGGTAGGTGGGGTAATATTGGGTGTGAGGAAATTCATATTTAGTTTTTTTTATTTTTTATGAATTATCTAGCTTGTAATGTGAGGGGTATGAATCATGCAGTGAAGAGAGAAATGATTTAGGATGTGGTGAGAGAAGCCAAACCCATTTGTGTAGGATTGGTAGAGACAGAAATCACAAAACTGTTGCAGGGGATGTTTCTGAAATTAGGAATAGGTTTAATGTGGAGTGTGAGGAAGTAGGGGGCTTTCCCGATTACGGTGAGAATGAGTGATCCGAGCTTCCAGGGAAGTTCAGTTAGTAAGTGTGGTGTATGGACCAAATTATGCTAGTAGTGAGGAACTGTGGGAAGAATTGGTGAGTATCCGTTCTAGATATGCGCAGCTTTGGGTTGTAATGGGGGACTTTAACGTGACTAGGTTTGGGGAGGAACATAGTGGTCGGTGGGGATCGGTTAGGGATAGGAGAAGGTTTAATGAGACGATTGATAAACTTAAGTTGGTCGAGATCCCAATTGTTGACTGAAAATTTAGTTGGTCTAACATGCAAGACGAACCGATTTTAGCAAAGTTGGATAGATTTTGTGTCAGATGACTGGGAATCTAGATTCCCTTTTAGCCTTTGCTACCCATACTCCTTTGCGGGAAAGAGGAGGATCTTAAGTCAACCTTCCAGTTTCATTTTGAGAAGGCATGGCTAAAAGGGAGTAATATTATGGAAGTGGTCAAGGAGGGGTGGGAGTGTGAAGTGCGGGTGATGCAGTGAAGAGATGGAATTTGAAGGTGATTGAAAGCAACTCAAAGTTTAGGAGATCTGATTCTATTGAAAATCCCCACTTATATTGGGGTCATATTATATCGAATTTAGTATTGTAATTGATTTTGTAACTTCTTGTTGTAACTTGTTCTTGTAGCTTAGATTAGATAAGAGATGCCTCTTCTGCTCTTTAGATCAGGACAACCTGTGTATTTAGAATTATTTGTCGAAACTTTTTAAAATTTAAAATTTTGATTTGTTTTCCATCACTTAGTCTTGATTTCTGCACAAGTTATATATCACTTGCAACATTAGTCGAATTTGGGACTGCGAAATTTGTTTTGGTAGGATCATTCAACTTAGTTGCATATGAGAAGTAAATTAAATGAATTAACTGTATATGATTAAATAAGAATAAACCATACACAATACTAATTAAATCATGCACAATACGCAATACGTATACCCTTGATGTTACTCCAAATTTGAGTTCCTTCTACATCAGTGCATCATTATCAGCTAAAGAGATGGTTAGTTATAACATTAGAGTTCCCTTTATGTAATACTAACATAATCAACATATTTTAGTAGAGGAATTTTGGGGAAACTGGACATGTGTTCATATCAGAGGGCACAGTATAAAACGTGGGATCTCACTTTAGCTAGCACAATTTGGGTTATATAGCTTGCCAGAAATAAATTATGCTTCTGCAACTCTTTGTTAAGTCTTGATAATGTCACACATCATATAATGCATTTAATCTCAATGTGGGCAGGTGCGATGGCTAGGGATATATGAACCCATGGGAAGGCGACTACATGAAATGGGTGAATGGAGGAACTGAATAAGGGAATTTCTTCAACAACAAAAAAGTTGAATAAGGGAACTATTGTATCTTTTATGTTTTGTAATTTTGAGGCTGCTACTTTGAACCTCTGCTTAGTTTGGTCTGTATTGCTCTAAGTTTAGTATTTCATTGTGTCTTTCCTTCTGTTTTTGAACATAAGACTTTAGACTTCTTGGATGCTATCTTTTCCGCTATTCTGATGTTTTTGTATTTGGTATGTGGTAGTTGTCTGCTGTTCTGGCTCTTCTATGGAGGTTATGCAGGTTCATACGAATGGCTGCTGCTCTGTGGTTGTCTTCCGCTAAGGCGGTGAATCCGACTCAGTGTAGAACACTCAAGTTCTTTCTGTTGATTTCAAGGCATTAGCAATGATGCCACGGCTTTGTAGAATTTTGTGTGGTGTTTTTGTGAGTGCTAGTTTCTGCTCGTCTTCTTTTTAGGGCTATAGGTTGTATGTAATTCTGTACATTAATTGTTGTTTTCTTGGTTTTAAAAGTTTTAGTTCTTGTGTATCTCTGTTTCTGCACCTGGACGATTGATCTGAAGTTTCAGTGTATATATATATCTATATTGTCATAGCCATAGAATATCTATATTGTCAAAGAACATTGCTTGCATACGATTGATTAGAATTTGTGATTGAACGGCAAGTTCTGTACTTGAGGACAGAATTTGGGTTCGATACTGGCTTTCTTCTATCATGTGGGTTTAGGTGGGCTGAGCAAAAGCTTATACAAAATTCCTTAAAACCTCTTTTATGCAATCTATAAATATATTTCATAATTATCAGTAGGGTCTTCTCTTCAAAAGAGACATTTAGTTAATATCTTGAAATGAATCGGTACTTCAAAAATTGAGGATGCACATGGTGCCCACAACCACGCACTATTTGGAACAAACGCCTGCAAACATACTTACAGAGATAATTATCAATCAACACAGCTCAAATAAACTCTTAAATAAAATCCTACCTTATCAAGTAAACATATACACTAGTTGATCTAAACGTCTAGGAATAGACTTACAACGAGAATTATGAATCAACTCAACCCAAGCCAAATCTTACATAATATCGCCCATGCCAAGTGAACAACAAAATCACCACCAAATAAAACAAGAAAATAATACAATCCGAACTAAACAAGTGTGAAATAACTTAAAATATAATAATTGCTTTTAAGTACCATCTAATAAATCCTCTAAAATCTATTTGACGTTTCTTCGACTCCAAGTCTCCATCAACTAGTACTCAGTTTTGTCGTTTTGCCGCCACCACCATATTTTAGTTGCTTTACCAAGCTGCTTTCTTTTTTAGGTCTTTGATTTGTTTCACTTCCTGGGTGAGCATTCTTGGTGCAATTGCCATGGCCATCAGCTCTTGAAAGAGCAGCTTACAAGCATAAGGTATATGCACCTGCAAACAATAAATTTGCAAGATTATTTCAACAAAATTTTATTTTTTTAATATATTTTAGAAATTCTCAATTTTTCGGGGAAATTAGTATAAATTTGAGAGGCTTGGTAATTTAAAAGTGAACTTAAAAAATCTAACCTTCAAATATGTTAATTTACCTACTATTTAGAAACAAGATTCCACCAAAAGCTCTAGTATCATAAAGACAATTGGGTTATAATCTAGCAATTGATTAGTGCATGCAACGCAGAAGCTCTTTTTCCCCACAAGTCATTAATACAAATAAGAATGTAAAGCAAGTAGAATACACGAGTGGGACTGGGAAGTTGTCGACAATTCACAGCAACAACCTCAACTAAAGACAACCGCTACTTGGAAAAGGGATAATTTAGCAAATGCCCCCATCAAAATATAGAAACTAGTATATACCCAACTATTTTTAAAAACTAAGAAATACCCCCAGTTTTGACTGAACCGTTAAAATCTCCGTTAAGTGAACTCAAGTGCGTCATACGTGATATGTAAAATCACCTAAATACTCACAATAAAATATATTTTAGCAAATGCCCTTATTCAGAATGTGGAAACTATCATATACCCCCACTATATAAAAAAGAGATATTTTGGATATTTTAGCAAATGCCCTCATTTAAAATGCAGAAACTAGCATATCTCCCACTATTTTAAAAAAACTAAGAAATACTGTCAATTCGGACGAACCAATTTTAGGGTTTTGAATACTGTAGAATATATTGTTGCTGCTAATTTCTATGTGGGAGCAAACAAATATGTGAATTTTTAAAATAAAAACAATAAGATCAAACCTTCGCTATTCGTCGATGTTAACCGCCAAAAAACTATAATTAACTCTGAGATCTGATCGTCATACGTATTTGTTATTTGACCAAAAAAACATCAATGCTTTGTTTTCACATCTCAACTTGGGTGTTGTTGAAGATGATGCACAACCTAGTGTGATAGTAGGTAATATCATATTAACAAAGTTTGTGAATAATTTGTTAAATTCACAAATTATTCACGAAAATAATTTGCCGAACAAACTCGTGAATTATTTGCAGGTTTGCATTTAATTCCTACAGTTCGCAAATTATTCACGAAAATCACGAATTAAATGAATAATTCGCGAATAGTTCGCGAATTTAGCGAATTATACAATAAATATTTATGGATTTATATATATTTTTACTTAAGTGATGAGAACTAATTATTTAGATGCTTTAAATTTTATATTTCTTTCTCCTCGAACTATTGCAGAATTTTTCAAAATTTATCGAATTTTGTTGATTTCCGAATATTAAATCTTGTTGAATTATTTATAAACGACTAATTTGTGACCATGGGTAATACACATGTTAAACTTATTGTGAATGAAGATGATGGAAATGATGATGCACATTATAGAGTGAAACTGACCACACAATATGTTGTAATAAATGATGGTACACAAGCTAGTGTCGATTCACAATAGTCTGTTGTAACAAATGATGGTTTTTGTATTTTTTTGGGGTCAAAATCTGATGTAGAACCTCTTTCTGTTACATTGTTATCATCAGAACAGGAAGAAAGTTGTTTAGACTGCCTAACAACACATAATACTCACATTTTTTACAACACCTAACACTGAAATAGTGAGGGTATATGCTAGTTTCCGCATTTTGAATGGGGGTATTTGTTAAAATATCCCAAATATCATTTTTTTTTAAAATAGTTGGGGGTATATGCTAGTTTCCACATTCTGGTTGAGAGCATTTGATAAAATCATTTTATCATGGGTATTTAGGTCATTTTACATATCACATGTGATGCACGTGAGTTCACTTAACGGAGATTTTAACGGTTCTGTCCAAACTGGGGGTATTTCTTAGTTTTTAAAAATAGTGGGGGTATATGCTAGTTTCCACATTTTGAATGGGGGCATTTGCTAAATTATCCCCTTGGAAAACAATACTAAATGTTCCAATTCCCAAACGTATGGCTAAGTCAACATATCAGAAGAAACAAAGCTACGCCTCACAGTTCCATTCAAACCTAAATACAAAGCAAACATATCAAAAGCTGATCCTTCTCCAATTTTTCCTCCCTTGTCTATGCCCGATATATCCTAATCAGGGACTCATTTGTTTCTTTGCTTCATGGTGCTTCTCTGGTTAACCCTTGTTGCCTAATACAGTTCCTTCCAAAATTTCGACCCAATAGAACATCAGATAACCCCCACATCACAAAGTCCCATCCACCAACTCCAACCTTCGCACCAAATGTTTTATATGTTAACACCATAACTACCAAGTTTAGAAATTACTCCTACCAGGCTGTCCCATTCTCAAAGTATGCTAACACCTACATGTCCTTCTCGCATATAAAAGAGTTCAATAACGGTGCCGGATATTTTTAATGGTACTACCTACAGTACAATTCCATATTCATGCACCAAAAGGCCACCACACCAAGACAGGCAGAACAATAACAAATACTCAATCCCAAATTTCCCGGGGTGGCTAGATGAATATTTCTCACCATTCAGCTTTGTCAAGAACAATTTTCTCCCAGGACAAAGAAGTTCAGTATTCAACAGAAAGTTAAACAACAGTACCCATGTAGATATTTTCCATACAAATCTATGCCAAATCTACAATGTCACCTTTTATTATTGTCATCTCACAGGTTGCCAGTTCAAAACTTGAGATACAGAGAAAGAAACAACTACCTCTAGTTATAACTCATTATGAAAGTACCGATACCAGCAGCACTATTTTTTTTTACTTCGCTAACACTGCATATGCAACTCATGTAAAAACACAATCAATTAAGACAACTAAGATATCATCTTTATCATATCCCATTATAGCTAGAGAGTTGGCATTGTGCCTCTGGGGGCATTGTTGGTTCGTGTGACTTGTTTTGCATATGCAATGAAAATAGATGTCAATTATTATATATTAGCAAAATAAATGGGACTCTTAATGACTCTTAGAAAGGGAATGAACGTGAAGTACTAATCATCTAGTATCAGATTAACGACCAAGAATCAGGGTTAGTCCAGTCACATTATATCAACAATCTATCAAAATTATTAATGGGTATAAAACTGAGAGTGTTTCTTTCTAACTATATGAGAGGTAGTTAAGTTCAATATCAGAAAGTAAGGATCAATGGCAAATGGTTAATGATTGATATTGTAAGAAGACAATTATGAGTAATGAATCATCAAGCTTATAACAGTTAAACCTGATTATATTTTAACAAACGCCACAGGTTCTGTAGGCAAGTTTGCAAAACTAACTTACACCCAAAGCAAAAGAAAATGAAAATTTGAGGGAAATTAATTTGCAGTGCAATGAAAAGAAAAGAAACAAAAAGAAAAGAAAACAAATAATTACCTGCACAATATCGGTCTTGTTTTTGCAACCTCTACACTCAAACGAATTCTTTTTAAGATTAGCGATAGCAATTATGCCACATTTCTCGCATACATGAACCCTATAAGCATCACTTTGGTCAAATAGCCTCTCCTTGAGGAAATGTGCTGCTCCATGAGCAATCATGCAATCTCTCTCCATCTCTCCAAAGCGCAGACCTCCATCACGGGAGCGCCCTTCTGCTGGCTGTCTTGTAAGGATCTGCACAGGCCCACGCCCTCGAGAGTGAATTTTGTCATCAACCATGTGTTTCAACCTCTGGTAGTAAGTAGGACCAAGGAATATCATAGCAGTCAACCTCCGGCCTGTGTGACCATTGTACATAGTTTCAAATCCACGCATTTGATAACCACACTTGTGGAGAGCTTTACTTATGTTGTCCACCTGAGGCAATCACAATAAACTTTAATAAACTAAAACTGCATAGTATTTACACAGTATAGCGCATTATGAAGGGAAAATAAAATACGACAGAATTAAGATGCAGAGATAAAGGTTCACTAAATGGATCAGCCAGCTTATTGGCTTTTCTTAGAAATTAATTATTATGATTAAGACAAATATACTAATATACATCTACATATATACACATAAATTTATATACGACACATACATGGGGGCGGGCGAGAGAGAGAGAAAGTGTACCTAAGGTGGCCCCTTGGATGAATTTAAAGGATCAGCCCAAATCATTTTGTGTCATGCAACGCTTAATTACATACATTCATCGCTCATCATGTTATCCATGTTCCAAAATGTACGTAAAAAAACATATAGTATAAAAAACATGTACTTGCAGATAAAGTATCATCTCTAATATTATAATGGGAGAAGGGCTTAGTGCCATTTGTCATTGTGTCATTTTGTCAACACGTGCAGCACACGTGTTGGTATTTTTTTGTTCTTTTCGTTCTCCCTTCCCATTTTTCCCACGTGCAACGCACGTGTATAATACTAGATTTTTTTTGGTCCTTTTCATTTTCCCTTCCCATTTTCCCCACGTGCAACGCACGTGTATAATACTAGTACAGTATAAAAGGGAAAAAAAAAAGAGGTTTTAAAGTGATCCAGTTTGTTCTACTGTTCAAAGATTTATAACCAAGACCATCCAAGTTATAAACTTTATATGACAGCAATATGATCTTGCACCTTGTTTTCATATGATCAAGTCATCCATTCCGATATAAACTCAATTTGCCAAAGTAAAAACAAAATAATATGAGAAGTTGTCGGGGCCATCAGTATGCAAGTGCTCCATTGTACAATTTAAAAGGAAAAAATTCTTTGATAAACGAATTAATTTGGAAGTTCAAATTTCATCCAAACAAGAAACATGTGTCATTACTTTCTCCTATATGATTAACCAGTTTGAGTACTTGACATCAGATCGATACAAATGTCTAAACCTGGTCATCCTCCAAGTGACATTATATAATGTTCCTTCAAGCTAGCGATCAAGGCTCATGTGATCTGTTGTCAGTTCATGTCATGTTATACCATCATACATGGTTTTAAAGATCGGCCGATCCCGATCCGATCCTGCATCCGGCCGATCCGGATCATTTTTCAAGGAGCCGATCCGATACAACCTCGAAATATCGGGATCGACAAGATAAGTCGGGGTTCGGCCAAGTTAGCAATTGGATCGGATGGACTGACCCGATCCCAACCGGAAACCACAGATCCTAGGATAAAATAATTTAGATATTTGACTTTTTTGTTCATGCAGATCCTCTTATACAAACAATGAAGATGTAATTGAAAATCTTTTCATGTCTAGCTTATATTTTGTTGTTTCATTGTACGTAAATAAATTTTGTATAATTTGGTATACCCATTTCTATTGTTTTAGTTTTATTGTCCATTAATAATTCTCTGAAACTAATTAAAATGTTCAAGCCTTCCATTGAAAATATTAAATTTGTAAAAGTATTATTTAAATTCATCGATTCATTTTTTTAAAAAAAATAATTATAGAAACATATTAAATAATTTTTTAATTTTAGAAAATGCCCGACCCAAAAAACCCGATACACCTCTCTGATATTACCGATCTGGCTCATCCCGATCCCGATATTTACCAATCGCGAGTTTTAAAACCCGATCTCGCTTCCGATCCCGAGTTTTAAAACCATGCCATCATATAATGAAGCTTATAACTTATAAATAAGAGCTATTGTTACATCAGCGAAAAATTCACTTACTGTGACATCAGTAAAAGGAGTGGCATCTCCTTCTTTACCCATATGAGCAGCAACCTTTCCCATAATACATTCAATAAGCTGCCCAATAGTCATTCGAGAAGGAATAGCATGTGGGTTCACAATAATATCAGGTGTGATGCCTTCTACAGTCCATGGCATGTCTTCCTGCGTGTAAGTCATGCCAACAGTTCCCTTCTGACCATGTCTACTGCTAAACTTATCTCCAATTTGTGGTATTCGAACAGATCTCATTCTTACTTTAACAAACCTCAGACCATCCGCATTTGTAGTTAACAAAACCTGAAAAGGGATAACAGAATTACTGAGATGGTAAAACTGCACAAGTAATGCCAAAATGGAGAGGACAAGCTCGGAAAGGGAAAACCATTATCTAATATATTCATGCATTAGCTTTCTATAAGCAACAAAGAGAATCAGCATCGAGTCTGCAACAATAAGCCTACCTGATCAACCATTCCACTTTCACTGTGGCGTAAACTGGTACTGTGGTCTCGTTTAGTGTATCTTGAAGCCTGTCCTTGAGAATCATCTTGAGCAATTGGAGATGTCTTTCCAATTATCACATCTTCACCCGAGACCCTTGTACCCTGAGGAACAGAAAAATAATGAAGGATAACGATATAGAAGATCGATGTTTGAAGTAATGAACTTCCTTCAGATACTCACAGGAGGTGCAAGGCCGTCATCGTCCAATTTGTCGTACGAACCATGCCGCATGCCCTAGGAGAAGTAATGGATGAATACAGAATCAAGATAAAAACAGACTATATATACCGTTATTACTCTCAACTAATACTAACCATTGTATTTTCCCTGTTGGGACGACCAAAATCTTCTTTAACAAGAGTCCCCATTTTCTTTTCCTCATCTCTGGGAATTAGTTGAAAAATAGGTTAGCATCATACAGAGTTCAGCGTGAATAGAGAGTAAGACCACTTCATGATACCATACCTGTAAGACCGAAAGAACAAAGATCGGAAGAACCCACGATCTATCGACGATTGATTCATGATAACGGAATCTTCTTGATTGTACCCAGAGTAGCAGGAAATTGCAACAATAGCATTCTTCACCGAAACATAAAACGGAAGACAGTTGGAACTATTTACAGAAACTCAAAGGCTAAGAATAACAAAGAGATTATAGTTTCTTACAATTCCAGCAGGAAGTTGTCGGAAATGTAAATGTTCCATGGCTCGGGTGGTAACAAGAGGCTTCTGCGGGTAGTAGAGAACATATGCTAATGTGTCCTGAATAAAGAAGTGCATCAGTAACCATCCATCAAAATGTTTAATGTAAAGAGCTGAGCTTTGAACACACCATTCTCAATTGGTAATTGGTTACATAGATTCCCATGGCTTGTTTGCCCATTGCCGACTGGTATGTATTACGGGGACTCTGATATGCACAAAAATGCTAATTAGATGGATGTACTTGAAAAGGGTATTAATAAAGCAAGTAGCTAACAAGGTGAATCTATACCTGGTTATGATCAGGGAAAGGGATGATAGATGCACAAACACCTAATATCAATGATGGGTGGATCTCACAATGAGTGTAATTTGCAGCAACCTCGTCTGAAGCCTGCCTTGCATTCACAAGATCCTGCAGTATATATAATATATCAGGTCAGGCAAGATACTAGGCTATACATAAATAAGCTTAGTAGGAAACCAGAAACCAGTTCGGGTACAATATGCCACAGCAATGAAATGATCCCAATCATCATAAGATTTAAATTGGTAAATTCACTCTGATGATTTCAGACTCATAATGTTTTTCTCCGATGGAGCTTAGTTATGAGGTTGTGGTGTGCGAACAATGAAATGATCCCAATCATCATAAAATGTAAATTGTTAATTCACTCCGATTATTCAAACTAACATGTGTTTTTCAACTGGAGGTTAGTCAGAAGTGAATGAGCAGGCGTGTGCATGTGTGGGTTTGTAACTAGCCAATGGGGGTTACTTTTATGTGCGCCTGTGTGCTGTCAGAAGAAGAGAGCGGGATGGGTGGCGGGGGAGAGCTTAGATTGCATCTTTTGCAATTCCTATTTCATGTCTAAGATTTCATCCTTCTTTCTAATTCAAAGTAAACTTCATCTCCCAATTCTGATGTCTTTTAATTAAGGGTGCAGGACAAGTAAACTTCTATAAACATGGCAGATCAAGAAGCAGTACAAGCTACACATGCTTAATAAATTAAAATAATAGGATTACATGAGCAAATATACTCACATTGATAGTCATGGATATCATAGTAGTCTCTTCTTCCTCTGTGTCAATGTATTCTATGAAACCTTTTGCAACAAGATCATGCCAACCTTCTTCTGGGGCTTCCTGTTGAGATAAAACTGAATGTTTTTATATTTGCATAAAAGACAGAATTCCTGAAAAATGTACTACACTGAACTTCGGAGAATCAGACCCTTTGTTGCAGAGCTCGTATATGCTTCTTCTTAATCAACAACCTCTGTTTTTCTACAATAAACAGAGGACGACTGCAACGACCATAATCTGTATACAGTCTCAGTTCTCTGAGACGGATGTCTCGAATAACTCCCACCTCAGTATTGACATCAATCTAGCAAAGGAAATAATAACTTTAGTTAGCAGTATTCAAACATAACATTTTATTTAGAGATAGTAACTCATAATAACCTTAGTTAGCATTATCCCCAGTTCCCAGCTAATATATCAGATTTTCTCCATTTGTTGATTCTCTAGTCATCAAGATATTTTGCCTGGATTATATAACTTGCTAGGCAAATCAATTAGAGATACTACGTTGACTCCTACAAAGCAGAGTCAAAGGGCACATTTTCTACATTGGTCTCCAAAATAAGTCCATCAAGATGTTATTCCATACCTTACATGTCTCTGTTGATTTTGTTTACTTTAGATTCTAGTTTACGCCTAAGCAACTTCGGGGGAAGTACTTCCTCGCTATTTAATAATTAACTGCTTCTTATTCTTGCAAACAAACTTAAATCTCTATTACACAATACAAGCATTTGGACAAATATTCTCATAGGAACGCTGACTGAAATTGTTCTATTAAATCCAATAGCCACATTGTCTTTAAAAGTAAGTGCACAATAGTGTCAAATATTAGTATGCCAGTAAAGGATAACCAAAGAGACTCAAAATTGAGGAGAAATTTGAAGTTGAGTGCTATTTATAGGACAAACTATTAGAAACTTGTAAAGCTCTTCTCAAATTTTGTAACTCCTAGTTGTAAATGCTCCTCAGAAAAACTAAAGAATTGAGCAAAAAGAAGTTCAGCTGGGGATTATCATTTGCCAATTACTGGGTTGATGACTCATTCATAATAGATATTCTGTATGGTAGTTGTGAAGGCAAATATAAGCCACATGAATGGAGTCACAATCCCATCCATGAAAGAACTCCGAAGTTATGAAAAGATAACTGCATACCTGTCTCCTCAGCTGTCTTAATGTCTTCACTAGGAGGTCAGGATTTCTATGAATGCCGACCCAGCAACCATTAACAAAAATTTTAGTTGCTTGAGGAATAACAGCAGGTGATATTTCCTACAGCAAGGAAAACAAATGCCTCAGTTGAGTTGACTAGAGACAAATTCAGCAAACCCAAATGTCAATAGATTTCACTCCAAGCAGCCATGAAGTAGACGAGAAAACTGGACATATATCCCTCACAAAAACAAATTACATACCTCAAAATTTTCAGTGCTCCACTCCTCTAAAAATTCCAAAATCGGATGCGCAGCTGATCCAACTGTTATATATACCATGAGAGCAAGATTTTTCACCAATCCACAAGCCTACAAGACATGCAGCATTATTTAATGTTACAGAATGAATCGTTTGCAAGAAATTAAATTTTAATTCCAACAAGTAATATCCATAATGACCCATATCTAGACCACATCAGCTACTATAACAAGCTCATTCCTTTTGTGGTCTCTTAAGCTACGCCCCTTTTACTTCGAGCTAAGGGGCTATAGCCCCACCTGACACCACTAAGGTCAGAGGAACAAGATCTAACTTGACATTTTTTTTAAAAAAAATAGAAATTAATATAAAATATAAGAATATATGTCAGCAAGAAAGATTTATAACCTGTCCTTCAGGCGTTTCAGCAGGACACATCATCCCCCAATGAGAATTGTGAAGTTGTCGTGGTTTTGCCAGCTTGCCTGGTCACATAAGCAAGGAAAACCCTCAAATCAGATTACTTTCCTGACTAAAAACACCGTGTCAGACAATTTTAAGCGTCCGATGTGTATACCTTCACGGCCTATGGGAGAGTTCAACCTCCGCAAGTGAGAGAGAGTAGATGCATAAGTTAGGCGATTTAAAACCTAACAGAAGTACAATACTGTACACAATAAGTATGATAGCAAATTAGCAGAAAAAGTATGCGTGACTAACATTAGAGAAAAAACATTTGAAAAAAGAAATGAGAAATGACCTGTGAAACCCCTGCCCTAGTACCAGCTTGATTAGCTTGTCCCCAATTTCCAGTAGCAAGAGAATACTTAAGACCACTAGTGATGGTTTTAGCTTTGATGGCAAATTGCAGATTAACATCTTTTCCATTGTCCACGCACTGTTTATATTGCAAACAGAAACAAGTTAAAGATAACAAGAAAATTGTTATAAATGTGTACAAACTTTACATGAATAATGATTTAGAAATGGAACCTTCTGAACATAAGATCGTACATCCCTGGTTAATTTTCTGAATAGCTGTACAAATATATATATTTATATTAGTATAACAAACCGGCGCAAAAAAAAAGGAATATCTAATTCTCCAAAGTTTAAGTAAGGCGGACCATTCTGAATAAGCCCCCGAGTAAAGGGCCAGCAAGGTCTAGTCTTTTGTTTCCATAATGATCTCTATCATCTTCAGCCCTTCGACCAAGTGCGCATAGCAAAAGGCGGTGAATGATATATCTAACGCACAAATAAGAAATACCATTAATTCCCAGGAGCAAACTAATAATTTGTTCTAACAAAAGAAGTTTTACCCGAAATAGTAAGCTTTTTTTGTTTCGCAATACTCTCCAACACCAACATGAGGTAGCATCTCTTTTTGAAGAATTTCTTTAGCATACCTAAAAAGTGAGAAGAAAAAATAAACAACAGCAAAAAATTTAAATAAAGAGAAACAGTCAAAAATAATAAAGTAGCAGCAGAGAATAGTGCTTTTACTAACACTTACTTGATCCTCTTTTCTCTTGTAACTCCAACTGTTGCCCCACGCTTCCCTATGTAGTCCAATGCTACCTTAAAAAGTGAAGTTATAAGACAGATTCCACACATTCCAATTCGATGCCAACTCATGAAAACTCTATTGCAAAATACTTTTGTACACTGGTTAGCATCCAATCATCTATGTATCATGAACACCTTATTATGTAGCATTGACAGTGTTCTTAATGTCGGTGTGCATAGCCAGTCGGTGTCTACTGAAATGTCCTTTTTTGAGGTTTGCAGGGCTGCAAAGTAGATATGCTCTCGAATAAGGATATATCCGATCCGATCCGTATCCGATTCCGAAATTTTTGCGGATACGAATATGAAAAATCAATATCCAGGCCGATACGGATACAGATTCGGATATCCAAATCCAAAAAAAATCAGATGCGGATACGGATGCCCCTTAAAAAAGCGAATTCGAATACGGATATCCGTATATATATATATATATATATATATATATATATATATATGAAAATCTTCCATTGTGCACCACGTGTACTCGACCTTCCCGCCTTCGTATCAACGATCCGAACCGTTCACATTGATCTACACATCTAAATTAGTCTAAATATGTAAAATCAAATCATTTGAAATTCATTTGCCCATCCATCATGTGATTATAAAAAACAATGCTTTTCAGCCATACAATTTTGTAACACTTTAATGGATGGGCAAATGAATTTCAAATGATTTGATTTTACATATTTAGACTAATTTAGTTGTGTAGATCAATGTGTACGGTTCGGATCGTCGATACGAAAGCGGGAAGGCCGAGTGCACACGCCGTGTGCACCATATGTGATGCACAACGGAACACTTCCCTATATATATATATATATATAGAGAGAGAGAGAGAGAGAGATCCCGATCTGCAGCTTTGAAGATTGGATCTGCGATCTCAGCCATCCGATCTGCAGCTTCATCAAGATCCCGATCAAACAACTCAAAATCCCTCCGCTCTTCTCACTTACAAATGGGGGCAAATGAGTCTTTTCCCCTACCCACACTCTACTTCTCTCCTTCGTTTCAGCAATCCCTCACCCCGCTCCTTATCCCCGCTCGATTTCTCTCCCCAAATTGGGAAGAAAAAAAAACCTAGTTCAAAATCCGAAGTACTCCTCTTCGTTCTCGCGCTCTCCTTCTCCCCTCTCCTTCTCACGCTCCCAAATCGAAACCCTAATCCCCAAATCGAGCACCCTTCCCCAACGCCTCCCGACGGTCCTCCCCCGAGCTCCATCTCGAGCTCCATATCCACCTCTCCGAAACCCTAGGTCCCGACCTCACTGCATCAGAAGTGGTGTGATAATTGAACAACGAAGGGGTATGTGCACTAAACTGGCCAAAAAAGAATAAGAGTGTCAGTGATTTAGTGATTTTGTGCAGTGATTTAGTGATTTTGTGCAGAAGCTGAAAGTTGAGAAATTTCCCTAACTTGTTGTTTTAGTTATGCAGATTAAGGGGTTGTCATGGAGCAGAGCGGAGCATTTCGTGGTTCTGTTAGCCTGCCCAAAGGGTAACAGATGGAGGTAAACACTCACTCATAATTTTTTTAAACATGTGTTTGTAGTAAAGGATTATCAGTAGACATAATTGTTGACTTGATACATGTTTTTTAAGCATCTATGATACCTACAGATAATAAACAGGAATAACAGTAGAGAGATATGCCCGATTAGCGAATAGGTGTAGTCCTCATTCTCACCATTAGAGATATAATTGTTAGACTTGATACACCATTAGAGATATAATAGAAGACTTTTACTTAATTTTCAAATGTGGGACAAAATTCCACAAATTTAAAGAGTTGCAATTGGTCTCCTAGGGTTGTGTGGAACCAAAGAGACGAAGTTGGGAGCTTCTGCACTTATGGAACTATTGCATAGAAGGTCTTGAGTAGTTCCTCTTTCCAGAAGTAATATTCTTATGATCCATGTTCCTATCCTATGTTTATTAAAACCTATTTTTTATAATGCCAGGGGTACATAAAGCAATAACAGAATAAATCAATGAGTGCATAAAAGTAAATATCTATTATTCATACCCATAGGCTGGCCTTTTAGCATTATGACACACCATCATCTTATATATTAGGTGGCCCAGAAATGAGAGCATCAATTTCAGTTACAAGAAGAATGACACAAAGAAAATAAAGCTTTGACAGGATAGGAGATACGATTAAGTGGAATTCATGGTTATAATGCAAAAAACTGTTTAAATTAAAAAAACAAATAGAAAAAGGAAATTTAGAAAGTTCTGCATTGCAATTTTCTTTTAATAGAAAAAACATATCTAGTGGCAATATAATTCCCCTTCTAACTATGTTCTGTTGTCTCTTTTGTGTCTGGTGCTTGTCTCTTTTTTGTTGTGTCTTTTTTGTTCAATTTAGAATGTGCTTCATTCTTGTTTCAGCTCTTGTTTAATTTCAGATTCATTGTTGGTTCAATTTCAGATTCATACTTGTTTCAATTTCATATTGTCATTCTTTGTGCATTATCATATTGTACACAGTCTTGTTCAACCTGCAAGCATTCAAGTAGTAGATTGTTTCAGCTGCAAATGCACAAACATTCCAGTGAAGTGGCAGCATGTATAGCAAATGTGCACTACTTCATTCAAGTGAGTGCAAACATTCGAGCTTCACTTATTCCAGTTGCTGAATGCTGCAAACATTCCAGTGAGATCAAAATTTCATAGACATAATCTCATTTTATCCTCTCCATGCTACTGACCAGGTAACAACTCTCTCACATCCCAATTTTATCATTAGATTCTTTGTGAACAAAATAGCTAATGCATTTGCTAAGTACAACATTTTATTGAACCTATTTTGCTGCATACATTACAATGCCTGCTTTCAAACTATACTATAACTGAGCTCCTTGAATGTAGTGGTGTTTTATGTTTGATTGCAAGCAGTAAATTATATACATATTTATCGAGTTAAATTGGTTTCATGTTGCAGGTTGCAGATGAAATCATAGTAGAATTGGCAACTGGGGTAAGAGATGCTGCAAACTATTTGGTTTTACCATCAATTATTTTTGTTTTTCGCCATTTTTCACATCATTAATAAGTCCTGTTTATATGAATACTAAATTTAATATTTGTTCCATATAATGTTTTGTGGTCGGTGAAGGTCATAAATATTCTTTTAACAAAATTGTTTGAGTATAATTATACGAGGACTTATCTCACTTAACGTTGGGGTCAAATATATTTGACAGATTTACAGGTTGCATTCGAAGTGCAGGTTCTCATGATATATTATTCTTTCTTAGTTTTTCTATAACCAAGTTTTTTTGGGAAAGATATTATGTATTATGTCCTATATAATTAGCTTGATTTCTATTTCATATAGCTTCTACTAGTTACTCCTGCATCATTCCTTACACTTCACATTTTACTCCATATATGTGCTTTAAGGGAAACAGGATATGTTTTACTCTTTATACTCCATTATAGAATTCACTTATTACACATTTATGTTGTAGTGTATAAAGATCCTTTCTAGTATGAGAACTTATTATTTTGTTTTTACCTACAATGTGGACTGTCACGGGGATCAACTACAAATCCGTGAGAGGGAGTATAGCAGCTTTGTTTTTTTGCATATATGAGTGATTTAACAATAATATTGGTAATGCTTTTATTCCAAATTTACTTTAGTAACTATTGTTATTATGACGCTCTCATAGCTATCTATTTACTTTTCAGTATATTAATGAGCTTAGTGTGAAGTTTTATAGGCACTGTCTATATAAAGTTTAGTTCGCAGTGGCTTGAGCAAAACAGGTAAGCTCCCTTTCTAAAGCAACTTATTTTTCATTGTCTTGTTAGTTACCTTCTTATGCCTAATTATTGTATATTAGAGGAGTCCACCTGAGATAAAAAAAACGGGTCCGAGGAACCGGTAATGATGCTAATCTTGTAGTTGTGGTAAACTAATTTTTTTTATTTGTAATGCAAGGAGCATGATGAGACTGCACAATTCAACTAGATTATGGTAATTGAAAAGATAAGTTTGCAATCTATAGTATCGGATGGTATATATCGAAACTAGTTTATATTAAAAGATTAATCATAGTAGCTAAGAAAAGATTAGATATGTAAATTGATACCCGTAATTCAGTGAAATAAATATCTAAGAACTAGTTAAGGAAATAAAATATAGAAAAAACTATATGTTTGATATCCGAATTCGTATCCGTTATCCGGTAGATCGTATCTGATTCGCATCCGTATCCGAAATTTGTGGATACGGATATGATTATTTTTTTCGAGTCATATCCGTATCTGTATCCGTATCCGAATCCGTATTTGGAATGCGGATACGGATGTTGGTATAGCCAATATCCGATCCGTATCCAATCCAAAATCGTCCCTACTGCAAAGTGGTCAACGAGTTGAAGGGAGTGTAGGAGACGAGCTCTCATTGTTTTTACACAACAATCACAATATCTCAGCCAATATTTGACCCGTTGGACAACATGTCAACTTGAAAAAGTCGACCAACTCTAGTGTATAACAACATACTGGGATTTATCCATTTAGGAAGTATCTGTAACGCACCGAGCCCCGCTCAGCTGCGCACGCAACTACACGTGCATGTACACGCGAAAAATAGATCCTAACAAAGGCCCACCACAGGCTTGCCTCGCAAAAAGTATCATGACTATTAGGTACCCCTTGATCTTAGGCAACTATTATATATACACACGCAATCCTAACTGACCTTCCATGTGGGACTAAGTCACCACCACCTATCATGAACACCATGGCCCTATAGTAATTAATTCATTATTTCTATAGGCTCCAACCACACACTACCACAACTATAGGCCACATATGTATATACATACCATATATATACATACTCCTCAAGTACGGGGTATGACATACACCCCACCTTGCGATCTTAGCGTCCTCGCTGAGCCCGGGACCCGCAAGCTGATACAGAATCGCCTTTTTAGCTGATGTGAAGTAGAGTACCCTGCTAGCGTACTGCCCCTGGTCTCTCGGCGTACTGCCCTCAGCCAAGCGTACATCTCACCCACTCTTACCCACAATCGGTGTCGAAAATCGGCTCTAATACCATTTGTAACGCCCCGAGCCCTACGCACGTGACTACGCGTATGCGCACACGCGAAAAACAGATCCTAACAACAGCCCACCACAGGCTTACTTCACAAAAGGTGTCATGACTATTAGGTACCCCTTGATCTTAGGAACTATTATATATACACACACAATCCTAATTCACCTTCCATGTAGGACTACGTCACCACCACCTACCATGAACATCATGGCCCCATAGTAATTAATTCATTCTTTCTAAAGGCTTCCAACCACACACTACCACAACTATAGGTCACATATGTATATACATACCATATATTTACATACTCCTCAAGTACAAGGTATTACAGCATCCTTTCAATTTAAGTTGAATTCCATTACTGGATGTTTGGCTTTCAAACTCGAACCAACTAACTCAACATACAAATAGGAAATTAAAGGTGAACTCCCTTCTCCCCTCCTCATCAATGACACAATCTCATCCCTGAGAGAGAGAGAGAGATATTTAAAAGAAAAAAAATAGATAAATTAGCTTTCCTATGTAATGTTTGAATTATTTTGATACAAAATTATTATGAAAATTTTCAATTAGTTTTATGTTTATAAACATTTTTTTGTTAGTTTAAAAGACAACTACCATACTTGGTTATTAATCTATTATTTGTACAGGTAAGTGATGATTATGACATATGATGGATGTTAAAAGTTATCTAGTGCACATAACGCACATGTTTTTTCATCCATTAACTCACAACACCAGGCAGTCACCAAATCTCCATTAAATATCCTGACATCAACCATCAAAATGAAACTTCTCTAGTTGACGCTACATAGACATCCTCCATTTATAACCTCGGTCAGACACACGTGTAACAGATTACTGCCAAGTGCCTACTCATATAGTAATATACTGTACATACTACTTACTAGTTAGACTATGTTGTAAGTTGGTGTATATCATGTCACGCATGCCCTTTATTTCTAGGAGACTAGCAGTTGCATAGATAACTCTAAGATATGTATTGAACAAAGCAAACAATATTTACAACTACAACAACAAAGCTTTTTTCCCAACTAGTTGGGTCGGCTACATGAATCCTAGTTTTTCATTCTACTCGGTTTAGCGCAATATCTTCTGTAAAAGCAAACGATATATAGAAACTTTAAAAAATACCAGCGGAGTTGACAATCTCTTGGCCTAATTTCCATTTATCATTGTAGTGTGTTCTACAATATAACTATATGATCAGAATGATAGCAGAAATAAGTGAAACAAGAATTAACTCGTGATGAAAACCTATAACTCATCAGCTTTAACCACCCATTTCAAACACTTCCGAGGCATCAAACTCTGAAACATCCTTTTAATTTCATATATCAACTTGGTATGGGTAAAGTGGAAGACAGACTCTCTAATGTTAAGATGTTTCATGCATATTTAGCAAAACAGCGGCAGCATAGATAATGCGGCATGCAATTATGTCAGCACAAAAGCCTACCGGACAATACAAAATCAATGATCATGAATCACGTGACAAATGATATTATGTTGCTTGGAAGATAGAGAAGAACAACACTTACCTGTTGATTTTGAATAACAAATGCTTCTTCGAGAGACGGTCGCAACAACTCCATCATTTGTGTATCAGAAAAATCATAGCATATATGTTCCAATATATCTTTGTCTGCCACAAAACCCAATGCTCGGAACACAATTATGATAGGAATGTCTGCTCTAATATACGGCAGAGTAGCTCGAATGTACTGTCCTGAAGAACCCTGTGAACAAAAAGATAAGAACATCAAAGTTTGGGAGATGCAATACAATACAGCTATGTCAAGTAAAACAGGCTCCATTCCAAGCCAGTAACTAGAACAGCACTGACCCCTTTGGCGCTGGTACGAGAGAGCATCCGAACAAACATGCTGCTTGCAGGCCTATTTTGATTTTCTGCCATAGATCGGACTTCACCCACGTAGGCAAACTTATTGGGTTGCCTCTTCTTAAATACATAAACATGATTTGTGCTCATCTTCTCTTGTGCAATCAGTACCTTCTCACTTCCATTGATGATAAAGTATCCACCTTGATCATACGGACACTCCCCAAGTTCAGTTAGATCCTTTTCAGAATTCTGATACAGTGTGCAATAACTAGACCGGAGCATGATTGGAACCTGCTCAGTACATTTAATTAAATTTCAAGAAGTAAGAGTACATGAACAGTGTCTAAAGTAAAAGGAAACTATTTTTTTCCCAAAAATTATGCCTGTTATCAAATAAACTCCAAATGCACTGCATAATCTATGTTTTCATTTGTCATAATTACATATCGTAGTTATCTGTGTTGCTAACTCAACGACCAATTATTCAGCTTTTAAGTGTGAATTTGATCTTCTAAACATTGGATGAGGCAACAAATTTGTCCAAACTATTAGTGCAATCAAGTTTGCACTGAACGCATTTGCCAACTGTCTTTCTACGCGCCATTTTTTGTTCTTCTTATGCAGCTCAATAATATCTTATGGAATGCCCTAATCTCTAATAAAACGATAAATAGGCACCAAATTTTACACTTTATCCACATATTTGCACAAAAAATCGGCTAGAAATTTAATTTTAGGTTCCTATTACCTTCCCAATGAAAACCTTCGTAAACTCCTGCGTCTCCGTAACTTCCTCATGGTCATGCCCTTTCTTTATAATCCTCTTTGTAACATCCACATACAACGGCGCCGAATACGTCAAATTCCTCAACCTCGCCGCCTTCGGGAGCAATGTCGCAGTCTCTCCATCCGATTCAGTCATCATAGGCCTACTCAAATAAATCTGCCCGAAACTAATCTTATAAATTGTCTACAAAACCAAAAAAAACGAAACACATCAGTCCCATCCTCTACAACTACAATCAACCAAATTGGGGCAACACACAAAAAAATTGAAATTTACTTCGAGGAAGTCGGCTTGACGTCCGGGATTGTGCTGCGATTCGGGACGGATCTCGATGTCGGCGGATTCGTCGACGATCTCCTGCATCGTATTCTGGATGAACTCGTCGAAGGAGTCGAGTTGTTGGCGGACGAGGCCCTTCTCTTCGAAGTAGGCGCTGATGACAGCCCAGGCGTCTTCTTGAGTGATCTCCTCCTCGTCTTCGTCTTCCTCCTCTTGCTCCATCTGGTACTCGTCTTCGACATCCATGGTTGGAGGAAACCCTAGATTGGGAGAGAGTTGAGGCTTGGGAGCGAAAGGGGAGATGAAACAATAAAGTTGGTCAAAGAGATGGTTTGGCTTTTATAGTCAGTTTTTTTAACTAAGGAGCTTTGATTTTGACGAGTGATTCTCACATATAGGCCAATTGGAGATATTTTTTTCCCAAAAATGACCCCCTCTTTGAAAGTTTTTCCAAACTGACCTCTTTTTTTTAAAAAAAAATTCCAAACTGACTTACTCGCTGTCTTAAAAATCGAGTTTGGTAAAAATTCCATCACTTTTTGAGACAGCGAGTGTGTGATTTGGGTTTTTATGATTTCTTTCTGGCCAAGACTCGTTGTCTCAAAAAACGAGTTGGTTTTTTCCAAACTCGCTTTTTGAGACAGCGAGTATCGTTTGGAGGTTTTTAATAACCAAACTCGATGTTTCGACCTCACACTCTCTATCTCCCTCTTCCACTTCTAACCCCGAAACCCTAACCCATTTCGGCAATCTCCTCTCGTCGATTAACCCAAAAATCATCGTTGTTTGGGGGTAAAAGTTGCTATGGAAGTGCGGTAAGAAGATGGATGAGAAGAGGGTGAGTTGCTACGGAAGTTGCTATAGAAGTTCTTCAAGTTCTTCTCATACAAAGTGATGAGAAGAGGGTGGGGAGAAAGAGAAAATTGTACAACTATCCCTTCAAGTTCTTCAAATTGTACCGTGTAAGAAAAAAATCCTCTTCTTATCGCACTTCCATAGCAACTTTTACCCCCAAACGACGATGATTTTTGGGTTAATCGACGAGAGGAGATCAACGAAATGGGTTAGGATTTCAGGGTTAGAAGATGAAAAGGGATAAATGTAATAGTTATATATGTGGAGAGGTAGGACATATATCACCAAATTGCCCTAAAAGAATGAAAAAAGAAAATGTAAAATACGTAGAAGAAATTAAAGAAATGAATAATATAAATTATGAACTCATAGAATATAAGGAAGAATGGCCAGAAATAAGTGAAGATGAAGAAATAATGGTAATGGAAAAAGATAGTGGAAGTAGTGAAGGTGAAACAGAAGAATGTGAAATAAACATGATGACTAAAATAACCGAAATAAGAGAATCATTAGAAAGAGAAGAAAACAATGAAGAAGTTAGAAAAAGAATGTGCTTTGACATACAAAAATATAATAAAATAAGAGCGGCCAAATTAGATATAAATCCAAAATAATATTTTAAACTACCAATATTCGAAAGGAAGAAAAATACCATCATAATAACCAGGAATAATGAACAACCTATAGACATTGAACAAGCACAAGAAAAAACCATAATCTCATTAATAACCGAAAGAATAATAAGACAAGAGATGGAAAAAATAAGTAAGAAAACCATAAAAATATTAAGACACATACATTTAGGAGTTGTACAAATAATAATAATGCCTATTTTAAAGAAGGAATAAATACACCTCTGGAAATATACCTAGTGGATGATAGAATAATATCAAACACACAAAATGCCTTAATAAGAATAGTACAAGAAAACTTAATGTACCAAAAGATAAAATTTACAATAAAACCTAATTTCTCTATAAGCATGGCCGAAGAAAACAAAGACAAAAGTCTAGTCATATAACATAGATTATCAGGAATAGAAATGATAGAGAAAAGCAAAGTTATGAGTATACTAATGGAATTTTATATACACTTATGAACATGCATAAAATATTAATAACAATCTAAAACATGTTTTTATGAATCTAGATCTTAATCATGTTGCAAAAGTGCTTTAATATAAAATCCTAAATCATGAAACTATAGATTTTTGCTAAATCAAAAGAAGAAGAACATTAAAAGCGGAAGCACTAACCTGAAGCCATTGATGGAGATTGCGCAGAGGGTTTGGATCTTCTTATATGATACGCACTTCTATGAGAGGCCGTCTCTCTATTCTTCTGTTGATGGGATGACAGATGGAATAAGAAGATGCGTATATATAGGGGACCATAACCCTAACTGATAATTATTGATTTCCAATTTTGCCCATCACAAAATCAGAAATTTACTTTACGGTCTCTACACGTGTTATATCACACTTAAAATTATATGCTTTTAACCCATTACTTAATCTTGATTAGATCACTTTAATTTGGGTTAGACTTTAGAATAGCAATTATATATTTAGTCACATATGTGAGCCCACATAGATTATTTTCCAACAATCTCCCACTTGGGCCACATATGTTACTCCTTATAAATGTACATACTTTATGAGCTCAAAATTTTGCTATCATAACCAAAAGCACAGCCAAACAATCTCATCCATTAATCATGTAAATATAGGATCAAAGCAATTTTCGTTACATTTATCGTAACTAAATTCATCAATGGTCACATATATCGACATAATCAAATGACATAAATCAAGTGTGAATGTGTAGCATGGAAATTTCATGCAATGTGATCTATACACATGCCTATTTCCAACTGGCCCTCTTTAAAACTTAAGTGAGGTCAGAACCAAAACATGACAAATGAGTGAGAAAACTGAACTCTTTATTTCTGATCATAAAGTAACCAAATGTATAAATGTCTCACACAAATATAATGCAAATAAAATACAAACTCCCACTAAATCATGATATCCTCAAATGATACAACACCCATATGAGCAGTATGCTCATAAAAGACCTTGGGTGGTAATCCCTTTGTGAGCGGATCCGCTATCATGGAGTTTGTCTCAATATGCTCTATAGACATCGGCCCATTTTGCACTCTTTCTTTCACAACTAGGAACTTTATGTCAATATGTTTCGACTTTGTCGAACTCCTGTTGTTGTTGGAATACATCACTGCTGACTTATTGTCACAAAATAACTTGAGTGGTCTTTCTATATTTTCCAAAATGCACAGCCCAGTGACAAAATTCCGCAGCCATATTCCATGATTCGTGCCTCATAGCATGCTACATACTCTGCTGCCATAATGGAAGAAGTTATAAGTGTCTGTTTGACACTTTTTCAGGATATAGCTCCTCCAGTTAACAGGTAAATATAGCTTGATGTAGACTTTTTACTATCTTAGCACCCTAGTGAAATCAGAATCAGAATACCTTACGACCTCCAAATGATCTGATTTCCTATATATGAGCATGTAGTCTTTTGTTCTCTGAAGATACCTCATGACCCTCTTGGCTGCTATCCAATGGTCCATACCAGGTTTTCTTAAATACCTGCCTAACATCCCAACAATGTACGCAATATCCGGACGCGTACATACTTGAGCATACATTAGACTCCAATAGCTGATGCATATGGGATATTTGTATTTTCTTAATTTCAAAGACGCTGATTGAGACTAAATTTATCTCCTTTAGCAACAGGGGTATTCCCTGGTCTACAATCTTGCATGCCAAACCTTTTGAGTACTTTATCGATGTATCCCTTTTGTGATAATTCTAGAATACCTCGAGAACGATCTCGGTGTATCTGAATTTCTAATACAAAAGAGGCATCCCCAAGATCTTTCATCTCAAAATACTTGGACAGAAACCTTCCAGTCTCATGCAATAAAGCTATATCATTAGTGGCAATCAATAGAACTAGGAATATATGCTTACTCCCACTGAACTTGTGATACACACAATCATCAACTACATTCATCTCAAAACCAAATGAGATAATTACTTGATGAAACTTGTGGTATCATTGACGAGGAGCTTGCTTGAGTCCATAGATGGATTTCGTCAATTTACAAACCATATTCTTTGGATCTCCCGAATCAAAGTTTTCTGGTTGCACCATATAAATTGTCTCGTCAATGTCGCCATTGAGAAATGCCGTCTTGACATCCATCTGATGTAGCTCAAGATCAAGATGAGCAATAATTGCCATAATTGTCCTAAACGAGTCTTTCGATGAAACTGGAGAGAAAGTCTCTGTAAAATCAATGCCTTCTTTCTGAGTATAGCCTTTAACTACAAGACGTGCCTTATACCTATCCACATTACCATTTGCATTCATCTTAGTCTTAAATATCCATTTACAACCAATTGGTTTTGCACATTTTGGTAATGGGACAAGTTTCCAAACTTTGTTGTCTTGCATAGACTTATACTCCACATTTCTGGCATTCATCCACTTTTGAGAGTTACAACCTTTCATGGCCTGATGAAATGTGATTAGATCATCTTCCATCATTCCATTGTCATCCTCATGTTCTTGGAGAAATACAATATAATCATCCGGAATAGCATCCCTACTTTCTCTTGTGGATCTCCTTAATGGCACTGGTTCTTGAGGTTGTTGAGTTTGTTCTTCTGGAACAATTACCTTATTTTGAATGGGGGGTTGTTCAACATTGTCTTGTTGAGGTTTTGGATTCATTTCTTGATCAATAATAGGTGTGGGAACCTGAATACTGTCAAAAATGATAATAGGAATTGAGTTTGTAATTGAATCCAATTCCTCCTCAAAAGCAATGCCCCTAACCTTATTTCTCCCCTAAACTCAACTTCCTCAAAAAATGTTGCAGTTCCCGTCCAAAAAAATATATATTCCTAAGTGTGGGATCATAAAACTTATAGCCACTAGATCGTTCAGAATAATCAATAAGGCAGCTGCTCACTGTTTTGGAGTCCAATTTCTTTTCATGTGGCTTGTAAGGCCTTACCTCAGCTAGACATCCCCAAATATGAAAGTGCTTTAGACTAGGCTTTTGACCTATCCAGAGCTCATAAGGTATTTTTGCAGCTCCTTTAGTTGGTACTCTACTGAGAATGTAAGCTGCTGTCTTTAATGCTTCTCCCCAGAGGGACTTAGGTAAGGTGGAATGAGCAGTCATACTCCTTACCATATCCTTAAGATTCCTTTTCTAATCCTTGAAATTTGTCTCATTAAGCATGGGAATAGAATTGATGTTAGCAGTTATTGAGGCAGCAGAAGATACACTAGCTGAATATAGAACAAAATAAACAAAATAAGCTCAAATGAGAACCCATATAAAACAATAAATTCAAATAATAGTTAATCCCATCTCAAGATACCAGGCACAACGTTAATATCAAGTCTTTGGACAGTAACATTAACTGTAAGCGGTACTCTTGTTGTAGTAATCAAATATTGACAATAAATTCTGTCAAATAATAAGTCATTCTTTGGACTGACTTATTGTTCACATGGAATACCTTATAATTGTCACATATTTATTACCACAGATGTGTATGAAATTCGGCCAAATATCAACTTACCTTTGGGTCAGTTAATAAACGCATGAATTACAAACACACAATCATCTTGATATTTTAAATAAATTAATCTACACAAAAGAGGTCACTTTGGCAACATTTTGTTTCAATTGATCTATTCAAAATATTAGACATTCATAAGAAAAACCAAAACCAAAATTTGAATTTAATTGTTTCCCAAAAAATTTTCTTAACCTTAACTTTATAATTTTACTTTATTTTAGATCGATTTAAAGTGATGACAAAACTATAACAGAAAATGTGATGTATATTTATCTGAAATAATAACAAAACCATAACTGAACCATATCTATCTACTGTTTTAATCATATCAAAATAATATCTAACTGAATTTTATTTATCCGATTATAGGACAAATATCTTTAGTAACAGAAAGTTGATTTTCATTAACAGAAAATTGAATGGTCAACACAAATTAAATCTCCATACAACCCCTGAACAAATTTCTATTAATTATCCATATCAAAACCATATAAATTGATAACAGTAAACATAATTAATTAATCATGTATCCTTCTGTTACGAGAGAAACACACAACCAGCTCCATGGCCCCCACCACTGCCTGCACAAGTGGCAGCACAGCAGCGTCTACTACCTGCGCCCCTGGGCCCCCTGGCCTACATCAGCACTCAGCAGCACCTGCCCACAGGGGGGCCCACCGCCATGTCACCATGTGACAGCGGCATCATCAGTTACAATCCATATAACTCCATCCATCCAAATAAATCCATATAACAACATCCATCCAAATAAATCCGTATAACAACATCCATCCATCCTATCCAACCAGGCCCACCTCCATCCAAATTTATAAGCAGAATCTGTATATCTTCAACTAATGATTCTTTAAACTAATGATTCTTCAACTTCCTATAGGAAACATTATTAATTTATGTTTCAGATCTTAAACTAATGATTTTTTTAAAAAAAAATTTAAAACCGTATATGGACATAGGAGATAGGGGTGGGCATCGGTCGGTATCCGACCTAATATGGACCATCCACCACCAATCCAAAGAAGATCGATTTTTTAATTTTCTCATCCGCAACCAATCCGAACCCTAATTGGATCGGTTTCCATCCAAGCCGATTAAGCTCGGTTTGGATTGGATTGGATGGTCGGTTTGATGTGCTACTTTTCACCTTCAACATCATTCATAATTTTGTTAAAATTTAAAAGATCAAATTCAATCAAACTTAAGAAATAACCTGCTATTTGTTATTCAGAAATGAATTTAAAATGAAGATTCATAAAATCACAAGTTGTTAATGAATTTTGCACTAATTGTTTGAGATGATGACATTTAAATGAGTGAGATAAACTGCTTTTTCACTTGCATACTTCTGTAATCTTAGTTTATTATCATAAAAGAATCATCAATAACCATAGCTAACTGAATTTCAGGTGCAATAAAAAAAGATTTAGAAAATAATTTCTGCTTGACTTGATTAAAGTAACTACTAAATGTTACATCAACTTTATGATTCTATTAAGTTGGATCACACTGTAAATCAAGCATTTCTCAACAACATAACACTTAGGATTATGGAGAACCAAAACATAGGTAGAACAACTGCTCGGTTTGTATTAAAGAAATTTAAAAAGACTATTTGTACCTCAAGGAAAATGAGAAATGACTATTTGTATATTCAAGAAATTAAAGGAGAACTATATTTTTTATGGACTTATGCATAGAGGTATGGTTGGTTCGGTTTCATCGGTTATTTGAAAGCCTCATCCAACAACCGAATCGGTCCAATTGGTTATTGAAGATCAAGAACCGATCCAATCCAAACCCCCAATTGGTTCGGTTAAAAACCGGTCGGTTCGGGTTGGATTGGTTCGGATTGATCGGTTCGGATAATAGTTGCCCACCCCTAATAGGAGACCAGGTTGTATATGGACATAACAAGTTCTGTATACTTTCCCTCGTAATGTTTTGAGTAGCTAATAACGACTTAAAGTTACTCTGTAATGCTCTATTTTACGTAGGATACGACAGCATCCTTAAAGTGATCTTTATCCAGTCTAATTCATGGGCCATCTGTAATAAACTATTCAATCCAGAAAATGCAACAGAACGATGGAAATTTAATGGCTCCAAAAGATTAACAAATCAATTAGCCTTTACAAATCAAAGTTCAATTAATTTAATTATTGAATCTGAATCTTAGAAGACAAATACCATAAAAGGAAGATCAAAATAAAACCCTAAATTTCTTAAATTTCTTTAAACAAGAAATCCTAAATTTCTTTGAATAAGAAACCCTAAACTTCTTCAATTAATTCATCAAAGATGGCTCTGATACCAATTGATGGAATTTTATATACACTTATGAACATGCATAAAATATTAATAACAACCTAAAACATGTTTCTATGAATCTAGATCTTAATCATGTTGCAAAAGTGCTTTAATATAAAATCCTAAATCACGAAACTATAGATCTTTGCTAAATCAAAAGAAGAAGAACATTAAAAGCGGAAGCACTAACCTGAAGCCATTGATGGAGATTGCGCAGAGGGTTTGGATCTTCTTATATGATACGCACTTCTATGAGAGGCCGTCTCTCTATTCTTCTGTTGATGGGATGACAGATGGAATAAGAATATGCATATATATAGGGGACCATAACCCTAACTGATAATTATTGATTTCCAATTTTGCCCATCACAAATTAAGAAATTTACTTTACGGTCTCTACATGTGTTATATCACACTTTAAATTATATGCTTTTAACCCATTACTTAATCTTGATTAGATCACTTTAATTTGGGTTAGACTTTAGAATAGCAATTATACATTTAGTCACATATGAGAGCCCACATAGATTATTTTTCAACATATACAAATAAGAAATATTTATGCTTTCACTAGTAAATATGGAATAAAAAATAGAAATACAAATAATTTTAAAATAGAACCGCTATTCAACAAAATTATAAGATACAAACCAGTTAGAGAAAACCCCGAAATGACTATACCAAATTATATAAAATTCGAATTTAACAAAGCAAAAGAAATTGCAAAAGGAAAAGCACCTCACATAATGTTCGGAAAGAGATCACTATCAATAAGAAACAAACAACAAGCATTAGAATTAATACCAATAATAAATAAATTAGAACACCATAACAATAACCAATTTAAAATAGAAATAGAATATTATGACAATGAAAAATGGAATAAACAAGTAGCCTTAGTAGATACACGAGCTACTAATTCACATATTAAACAAACAAATATAAAAACAACTGAATTAATGTCATTAGAAGACACATATTACTACCTAGACTATTACAATAATAAACATCCAATTGTACATAAAATAATATTGCCACTAAGGATAAATGGGAGAAATAAAATGTTATTACATTTACACGTAGACCCAGAACATCATGTTAATGAAATGTTATTAGGAACTAACTTCCATACGTCGGTACAACCTGACTCAATTAATTTCAAGAAGAAAAAATTATAATAACAGTAAACAATGAAAGTATAATAATAAATAGAATATTGGAGAAATGAATCCATTAAGAGCATCAAAGAACACATTATACATACTAACAGAATTTGTTTACAAATGATACAAATCAAGAAACTATCATAGCCTAATAGACACCGGCGCAGGCACTAGCCTATGCCGCGAAAATATTCTACCAAAATGGAAACAAGATGGATATAATAAAAAAGCAATAACTAGATTAACTGGAGAAACTATCATACTTGATAAGTATCAACAAAATGTTAATATACAAATAGGAGATTACATACTAAAAATATTAATAATATACCAGTTTGATAATATGAATAATGATGTGCTATTAGGAAATGACTTTTTTTCCAACGGTACTATCCTATAACCATATCACATAAATCAATTGTATTTATGACACATTGTCGACACCAAGCAATAGCAATTAGAATAACTCAACCTTATTCTAGAACCGACTTGCCACACATAAGAGTTTCTTCAACCCAGCGTGGTGAATATCAATATTTACCAAACAAAACTAGAATACAATAAGTCCAAGAAATAACTACAAATGAAATTTTAGAAAAAAAACAATTAAAAGATCTGTGCGGAGAAGACCTCTTGGCAAAATGGGACTTAAGTAAACCCACAGCACATATACAGTTAATAGATAAGAACAAAATAATAAAAATTAAACCTATAAGGCACACTCCAACAGATCTAGAAGAATTCAAAATACATATAAAAGAATTAATGGAAAATAATTACATAAAAAAATTACAAAGTCTACATTCATCACCAGCATTTATAGCAAGAAAACATTCAGAAGGTAAATCTCGAATGGTAGTAAATTATAAGGAACTAAATAAAAATACTAAGAGATTTGGATATCCACTACTAGATATGTAAATACTACTTAACACAATAAGGACAAAAAATATATATTCAAAATTTGATTGTAAATCAGGATTTTATCATGTAAAACTAACAGAATATTCAAAACAGTTAACAGCATTTAGCACACCTCAAGTATTCTATAAATGGAATGTATTACCATTCGGTTATAAAAACAGTCCAGGAATATTTCAAGAATATATGGATAAGATATTTGAAAAATACAACAATTTCATACTAGTGTATGTAGATGACATTCTAATAGGATCCGAAAACGATGTACATCATAAAAAGCTTCTACTAAAATTCACAGAAATAGTAAAAAATTCAGGTATTATACTATCAAGAAAGAAAATAAAATTGTTCAAAACTGAGATAGAATTATTAGGAACAAAATTATCACATGAAGGAATAGAGCTACAGCCACATATAGCAGAAAAAATAAAGATATTTCCTAATGTCCTAAAAGAAAAAAAGAGAAATACAATCTATAATCGGGTTACTAAATCAAACAAGAGGTTACATACCAAACTTATCAGTAAAAACAAATTGGTTACAACAAAAACTATAAAAAAAATTAAGAAATGGGAATGGACCCCAGAGGATGAAGAAAAACTTAAAATATTAAAACAACAGAATTCAGAATTAAATAAACTAAGATTACCTGTTAAAGAATGTTCATGGGTAATAGAAACAAATGCATATGAAAAAAAATAGGGAGCAGTATTAAAATTCATTGAAATAGGAGAAGAAGAGGAAAGACTAGCCAGATATATTAGTAGATCTTTCACACAAACCCAACAAAATTACCACATAAACGAAAAAGAACTACTAGCAATTTTAAAAGCTATAAAAAAAGTTTAAATTATTTATAATAGATACGAAATTCACAGTTAGTGATATAGCTAAAAATGGGATTAAATCGGGACCGTTCAAATCGGGTGCAAATCTTAAAGCTCTCAGGGGCAAAATGGTAATTTCACCAACAAACGGGTCCGAATTGGGAACTGGGTCCTTTCTTCAAAACCCAATAACCCATAAATGGATCTGTCCTATTGGGTATGGGTGCCAACTCATTACGAACCGATTCAAATAGATAGAGAGTAATTCAAATTCGTGATTATCTCTAAGAGGCAGTTTAAACTGTCTCTCTTATCATGAAACAAGTTTAAACTCTCCATCTTATCAAAAACACCGGGACATAGGGATAAATCCTTATCCCTAAACTGTTTCTTAAGGCAACTATAAATACCCCTATCCCCCAAATGTAACAAGGTAATCAATCTTTTTCCACATAAAGCTCTCTCCTAATCTTCCTGATTACTGACGAGAGTGTCGGAGGGTTCATCGCCGGGATCCTCCCTGTGTATCGAACTTTTTGCAGGTTCACGACAGCGGTGAGAAATCAGTCAAACGCCGGTGAAAGTCGACATATTTGTTTATTCATTTTCCTCGAAGAATCCATAAATTCATCTGTTTGCTCCAATACCGAAATCAGCAGCAACAGATTGGGGCCGTATGTGGAAAGAAAAAAAGCAATCCAACCCTATTTCATCAGCAAAAGTAGTTTCAAGCCATGCCTCCAAAGAAGGGGAAGGTGACGGTCTCCAACCGCAGAGCCACGCCCGCTCCTTCTCCTCCTCCACATCAGAAGGTCCTCCCTTAACCCATCCAGCAAGTTCAGCAACCGCAGCGTGGACAACCTCTCCCTCAACCTGTCCAGCAACCGCAGCCTGGACGGCCCCTTCCTCAGCAACCTCAGTCCCAGCAGGCTCCTCAAGGGCCTCAAGGGGCTGCCACGGGACCCTCCTGCCGAAGTTACCAAGGGAAACCTCCTCATTGCGACCATGTCTCGATACATAATCCCTCATACGACTCCATGGCCTCTCATAGTCCTCCACCGAAGGATCTCCAACACGTTCTTATCAACTGGCAGCATGGGATGGATCTTCGGACCCGCTTGGATGAGAGGCGGACCCATGACAGGATTCCCCACCGTGAACATCAAAGGGGTCCAACGATTCGGTCCCCTAAAGCCCGATCTCCCCGTAGACCGGACCGTAGAAGATATAACTCTCCCAGGAGGCGGAGGGAGTCATCCCCGCACCGTCAGAAAAGGAGCTGCACCCCGACCGGTCGGTCCTTTCTAAGGGACCACTGAGATCGGGAGGCACCCGTCACAAGGGCGGAGTTCCAACAATTTCAAGAAGCAGTTTTGAGGGCCCTCAATGTTGCTCCTAACCACGATCAGCGGGCGCCCAGTCCCCAACTTGCCCAAGCTATCACCGTCGCACTCTCGGTCCCCTTCCGCATGAGGATGAGTCTCGGGGCTCAACAAGATATGACCGAAGGGAAGACTCGGTCTACCGTCGTCTCCATGAGATGGAGAGGCACCTTGGCCGACTTGACAGAGAAGAGGAACAACGGGTGAGGAATTTCTGCCCGAGCAGGCCTCAATTCTCCCGGACCATCATGGAAACCCCGGTCCCGAAAAACTTCAAGCCCCCTAACTTTGAGTCATACAATAAGGAGTCAGACCCCGCTGACCACATTGAGAGTTTTAAAACTCTCATGATGATCCACCAGGTGTTGGACGTGTTTCTTTGCAAAACTTTCTCAGCCACACTGAAGGGGACAGCAAGAGAATGGTACTCACGACTCGTCCCGGCCTCCATCTTCTCCTTCGATCAGTTCAAAGGGCTCTTCCTTACTCATTTTGTGAGTAGCCGCCGCACTGAAAAGATGAGCACCTCTTTGCTATTGCTCCAACAAAGGAAGGGTGAGCGGCTTAGGGACTATGTTAAGCGTTTTACGTCCGAAGCCTGGTCCATTGCCTCCCTAGACCAGTCGGTGGCCTCTGCAGCTTTCCAATCCAACGTCATTAATGACAAACTCAGGGCATCCCTTACTAAGAAGCCTCCTCGGGATTTCTCAGAACTCATGCTTAAGAGTGAGAAGTACATTCGAGTGGAAGAGGGTCTCAACCGTCCCACTCTTAAGGGATCATCTTCTGGAAACAAACGGAAGGGAGCTGAAGAGGAAGAAGCTAAGAAGATCCGGAAAGATAATGGAGGCCAGCGTCGCCCTCCTCCCCACTTGAGAAGTTTACTCCACTCGACGCGAGTGTTTCAACCATCCTGATGGAGGTTGGGAAGGAAGGTCTTCTCCCACCACCACCGAAGATGAACCCACGAGGAAAAAAGAGAAACAGGGACAAATGGTGCCGCTTCCACAGGGACCACGGCCACAACACGGATGACTGTCGGACCCTAAAAGACGAGATCGAGGCCCTTATTTAGAGAGGACAACTTTCCAGGTTCGTAAGAAAGGACAGGGCAGACCCTCTTCTGCCCCCAGGGGGCTAATAAGCGAATCGAGCGGCACGCTGAGATTGCGGACTCCGAAGCTGAAGCTGTCCTATATCTCATACATGGAAGCCCAATAAGGGGAGATTCGAACTCCTCCCGGAAAGCCTTCGTCCGAGAGGTGAACTCCATGCATAACCATCCACCCCCAAGGGCCTTGGGGTCCCTGTTACTTTTTCAAATAAAGATTTGGAAGGCTCCCGGACGCCCCATTGTGATGCTCTGGTGATCAACCTCCATATGGACAACTTCGATGTAAGTCAGGTACTGGTCGACAATGGCAGTTCGATCAACATCCTTTTTCTATAGGCCTTCTAGGGTCTTAAACTGTCCAAAGATCGACTCAAGCCTACCGGCTATACTCTTTACGGGTTCACCAGGGTGCTAGTGACAATCGAGGGTGTCATAACTCTAGACGTAACCGCTGGCAAAACCCCGACCACCCAAATCGAGCCGATGGATTTCATGGTGGTGGATGTGAAGGCATCTTACAATGTCATTCTGGGCTGACCCGGCCTAGCTGCTCTCCAGGCTGTACCCTCAGCCTACCACCTAAAGATAAAGTTCCCCACCATAGCAGGGGTGGGATAAGTCAGAGAGAGTCAGGAGGCGGCTCGCAAATGCTACATGACCTCAGTAGGAGGGCCGGTCCTCTCCCTTGAAGCTCTTGAACTCCCCCAAGGGAGTAGCCAACCTATATCAGAGCTGGTCGACAAGCTGGAAGAAGTGGCCTTCTCAGAAGGAGATTCGACCAGGACATTCCAGATTAGTAAAGTCCTTCCCCCTCCAATCAGAACCGACATTATCCGATGTATAAGGGGCAATCGCAACCTGTTCGCTTGGACTGCGATCGATATGCCTGGGATATCCGAAGAGCTTCTTATGCATCACCTTAGTGTTGCTTCTGGGGCCAAGCCTGTTCAATAAAAGCGACGCAAATTCGCTTCCGAGCGCCAGCAGAAAATCAAAGAAGATGTGGAGAAACTCATAAATGCTCGGTTCATACAGGAGGTCAACTATCCCAAATGGCTGTCCAATGTCGTGATGGTAAAAAAAGCCGACGGGAGCTGGAGGATTTGCATTGACTTCACGCATCTAAACAAAGCTTGCCCTAAAGATCCGTTCCTGCTCCCAAGCAATGATGCCCTGATTGATGCAACCTCAGGCCATGAACTCTTAAGTTTCATGGATGCATTTTCTGGGTACAACCAGATCAGGATGTTCCCTCCAGATATTCCGAAGACCTCTTTCGTAACCGACCACGGTCTATAGTGCTACCGGGTCATGCCCTTCGGGCTCAAGAACACCAGAGCCACCTATTAGCGCCTTGTTAACAAGGTCTTCAAAGAACAGATCAGTCAGAACATGAAAGTCTATGTAGACGACATGTTGGTAAAGAGCGTCAGCAAATCGGATTATGTTTACGATCTTCAAGTGGCTTTTGATGTGGTAAAGAGACACAACATGTAGCACCCCGGATCTCCGTTACTGGACATCCGTGACACTCATCAGAATCTTTGCCTTCAAATGCATCTCAATATAGTAATAACACAGAATTTTTTTTAAAAACTTTTTATTGCCAATGAGTCATTACATCGTTAACTGTAACCGATACCTTGTTCTTGGACAAGGAGTACAAATTACATCCACTCATTATAACTTATTACAAATATTTATAGACTCCAATTGAAAAGCTATCAGCTGCCTCCAGGAATGGTAATCGACTGATTACTGCCGAACTTCGCTGAGTGGCCTATTGGCTCCCCTGGGACTTGCTCTTCGGCTTGAGGCTTCTGCTGCGCGACTCTGATATTTCTGCACCTGTTGGAAAGGTAGAACCGGTACCTAAAAGGTGGGGAACGTCAGTACTTCGACTGACGCAAAGCTGATAATAACAGCAATCCTCTAAATTACAATCACAACCATAATTTTAAGCAAAAAGAAAAGTGATGTGCCAAACAAGAGTTTAATGGATTCGGGTTCTAGTGCAGTGGTATGCCATGACCCTATGACTAGATGCAACAAATCACATGCCTAACTATAATGCAAGCAAGACTTTGGAGAACGAATGCATACCATACTACATACGCCCCCAAATCTAGCCGTCTTTCTCCACAGTTTAGGGATTCAATCCCTCGCCGTGCACCCTACTCTTGTACTCAACCTGTTCCCAATAGATTGTTTGTAGCCTATGGAAGTTGCAGTTGGTCGGTCTAGTTCTGCCACTGCAGTGCCTAAGTAGTGGTCGTGTTTGCCACTCAGTACCCGCATAGGGACCTCTTCAGAAAGCCGCGTTGAATTCGGTCGCAAGACCGTATAATTCGTGTGTCCACCCCTAACCCGGGCTATGGACTGACGCATGCATGTTCACCCCTAATCCGGGCTATGGACTGACGCATGCATGTTCACCCCTAATCTGGGCTATGAACTGATATATATAAAAACCCACGTGCATAGGAACGTGATGGCTTCGAGGGTCAAATCACCCTAGCCTTCTGTTCCTTACTCCGGCAAACTTTGGAAATTAACAGATCGAGATACGAGCCGAGGACTCAATCATGAGTGTCGAAAATGTATCCCTACGATAGGAAGGTACAACACCGACTATGGTCTGCTAGTACTAATGCAACTACCAAACCCTTAATGCATTACTCTAATCCTAGCCCCACTCTAATCACTTTGGATAAAAGATAAGACCGCTTCCAAAACTTGCCGATCGACCTCTGGCCTTAGCGATACCAGTTTGGTTCGCTACTTCCCCGGGCTTGGAATTGTCCAGTGCCATGGCCTGCATTCACACCTAACTCGGCAATAAATGTGTGTTTAGCCCTAATGAGCTTAATTTGACGGCATGACTTGAACGTCCTACGCTTCGGTGGAAGTTCACAACTTAGGGTCGACAGATGCAGGGTATCACCTTACCCTATTGACTAACTCGAGTCACACATCCCACTATGGGAGTCAACAAAACCAACAACATATACCAAACATCCCCAAACAAAGAGTTATCAGCTCTAATGGTACACAGGAGAAAGGTCCACACAACACCTAGTCAACACCCAAGACTAAGCAACCTACGGGATTTCTGCCCGAAACTTAAAAAGATCATAACTCGCTCGATACAACTCCGATTGGGGTGTATAAGCGCAATCCGGAAATGTAAGAACCTAGGCTACAACTCCTTAGTTGATCATAACCTCAAATTCCATCATCTAAGTCCTCAAAATGGCCTCTCAAGCCTCAGCCTGTGTATTTCCTGTACACGAGCTGCACCTTATCGGTAGCATAAAACACTGTTCACTAATCAGAATGCAACAAACCCAAGTTCTATGGAAAGGTGTGGATGTCCTCTACATTCCTCTAACTGGTCATAAGTCCGAAATATGCTATGGGATCTCCCTAAATCACACATTACTCTCAAGTGTACCAAGTCATACACTAAGACTTCCTCAACCAGAGCACTCAGCTCAAATCCTGGTCTCTGTCCAGTATTTCAAAAATCATATTAAATCAACCACTTACTGGAAACACCTCAAATAGGTCTTGTTGGAAATGTCTTGATGTCTACTACAATCCTCTAGGAAACACTTCCTCAAAATTTGTTCTTAAGGAGCCTTAATTGTGTCATCTCTACAGGGTGTCAAATCTGACTGAATCTAGCATAGTACATTCTATAAAATCCATCATAAATCCTATACTCATCCAATAGTCACAAAATTTACAGTAAAAAAACTAAACTTCATAAATAACAACATGCAAAAGGTTTCATGTCCAAACTCCAAGTATACACTGAGTTCTTCATGTTTCAATTAATCACAAAAATCATCCTGTTCTTCCGTTACAGCTCTAGCTACTGTTGATAGATCAATTTTTAACATGCATGTAAATTCATTCAAATATTTTCTTGATTTTTCTGTAGAGTCTATATACAAGTGGGAAAACAAGGTTAAAAATTTTTAGAATAAGATCTTGCTCCAATTAATTATGAAAAATCCAACAATCTCATGCATCATAGTAACCAATTTCTGCTACTGCCTTACGGCACTGTTTCACAAATGGATTTTATTAAAATACCAAATAATCTCAGAAAAATCCGAAATAATTCATGAATCATTTAGACATATAAAGGAACAATATTAAAAAATTTCATGATCAGATTCCATGTGGTTTGCTCTCGGAAAAATCTAGAAAATAGCATACAGATCAAACTTTCAATTCTAGTTTCTGATTTCAACTTCCAATCTTCTTAAACATTCATTCTAACTCTTACTACCTCACATGCATGCAAGAAATCAATCAAGAAACCAAAAAAAAGGTTTAGAGAAACTCCCCACCCAGAGTTGATTGTAGAGTAGTTGATAGCTTTAAGCTTCACTTCCTCAAGAATCACTCCAAGAGCTCCTTCTTCAATCTTTCTTCCTTTCTCTCATTCTCTTCTTTTCTTGGGTTTTGAGTTCTGAAATTTTCAGATCATGGGAGAAGAATGAGGGGGTTTTAGTTGAAAAGAGTAGGGAAAGAGAGGGGAAAGAGGGGGGGGGGGGGGTAGGATTTATGGTAGCAAGGTGTAGGTTTTAGGGTGGTTTTGTGAGAAAACCATGGTCTCTAGCCAATGGTTTTGGGTACAATGGATTGGCTGCCCTGTTTGGTTCTTAAATGGGTTTCTAGATGCGAGATGAGAGATTTATCGAGCGTATGCAAGATATACCCATCGTAGTATGATACAATTTTATATTTGCATATGTGTCATACAAAAAACTAGTGTTTATGCCAGTATCGGTCCTCCTCATTCTCGTGCATCTTCTAGAACGCAACCATCCTCATGAACTACCCTGCAAACCTAACCGTACACCAACGATAGCAAAATCAAACAAAACACTGCAATCATGTGCACGCATACAGACAATATACAAACACACATATATATTTAGGTATCGTACAATCCGAGGTGTTACACAATATGAGACTAAATCCGAACAAGCGTGCCTTCGGCGTCTCATCCGGCAAATTCCTTGGGTTCATGGTCAGCAAAAGAGGCATAGAGGCCAACCCAGAAAAGATTCAAGCTATTCTGAATATGGCTCTCCTTCAAGTGTCAAAGACGTACAGAGGCTCACAGGACGCCTCGCGGGCATAGGGCATTTTCTCTCCAATTTCGAAGAAAAATTTCTCCTGTTCTTCAAGGCACTCAGAGAGGCTAAAGGCTTTGAGTGGGGGCAACAACAGTAAGAATCATTTGATCAGCTCAAGATCTATCTAGTCAACCCCCCACTCTGGAGCAAGCTGAAGCCCGGAGAAGTCCTTTATATATACCTCGCTACTTCGGAGCAGACTCTCCGCGTTGTTCTGGTGAGAGAGGAAGATAAGACGCATAAGCCAATCTACTATGTGAGTAAGGTCCTTAGGGACGCCGAACTCCATTATCCAAAGCTAGAAAAATGGCCTATGCGTTAGTCGTGGCAGCCCGAAAGCTCCGCCCCTACTTCCAGTCTCACTCGTTGGTCGTTCTTACCGACCAGCAGCTCAAACAAGTTCTCTACAAGCCCGAGACCTCGGGGCACCTCATGAAGTGATCCATAGAGCTAAGCCAACATGATATCAACTATCAGCCCCGAACCGCTATCAAGGCACAAGCCCTGGCAGAGTTCATAGTAGAAAGCATTATCCCCGACCCCAGCATGGCAATAGAGGAACCCCCGATCTGGATCATGTATGTTGATGGGTCCTCGTGCGTTGACGGGAGTGGGGCTGGGGTCATGTTAACTGGCCCCGACGACTTCATTCTTCAGTACTCACTCAACGTAAATTTTCGAGCGTCAAATAATGAGGCTGAATATGAGGCTCTCATAGCCGAATTGTGTATGGCAAGCAAGGCCGAGGCCCGTCGTGTTAAAATTTTCAACGACTCGCAGGTGGTAGTGAACCAAGTACCGAGGGAGTACGAGGCAAGAGATGGTTGTATAGCCAAATATTTGGCCATAGTCAAAAAGCTGCTGGCCTCTTTCGAAGATGCACAACTCCAGCGAATTCCCTGAGAAAAGAATGTGCAAGCAGATGCCCTCTCAAAGCTGGCCTCTTCTTCCCTCCAGGGGCTCGAACAAACCGTCTTAATAGAAGTTCTCTTGAGACCTAGTGTAACGCCCCGAATTTCAAATAAGGACAAACTCGGGATTTCACAGGATCTTTACTTCACTTCGTACAATTTTACAAGAAAAATTTAAAACTTTTTATTCACAATACATCAGAGTTCAATTACAACTTGGTTTTACACAGCGGAAGAATGAAATTTACAATAAAACATTTACAACATCTGTAAAATAAAACAGCACCAGCATATCCACTTTATAGCTTCGCGAATAGTCCATTACCTGCATGTTAATCTGTGGGCACGTCAGTTACTTACAACTGACGAAATGTTATACACGGCTATCCTCTCTATGCCGGGAATAGTATAACGGTCTCCTACTTTAACAAATCACAAAAAGATTGAATGAACATATAAAGTGTCAAAAGTGATTATTCTAAACATAAGTGTATGTCATGTCTTAATGCCTAATGCATACCATTCTACACTAGGATGACACTAATGCACACTTGTTCGGATTCTATGCATCCCATACTACATAGGTCCGAGGGCAAGTGCCTACGTTCTTCACAATACAGGGCTCGATCCCTCGCCATGAAAACTACCCGGTAGCAAAACAAAGTTCAGACTATTCCACGAATGTGAATTCCAGCCTTGGAGTCCACCGCCAGCTGTTATAACAGATTCCACATCGTACGAACCGTCCCGTATGTGACCCTCTAGCCCAGTATATATATATATACATTGGAGACGGTAAACACAAAAATCCATCCGTCCGACTACTCAAGATCCCGGAGTCCACCGCTGACCCGTCCTCATAGTCCCGGACTAAAATATAATAATCCGTCTCCCACAGGGCAACCTCAGTCCACCAACTGGGTCTATAGTCTTGGAGTCCACCAACAACTATATAGAGCACCCCACTTACGTTTTCCTAAGTTTACTACATCTTCACTTATGTGCCTAAATTTTCCTAAGTTCAAGACATGAATAATTTCTACTCATAGAATCAGTTTTTCCTCCTACCGGACTTAATCAACAAATACGAGATAGCTCCTTAGCCATATCTCCGAATCATTCCTCAAATCTTTTCTTTTAATAATGCCGGTACCGAGGTCTTACTAATTCTAAGTCATAAACTTTCATGTACAAGAAAACATGGGTATTCACACCCTTTTGTAATCATGTCTTAAACTTATATAATTTCATCTTTCAATTCACTTCACAAAAATAATTAAATCTTGTCTTAACACTTATCCACAAAGTGATCATTTCATAGTCTTGCCACTATTCGTGATCTAGTTATTCATAATAAATAATAATTCATTCACAATTTCAAATTCATACGATGTCTTATTTTAACACGCTTCAATGTCTCATCTTTAGCACTAAACATGATTTACTCATTCACAACAAAATCTTTCATGATCTCAAAAGTCACATAACTCAACCATATTGCATTTCTAGAAATAAAGAGATTTCAATTCACCCTAAATCATTATTTTGTAAATTAAAAGTCATGCTCTTTACTAATACTTTTGTAGTCATTTATTTTTCTTCCTATCTCAAATCCTCGTTAAAACTTATCAATTACACAAAAACAATCTTTAAGAATAAATTCTTCATTTATGTTTTATGAATACTAAAATTTACCCAAAATGAAACACTTTTGAAAATTTTTACCCAACTGACCCACTCTCGAAACTATTTACCAAATTGACCTACTCACTATCAAAATTACAGATCTAGTTCCACGGAAGTTTTTACCAAACTGACCCACTTTCGAAACTATTTACCAAATCATTTTAAAACCCCAAAATAAAATATAAGTCACCAGGGAGTTTTGAACCCGTGACTATTCTCAACCAAACCCAAGTTTATTACGCTAACCAGTAAATCTATGTGTAATCTCTATTTAAAAAGGCACAAATGTTCTTTTGTTCAACTATCCACAAAGTGTGTCTTTTTCCATAAAATGTGTTCATTCCAAAAGATCAATTCTTTCACAATTTTAGAAATAATCCTTTCCATGATAGTAACTAATAAAAAGATAGCAACTAATAAAAAGATAGCAACTAATAAAAAGATAGTAACTAATAAAATTTCCAATTATTTTAAAAATACTATTTTTCACTTATTTAAAGAAATTCCTTTTTCTCATCTTTTGCAAAACTTAGACTTTTCTTTAGGAACTAAATCCTACAAAAGAAATGAAAACTAGTATCCATGTCTATTTGATTAAAATCTCAATTTGACATAAATTATATTTTATAAAAATAAAAATTGCTCTTTCACACAATAGTTCCCATTCTTTTAAAAATAGAACCTACTCATGTCGACATATTATAAACTAATCGAAATTTCATTTTTATTTTATTATAAAATCTAATATGGTCAATTATATTATAAGCATAAAATTTTACAATTTACCAACATGGTTTATACAAGAATTTGTCTTCTTTCATTAACATGGTAATTGTCACAATAAGACTACTTTCGCAATTATGATGGCATGATTCCCATTTGTAAATTTCACATCAAAGTTATTCTCATATATTAACACTATTGTAAACACAAGACTAAGCAAACATATTAGCATGTAATTCTCTTTCTTTAGTTAGCATGGTAGACTACCTTTTTCTACTTAATCACAACATCACTTTAAACTAACATGAATTTTATCTATTCATAACAAGATTCTTCACAAAAATATTTTTGCAAAAGAATGTATTCCCAACCTTTTTCAACAAATTTCTCCTACAACCACACACTTTTAACATGCACAACATTTTACAAGTATTCTAACATGATCTATGGCATTAGCTCTTTAGTCAAAATTCCTATTATTGGTTTAATCATAACAATATTGTTCTCATTCATAGCATGTAACTCTAACATGAAATTTTAACTACACATCAAAACAAAATGTTCATATATTATCACTAGCATGCATAATTCTAAATTAGAAAGCATGAGAACCCACATTTTGTTTGAAGGTTGAAAACTACAAATGAATAGCTCTTTCTTGCTCCTAGCAACTCCTAGTCCTCTTCTCCTCCTAGCAAATGCTCCAAGCAAGAGATCCTCCAAGCACAATAACTCTCTTTCTTTTTCTTACATTCTTTTCTTTCTCTTTTCTTTCTCTTGTTTTAATTCTAATTTTTTGTGTGTGAAATGAAAAGGGTAGGGTGCTATTTATAGGATTTTGGGAATGTGTATTTTGCAAAATTTCACCTCTAATAAATTACTCTATTTAATTCTTACAACCCTTCCAATTCTAAACTCCCATAACCTACAACTCTCCACCTCCCCACTCTTCCAAATCTTAACTTACATTCACTCTCTTCTCTTCCCCACTACCATAATCGGCCACACCCAAAAAATTTCACACAGCACACAAGTGTGCTGTGTTTGTCAATGGGCCTCCACTCCTACTTCATCTCACTTATCATATATATATATATAACCATGGGCCCATCTACTCCAACTACAATTATTCAATCTATTTCCATTCACCCTATAAGCCATATATATATATTACCAGCATACTAGTGCTGTTCAAGAACCCAACCCGTGGCCCAATCTTACACCACTCCTTACACATTTATATTTATAAACTATTAGCCCATTTACATACATAACTATATGTGTGTGTGTGTATATATATATATATATATATATATATATATATATATATATATATATATATATATATATATATATATATATATATATATGTGGACACTATTCACTATTAAGCAAAAATTTGTTAAATTAAATTTTATAATGCAAAAATAAATGAGCACATATTTTATTAAATTTATTTCGAGAAAGGATGCGCGCACCGAAACACGTGCGTCGCACGTAAAATATCAAAATGCGAAAAATCGATTTTATTGATGAAAATTTTATTAAATATAATCGAAAATAATATAAGAAAAATATATTTACTAATTTTATGTATTTCATGATGAAATCTCAGCACGTGAAAGCACGTGCATTATACGTGCAGAAAGTCGAAAAATGCATTTTAATCAAAAAAATGGGAAAATAAATTTTTGTTTTATAAAATAGATTTAAATATATAAAAATAAATAATTTAAACCTATAGAAAATATTATACGTAGTGGTGGAAACACGTGCATCAAAAACACGTAAAAAGCACGTAAATCCCAGGGATTGAAATATTATATTTTAGTTGACTGAAATCAATACGGAAAATGTATAAATAGTACGAATCCAAAAATATGTAGTAAAACACATTACAAAATATACGTGCGTAACACCCAGGGGCAAAATTGTAATTTCAATTTTGCGGGGTGTTACACCTAGCATCGAGGAAGAAGATCCTGAACCGATGGAGACGCTGCCCCTATAACTCGGGAAAAATTGGATGAGGCCCTTGATCGAATTTATTAAAAATGGAGTCCTCCCTACAGACCCCAAAGAGGCTAAAAAAATCAGAACCAGAGCCGAGCGGTACACGCTTATCGAAGGGGTCATGTACAAATGCTCTTACACTCAAGTGGACAGCAGACCTTACTTGAGATGCCTCTCCCCCAAGGAAGCCCAGTATGCTCTAAAGGAGTTCCATGAAGGAATGTGTGGCGCTCACTTGGGAGCAAGGTCCCTCGCCGGCAAAATCCTGAATTATGGATACTTCTGGCCTACTTTCCTTAGCGATGCCGAACAACACATTCACCAATGCAGCCCCTGCCAAAAAAATTCAACAGTTCGCTGCTTACCACAAGCCCAGCTCTCATCTTTATCCAGTCCAACCCTTTTTGCAATGTGGGGAATGGACTTGCTCGGGCCTTTCCCTCCAGCGTCGGGCCAGCTAAAGTTCCTTCTCGTGGCAATCGACTACTTCTCTAAATGGATGGAAGCCGAGCCTCTAGCGGCGATCACAGAGAACAGAGTCCAGTGTTTCTTTTGGAAAAACGTTGTCTGCAGATTCGGTGTACCTCGAATCTTGGTAACGGATAATGAACTTAATTTGTGGGGGCAGCCTTTCGCAATTTTTGTACAGACCTTGGTATCCAGCAACGATTCTCCTCGATCTCCCACCCGCAGTCCAACAGTCAAGCAAAAAATGCCAATTAACAAATTCTCTCCGGCCTAAAAAAGAGACTGGACAAGACAGCTAAGGGTTTATGGGTCGAACAACTCCCCAATGTGCTCTGGAGCTATCGCACTACTAAGAGGACCCCCACAGAAGAATCTCCCTTCAACCTCACTTACGGCTCCGAAGCCATCATCCCGCTAGAAATTGCTCTACCTTCGCCCTGCTTGATGGCCTACAATGAAGAGCAAAACGCGAACGAGCTTCGCGATAACTTGGATCTCATCGATGAAATCCGTGAGAGATCCTCCATCCGGCAAGAAATCTATCGACGTAGAATTGAGCAGTCCTACAATAAGAGAGTCCGCCCTAGTAATCTCAAAGAAGGAGATCTGGTGCTCAGAAAGCTATTAATTTCTTTTCCAAGCAAGAAAGGCAAGCTAGTGCCCAATTGGGAAGGACCATATAGGATCTCCAAAGTTGTCCGGCCTGGCGCATATCAACTTGAAGACCCGGGGGGGGGGGGGGGAGGGGGGCAAGAGAGTGTCGAGGACGTGGAATGCGGAACACTTGTTGAAGTACCAAGAGGGTGTTTGAACACTGCTCCAAACAACTTCAACTCCCAGAGCGTTCCTAAAGCATTTCTAAAGTTGTTTCTTTTTATTCAGTTAATTTTTTGAAGTGTAATAATGGCTTGTAACTCAAAAGCAACCACTTAGTTATCTTTAATAAAAGCAATTTACTTCCTTGAAATTCTCTTTTCTAAATGTTTTAGTTGTCTTACCTTGGAGCGTATAAAAATCTCTCTTAAACAACAAGTATGGAGTCTAACACTTGGTTCGATGCGCTTTAGCTACTTGCGAACGAGCGAGTACAAAGTAGTTCACCATTCGAAATTGCTTCCACAACTGTTGAAACTCTCTTAACGACAAGTTCAGAGTCCAACACTTGGTTCAATGCCGCTTTAGCTACTTGCGAAAGAGCGAGTACAAAGTAGCCCACCAATCGAAATTACTCCTACAACTGTTGAAACTCTCTTAACGATAAGTTCGGAGTCCAACACTTGGTTCGATGCCGCTTTAGTTACTTGCGAACGAGCGAGTACAAAGTAGCTCACCATTCGAAATTGCTCCCATAATTGTTGAAACTCTCTTAACGACAAGTTCGGAGTCCAACACTTGGTTTGATGCCGCTTTAGCTACTTGCGAACGAGCGAGTACAAAGTAGCTCACCATTCGAATTTGCTCCCACAACTGTTGAAATTCTCTTGCAAATATTAGCAAAACACAAATTCTCAAAAGAAGCTCGAAACCAGATCGAAAGATGCGATATATTATTTCATAAAAAATTGAAGATACAAGTCTTATTCAAGACCAAAAAGTCATACAAGACAAAAAAGATTACAAGATTGGAGATACAAGTCTTATTCTATCCCTAACTTCTTCTAGGGAGGGGGACGCTTCTATTAAGCGATACACGAGGGCGGCGAGCACCGTGCTGATCTCGCCTCATTTCCACGGAAGTCTCTAAGCCAGCGAGCCGAGTCATGTCGTCAGCACCCAAGAGTCTAACGATTGCCCTGACAGATGCCCCACTCGACGAGCCGGCCACTCCACTTTGCGCATCACCTGGATTTCGCAAAACAGGAGGCAAACGAAGTGCTAACTCGTGGAATGACCTTGCTTGAGCATACTCATCCCGAGGCCAGGAAGTGCTTCTGGCATTGCTCTCCCCAGAAAGCCATCGCAGATGAAGATTCTCCGCCTCTAGCTCGACGACCTTCTCTTTCAGAGAGTCATCCGTCACTTTGATCTTCAAACGAGGCAATCGTCTGGAACTACTCCCTCGTGATACCTCAGAGATAGCCCTTCGAAGGTGTGCCGACTCTAGACTCTTCTCGAGCACCACGTTCTTTAATTCGTCTCTCTTGGATCTCACCTCGAATAAAGAGTGATGAAGGAACTTGAGTCTCAAGCCTTGGATGACGGCCATCGAGGGGCAGGACTCGTCGCATGTGGGTAGCACTTCGCGAATCCTCTCCTCAAGGTGCCTCATTTCGATGTCTCGATGAGCCAGGGTCACCCTTAAATGACCCAACTCCCGCTCTGCCCTATAAAGCAACTCTCGAGAGCGAGCTAGCCCCAACTTGACGACGCCTAGCTCCGAGCAGAGTCGTGGCACCTCACTATCCTAGGGAGTCGAACAAAAAAAAAGGTGTAAATCTCTAAGTTCGAAGAGCCAACATGACGATACTGCGTCTAAACGAAGCTACTATGAAACGGTTCGAAAGCAAAACAAAACCACAAAAGTTTCGAAACTTCACAACAATTGTCCACAAAACAGTTTTTCATTAAATTTCAGCGAGAAATACAAGAAGCGGTGGCCAGTCCGCTATAAGGCATGCGTACAAATGCAAAAAGAAAGAAAGCAAAGAATGAGTGCGGATACAAACAGTCAAGGAGCCACCTTGGGAGGCTACTCCGCGATCGCCTCCGGCACCTCCACGATAGCCGATTGAGGATTCGCCACGGCTTCCTCCTCCTCCTCCTCCTCCTCCTCCTCCTCCTCCTCCTCCTCTTCTTCTTCTTGCCCTTCTCCGGTGCCTTCTGCTCCCTCGGCTACTTCGCCTTCGAGAAGGGTATACAAGCTATACCCCGAGCTGTCGAAGTAGGGGATACGAGCTTCCACATGTTTGAGGGCTCTGGCTTAAGACTATTCCATATTCGCGTGCATATGCACTTTCGCCTCGGCCCTAATTGCCTCACCAGCTGCTGCTACCGCTACCTCCCGCTCCCTCGTCGTGTCCTCGACCACCTTTGCGGCCTTCTCCTTCTCCTGGTCAGCCCTCTCCTTCTCCTTGTTCGCCCTGGCCGCCTCCCGAGTCGTCTGCTCGTTTGCCTTTGCCAAGGCAAACTCGAGGAGGCTAATCTGAGCAGCCTGAGACTCCGATAGGCGCTGCTCGGCCTCGTACATCTACACAACCTTGGCTCTCTCCGACCGATCTTTGTCGCTCGTCGCTTTGAGCTATTTCTCCTGCTCTAAGAGGTGGCTAAAGTGGCACGAGATCTAAAAAGAGAAACTAAAAGTTTAGCGCAAGGAAAACTTAGATTTTTGGAGAACCCCAAAAGTTACTCACCGACATCGTCGCCTTAGCAATCTTGAGGGCATCGTCGCCCACTGTCCCCGCCTTTAACGCTGTTCGGTCTTTCGAGGTTGGCAAGTGACGGATTGGCTGCATGCTCATGAAGGAGTCCCCGAGGAAGCCGTCATGCTTCATCACTCGCCAATCGGGGACGAAGAGCCTCTTGTGCTCCTCGGTAAGCATCGCCTCGGCCTCGGCGGTAAAGGTTGGTGCCTCAAGCGCTAGTGCATCCCCAAGGGTGAAGTCCTTGGCGGAAGGGTCTGAAGGGGCAGACGGGATAAGAGTAGAAGAAGGGGTAGACGGAGTAGGAGAAGGGGATTCCAAGTCAACCATCGGGGATGCCACCGCCGATCCCTTCACAGCTCGGCCAGATGATGGGCCCGCTGTAGTTCTCTTCCTCTTCTTGTTATCAGTACCTTTCCCACCAAATCCCCATCGATCAAACAACATCGCTCGAAAGTCCATACCCGGGGCCTCTACATAAACAAAAGCCACAAAAAAAGTTAGCATGCGAAAAAAGCAGTATTGGAAATAAAAACAAACGCAAACATCTGAAGCACACTAGGTTCGATCGGACTGAGACCCCCATCAAAGAGAACCACCTCGGTCATATCCCTCCAACTTAAGGTCGGACGATCGAGGAGTTTCGACACGACCTTATCTTCCTCCGGGGTCAATACAGGCTCAGACTTAGCCCACCTCGGCACATCCTCCCTCCATCTCGTAGGAAAGTCCCACGGTTTTCTACCTCGGATCAAAAAGTACTTCTCCTTCCAAAATTTGATGGAGTCTGGGTTCTCGATCAGTTTAATACCCCGCCGCGGCGACAAGTAGTACCGGTACTCCATCTTGCTCATATGATTGATCCGATAAAGACTTCGGTGCACGCTAAGCTGAGGCTTGGCCCCCACTACTTGGCACTGAAGTATGAAGCCGAGGACATGCTGCCACATGTTCGGCATATATTGAACTAGACTCAGCCCATACCACTGCAACACCTTGGTTACGAAGGGCGGTAGGGGTAAATGGAGATTGACGTTGAGCGCATCAAAAGGGAAGATGCATGCATCTGGCGAAGTTGGCGAACACGCTTGGACCCTGGACTGCGAAGAAGGAAAGTAAACACCGACTATATCATGAAGCTCCTTTTGACACACAGCAGATCCTTCTTCGTAAGAACCGAGGGGATGTCGTCAACCTCGGAGCGCTCCCTCGGCTTGTTCGCTTCGTGCAAAGCCGACCTCCCACACACAACCTTGGCTAGACAGTCATCGGAGTATTCTCTGACTCTGTGAGGCTAGACAGAGTAGACAGCATCCTCCCCAACTCTCCCGCTCTCTTCACCCCCTCCACTATCGTCTCCACTATCACCGACCCAGCTACCTCCTTCCCTTTGTCCAATGTAGGGGGGACTACCAACGGCCGACCACTTCCTTGGTCCGAGGTGGAGATCTCACTCCCAGACGACGCTCTAGACATCTCATAAAATATATAAAATAAAATATATATTTACCTTGATGTGGCAGCAACGTTCGGAAAAGATTGCCGGAAAACGCTAACGATTGGCCGCAAATGCTAGTTGAGCCGCCCAGCAGTGATTTTTTTCTTTTCTTCCAAAGAGTAAAAAGAGAGAGTGAGGAAATGAAGGATGGGGTGGTGACTTATAGTAGAGAGAGGGGGCACAACTTGGGCTTCCGAGAGCGTTGGCCCCCCTGAACCACTAGAAAAGCCCATCAGAAGGCTAAACAACAGAATTCGTAAAGGCATGAGCACGACATGTTACCCAAAACTCATTTACCAGTCACATCGCCTCGTGATTCACACATGATCTTCATCAGACGGCTCATATCACGCCACGACCCTCGGATCTACATTTCGAGGATCTGAGCTGTCGAGCTGGAAAATGGCCAAAGACATTGCCTCGTAATTCGTGCATGATCTTCACCAGACGACTTAGAACACGCCACGACCCTCGGATCTACATTCCGAGGATCCGAGCTGCCGAGCTAGATAATGGCGAAAAACATCGCCTCATGATTCGCATCTGATTTTCACAAGACGGCTCAGATCACGCCATGACCCTCGGATCTACATTATGAGGATCTGAGCTACCGAGCTGAAAATGGAAAAAGACATCGCCTCGTGATTCGTGTCTAATCTTCATCATACGGCCCAGAATATGCCACGTAGCTCGGATCCATATTATGAGGATCCGAGCTACTGAGCTGGAAATGGGGGGAAAACACTTACCTCCCGATGCGTGCACCTGATCGGAGCGCCCAGATCATGCCACGTCACCTAAGCACCAAATCCACCACTTGATCACTCCAAAATTCATGCCAACGGCATGATCAATGCTCCAGATTGCGCCACGTTAATATTCCCTGATTAATTCTTTTATTTAAATTATTAATTCAAATTAATTGTTTAAAAATTGCAAAAAAATAATTAAAAATTCAAAAAAATTAATTAAAAATTCTAAAAATAATTATAAATTCAGAGAAATATTTTTGAACTCCTCGATAAATAATTATTAATTAGAACGATTATTTAATACTTTTTGAAAACAAATTGTTAATTCGCAAAATTAATAAATAATTCGAAAATAATTTAAAAATTAGAAAAAAAATCTAAAAAATCCAGAAAAGTTGCAAAATTATTTTGAGCACCTGACAAGCTCAGACCGACGTCGTCACACCTCGAGCAAGACCCAAACTCCCTCAAAAACTTCGATAAGATCCCGCACGCCATTAGAACAGTAAAACTACTCCTCAAAGGCTGTTGAACTCAGTCTTCAGGAGAGGGGGACTCGTGATATGGCTAAATTGGGATTAAATCGAGACTGTTCAAATTGGGCACGAATCTTAAAGCTCTCAGGAGCAAAACGGTAATTTCACCTACAAACGGATCCGAATTGGGAACTGGGTCCTTTCTTCAAAACCCAATAACCCATAAACAAAACTGTCCTATCGGGTATGGGTACCAACCCGTTACGAACTGATTCAGATAGATAAAGAGTAATTCAAATTCGTGATTATCTCTAAGAGGCAGTTTAAATTGCCTCCCTTATCACGAAACGAGTTTAAACTCTCCATCTTATCCAAAAACACCGAGACATAGGGATAAATCCTTATCCCTGAACTATCTCTTAAGGCGACTATAAATACCCCTCTCCCCCAAACGTAACAAGGTAATCAATCTTTTTCCATATAAAGCTCTTTCATAATCTTCCTGATTACTGACAAGAGCGTCGGAGGATTCGTCGCCGGAATCCATCCCGGTGTATCGAACTTTTTGCAGGTTCACGGCAGTGGCGAGAAACCAGTCAAACACCGGTGAAAGTCGATAGATTTGCTTATTCGTTTTCCTCGAAGAATCCACAAATTCATCTGTTTTTTCCCACACCGAAATCAGCAGCAACAGTAAGGACAAACAATATGCAAACAAAGAGTTGGATTAACAAAAAATATACCCAACTATAGCAAATAAAAGATTAATAAGATGGCAAATGGAGTTAGCACATTATGATTTCTCAATAGAAAACATAAAAGAAAATGATAACATTTTAGCTGGTTTTTTTATCAAGAAATTAACTAGTTCATTTGTTGCAGAATGGAAACTAGAGTTCAGCAAATAGAACATTATGTTATTTGCCTCAAGGGGACCATGGAACAAATAAAAGGAGCATTTAATCAATTACAACTACAAATATGCGAACTCCAAAGTCTGTTCTACCAGCATGTAAGTCAGCATGTAACCACAGAAAATATGATGGACAATACTAGCGAGAAAATGAGTGAGATATGAGAACCTACTCATTCCTTACACGAAGATGCACTTGCATCCTCAAATAAGACTATATACAAGGAGACACTTCTTACTGAGAAAACTCCTATCAATGTATCAAAGAAAATATTATTTTTACAATATATTCAAAAACTATGCCAAGTAACCGAGGTGAAACAGTTCATCAAAACCATATCTGTCATGCCCGGCTTCCTAAAAATACGGAATACGAGCACGTAACATTGGCCCAGCGAATGATTTTCATCATCCATAAGTTGTTCAAGAATCTTTACAACATTTCACAGAATTAATCAAAGTCGGAAGCAAGATAATCAACTAGGCATGTATAATCGAATCAAGATACCAACAAAAATACTTGAAACCAAATACATCAATCTCAAATAGTCATGATCTGAATAAGACAAATATCCTGGGTCACATTGCCCAAATACAAAAATAAATTCAAGTATCAAAATACAATATTGTTCAAGCAAACTATAAGAAATAATAATAACAAGATCCTGCACTAATACTTTATCTCACCAATACCGTCTGGAACCTGTTCTCCAAAATCTGCAATTTAACAATTGCAGGGAAGAGAAAAGGAGAAAACAAGGTACCCGTCAATTGCAAGTTATGGGCCGCTTGTAATGCAGAATACAAGTACATGGGGAAAACTAACTAATAGCAACATGGTATAAGCATGATATCAAAATATAACAACTAGCATGGCAAATGAACAAGTATAAGTGGCGTGTATTAAGTGTCAAGTAGTCAAGTATAAGTAGCAAGTATCCAGTATCAAGTGAATAAGTATCAGGTACAGGTAATATGTGTCAAGGATCAAGTATCAAGTAAGTATGTACCATGTTCAAGTATCATGTATCAAGTCTTGTAGTGATTACTATCTAGGTAGCACTTCATGCATCCCATCTTTTACTACATGGTTTCTACAACAAACAGTTTAACTTTAGATTTCATAGGGGACCATATAGGGCAGTGTACTCGGGTATTCACAGAATCACAGAACTTGGTCGGTAAACTTGATCGGTAAGTACTTGATCAGTAATCTTGATCGGTAACAGAAATTAACTTGACGGTAACTTGATCGGTAAACTTGATCGGTAACATGTCATACGGGAAACACAAGTCTCCTTCCGAGTACACATTTCTGCACTATCCACTACTAGAGCTTTCCCATTAAAACTCCGACTTGATTATTTATTATTATTCTCAGACAGGCATGTATAAGCATTAAACAGTGTCAAACTAACATAGCATAATCAATATCATTTATAGGGTAACAAATAAGCACGCATAGATGATAGATAGTCACATTAACAAGCAAAACAGTGTATGTTCATATTCAGGACAGCATGACAGTACAGTACTAAAACAGTGATTCCCGTTACTACAGAAATCCAAATCTGAATCCATCGAAACTTCTAGAAAATATACTCCCAACCGAATCCAGCGAGTACATATAAGTCATATAGTGTTTCAGAAAAATATGAGTCAAAACTGATTTGAATCCAGAAAATACGTTCAACCAGAAACCAGGAAATCACATTCAAAGTCAGAAAAATAGCATCAAAATACCTCAAATAAATCCAGAAAAAATCTGGGGTATTCCCCTATCTGTCTAGTATCAAAATATAAAGTTTCATAATATTCCAGAAAAATTAGTTTAGCCATCAAAATTCGGAAAACATCAAGAAATGGTAGTTTGGCAAATCTGGAATTCCCAACACTGCTGTACGAAAACTGTAATATCTCGTAAACAGTGCAACGAAATCCAAATCCGCCAAAGGGATATGAAAAATAGACAAAATATGCTAATCTTCATATTTCACAAGCATTTTTCATACAGTAAAAGGAATCAGGGTGAAAATACAAATCTTTACAGAATAGCGAGTAAAATACAGCAAGTACAGTCTTTATAAACAAGCATGAAACGACATATAAAACTCATCAATAAAATCCATAAAAATTCTGGGTAATCCCTATATAGGTAAATATATAATGACCAAAATAATATGTGTAGCATAAGTATCCAAATAATTAGGTCATTAAAATCATCGAGAAATGAAATCTGGAAAAGATCTACACCTTTGTAGTAAAACAGTCATATCTCACACATACGAAAACAAAATTAGGCAAGGTCAGAGGGGTTGGAAAGAAGACGAATTCCTCTATAACTCATGTTTTATACAAAAATTAAGATTCTGACCTTAATATGGTCTAAATTACTGATCAAGACAGATTATCGGCAAAATACAGAATTTACTTTAGGAATAAAACCAACATGAATCACACGAAACTTGATCGAAACATAACTAAACATGAATTAGAGTCTACTGGGTGTCCAAACCACATGAAATAGGGTATACTAAATGTCCACAACAAGTATATCACATGGATCCAACAAACGCACAAATTCTCATAACTAACTCACATATTCGATCACATCAAATAGACGGTAAATCCTAGGTTGTACTCATGTCATATGTGTCATGAGGTAACTATGGTCAAGTTTTTACTATAGAGACAATATCAACAAGGGGATTCACACACAAATTGTCTCTAGAATCCAACTACACTACAAGCGATATTTAGTACTTGTATATGCAAAAGAATTTAATACAAGTTACTTGCCTGAGAGATGACGATGGAACGAAGTAAGCACAAGAATAACGGGAACAGATCCCGGGGCACGAACACAAACACAACGAACAGATCGCGAACCAATCACGAATACACGATCACGAACAAGATGAAGACGATCGAGATCACGAACACAATCGGACGGGTGGGATCGAAGATCAAGATCAAGATGATCGGATCAGATCGGACGGTCAGATTTCCCTGATGATGAAGATAATGATGAAGATCAAGATCGATCGATCGAACGGCTACGATAAAAGGAAGTTGATGATCATCATGATCGTGACGATCAAGAAGAGATCAGACGGCTATGATCTAATCGGATGATCAAGAGGAGATCGACGGTCCATAACAAAGATGAAGATGATGATCAAGATCCAACGGACGACCAAGAATCAATCAATCAAGAAACATGATCATGATGATCAAGATCATGATGAAGCGATCCAACGGTTGAGATCCAACATGATCAAAACCCAATCAAATGACCAAAAGCTTGGCTATGGCTTGGCTCAGCTGGTGACGGCAGGGTGCTGCATCGACTGCAATGAAGGACGGCACGGGCAGCAAGGTGGCGGGACGGTGCGACGGCACTGCCAGAGGCGCGCTAAGACATCGTGATGTTGCTGCTGGCTGTTGCTGTCGAAGGGGTGGAGCAGTGTAGGGAGGCTGCGCAACACCAGAGGGGGCATTCGCTGCGTGACGAAAAGCAGGGACCAGGGGGCCAGGGGGCTGACGTCGGTGTCGCTGCGGTGGTGCAGATGCCGAGGGGAGGAGCACGACAGAGAGGAGCGGCGAGGCTGAGAGGTGGTCATGCAGGGAGCTCCGCACTGTCGGCGAGCAGGGAGAGATCGAGAGAGGAGCACAGGGATGGGAGAAGGTTGGGAGTAGGGGAAGAAGATGAAGCGGCTCATGGGTTTACACTGGATGAAGGTGAAACGGCTGGGTGAGGGATGCACAGTAATATATAGGGTATAAATATTTAGGGTTTAAAACGGGTATAGGTCTTATTGGGTTTGGGTTTAATGAACAGGGTGTGGGTAGGTGAATAGGTATTGGGTTAAAGGGTTTATATAATGATTTAAATGGGTTTGAAGAATGGGTAATGAGTTAGGGCTTAAAATCCAATAGGGTTAATAAAAGATCCAATAAGAAATTAAATGGGTTATAGGGTTTTTAAAAATTCAATAGAAAAAAAATAAATTAACCAATAAAAATATTGTTGATAATAAAATTATAATTTGCAATACAAAAATAGAATTTATTTAAAACACTATAATACAGTTAGTAGATAAAAATGGATTTTTAATAACTAATCAAAATATCAATAATAACCAAAATACTAATAACAACAATAATAAGAGTAATAATAACAAAAAAATAAGAATTGTATTACAATATAAAATTCATAGAAAATATTTATAAATAAAGTTGTTGATCGAAAACAAATTCTAATAGGAGATCCAATAGTGCAATTTGACAAAAGAAATTGAAAGCGGTAAAAAAATAATTTACGAAAATTTTAAATACAGAAAATACACGAAAAATACATATTTGGAAAAATAGGGGTTACAATATCACAACAACATATGAACAAGGTCATCATCCTGTCAGGAGCTAATCCAAGAACAACCAGGGCATTGTTCGAAAGAGGACTTATTCATTGCATCTATCCGTCTAGAGAATATGAGGAACTGATCCAACTACCAAGAGAAATTTACAAAGCAGCCAAGTGTTATTTTGACCTCACAAAGGCCTCAAAAATATATGTCAGAATGTATTCAGCTATCCCTGTATATCTTGATGACAATGAAGAACTTCCAACAGAACATGTTATAAAAATAGGGATGACCACCCAACTGATCTATGGAGCATCAAATATTGTACCATTTAAAACTAAGGAATTTGAGAAATTAATCCCAGAAAGAAGGGCACTGGGCTTCAGGAACATGTATTGTGAGCTAAAAGACATAAAACTAAGAGACATCAACATATGGATCTATGACAGCCCAGATCCAGAAAAAATAATAATGTGTAGTATAGCAAAAATAAAACAGCCACAAGATAAGCATGAGCTGTTTGACAGTTGGTACCAGATACTATCTACAGGAGCAATGACAATGACAAAAGAGACAGCTGGATACTACTTGATGCGGTTTATTTCTGGGAGACGTGTGGATGCACCAGGTGTGAGTTCGGACTCGATTTGTATTGAAGGAGAAAGCTGCTTGTCAGACGACCCTCGGCTGACTGGGCGGTACCTGCGACGGGCTCGGATTGAGGGGGATGTCTGGGCTCGGATCAGAGGGCTCGGATCCGAGGTCTTGTGTACCTGCAGATTGTCCTGAAACACCGGGGTTTATCCCGGTGGCGGTCCCTCCGACGATCTAGTCAGTCTCTGTGAGAGAGAAGCAATAACTAGGTGAATTTAGGTGGCAAAAGATTGATTACCTGAAAAGGTGGGTGAGGGTCTAGTATTTATAGAGAATTCCAACCGGGTTTGGATCCGCTTGGAGGTCGGGTCTGGACCCGAAAGCCCATGGGCCTGACGTGGCAGGAGGCCCAAGGGGTTTAGGGCGGACGTGGCAGTGCCCAGAGTGGTATAGGGCTGACGTGGCAACGCCCTAAGTGGTATTTGGAGCTGACATGGCTAATCATGGGTCTCCTGTGCCTTTGGGAGAATCGGAGGGCCTAGGCTGTGCCAGGTCATCCTCATGCCTCGCCAGGATGGGGGGACGGTCCGTGGGGCTGTTATGGATCGGAGGCCGAGGACCATTGAGGCTCGTCGGGTACGAGGAGACCAGTTCTGTGGGGGTGAACTTGAGGCTCGGCACCGACCCTGTAGTGGCTCGAAGCCAAACTAGATTGCTGTTTTTACTATTTTTGAGTGAGAGTTGTATTGGGCCCTGGTTGGGCCCCCAGCCATTTTTACCCTACCACACAAGCTCCCCACTCCTGCGGGGGTGCGGGAGCTAGCCGTGGAGGAGTGTTTATGGTTGTAGAAATGGGATGGCAAATCACTGGGCCTTCATGAGGGGGTTGTCCTGATGTTAGAGTGATCCTCGAGCCGGCGAGGGTCTATGGGTCGGCAAGGGTGATGGAGAGCCGTTAAAACTTTCTGAGAAGATTACCCTGGTGCTAGACCTGACCCCGAGCTGGCGAGGGATTACGGGTCAACAAGGGTGATGGCGAGCCGTTGGGTCTTCCTGAGAAGACCACCCTGGTGCCAGACTTGATCTCGAGCTGGCGAGGGATTACGGGTCGGCAAGGACGATGGCGAGCCGTGGAGCCTTCCTGAGAAGACTACCCTGGTGCTAGACCTGACCTCGAGCTGGCAAGGGATTACGGGTCAACAAGGGTGATGGCGAGCCGTTGGGCCTTCCTGAGAAGACCACCCTGGTGCCAGACCTGACCTCGAGCTGGCGAGGGATTACGGGTCGGTAAGGGCGATGGCGAGCCGTGGAGCCTTCCTGAGAAGACTACCCTGGTGTTAGACCTGACCTCGAGCTGGCGAGGGATTACGGGTCAACAAGGGTGATGGCGAGCCGTTGGGCCTTCCTGAGAAGACCACCCTGGTGCCAGACCTGACCTCGAGCTGGCGAGGGATTACGGGTCGGTAAGGGCAATGGCGAGCCGTGGAGTCTTCCTGAGAAGACTACCCTGGTGTTAGACCTGACCTCGAGCTGGCGAGGGATTACGGGTCAACAAGGGTGATGGCGAGCCGTTGGGCCTTCCTGAGAAGACCACCCTGGTGCCAGACCTGACCTCGAGCTATCAAGGGATTACGGGTCGGTAAGGGCGATGGCGAGCCGTGGAGCCTTCCTGAGAAGACTACCCTGGTGCTAGACCTGACCTCGAGTTTGGCGAGGGATTACGGGTCAACAAGGGTGATGGTGAGCTGTTGAGCCTTCCTGAGAAGACTACCCTGGTGCCAGACCTGACCTCGAGCTGGCGAGGGATTACGGGTCGGCAAGGGCGTTGGTGAGCCGTTGAGCCTTAGAATGTTTGAGCGGGGTAGCCCACTGTTTTTACGGAGCATTGAAGGCGCTCCGGGATCTGTGTGATGTTCCAATTTCCCAGGGGTCTTAATTGCGCCGCCTAATAAATGCACGACGCATGGGCTTCCGTCGTTTGGCTTTCCCCATGTCATAAAGGCCGGCCTATGGGGGAGGCTATAAGTACCCCTCCCTCCACAGTGGGTTGGATCACAGCAAGGGTGGTCCATTGGCCATCAGAGGTGTCTGCTCCGGCGGACGTCTATCTCTTGCAAAATTTTACCCCCGGTCGTGTCGGAGAGGTGGTTACTCTATCGCCCGGATCTTCTCTCGGATCTGATGGCTCTGATACGGTAGTCAGATCCAGGGGAGATCAGGGCGAGAGGGGTAACGACCGAAATCCGGACCGGTAGATAAGGGGCCTCGGATTGGTGGTGGCTCTGCCGTCTGGATCCTTCACGGTTGTTTGGCCCGAGAGAGATCCAGACGGGAGGGGCATCAACCGTATTCCGGACTTGGGGCTGAAGAGCCTCGGATAGATGGGTCGTCTCCGATTGGAGGTTGGCCAATCTGTCTTCCGATAGGGCTCCAGGCGATGGTGGTTTCTGTCCCACCCTCGAACAGTTCGGGGTTTCGGCTGCCGAGGCTGTAAGCCCCGAGCTGCTCGCGGGTGAGAGGGGAACCGACCGAGCCCTGAAGCCCGGGGCGTCTGTCGAAGGACGGCGCCTTAAATCTTAAGTAAAATGTTTTCTCCGCCGAACATTCCATCCGAACCGACCCCTGTGTCTAGCTACCAGCCTGGCACTGGATGACGTCAGCAGCGCACGTCTCGAGGACGTGGCGCGATTTTTCAGGCGGCAGTTGTACGTCAATCGGTGAACAGTAATTGCGAAAATCGAGGAGTCGTTTTCACCCTCTATAAATATTCCCCCCTATCCCCCTTTCGCCCACTTCTTTCTCGCTGCTTTCCTTTTCAAAAAACCTTCCAACACTTCAGCGCTCGTCCCTGCAGTTTGCTGTACTAGGCCCGTCCTTCCGAAGCGACCCCAGGTTAGTTGATAAGTCTGTTTAGTTTAGGCACAGATGGATAGGGCTCAGTCCGGCTCGTCAGCGTCGACGTCTAGGGGGGAAGTGAAACCTGCCTCCAAATCGACGTCGTGGGAGGAGCCCATGCTTGAGGAGGAGTCAGTACACGCTGCGGAGCCTTCCGATTCGGTTTCGTGGGAGGAACCAGTAGGTGAGGAGGGGGTGGTACACAATGTGAGGCCGTTACGCTCCCGAAATCCCTTCGTGGTGGAGAGTAGCGAGTCGGAGGAAGCAAGTGATGGTTCGGACGGTGTCCGTGTTCTGGAGTTGACTTCCGAGGAGGAGGGAGGCGAGGGCGACACAGTAAGGAGATCCATAGTTCAGGGTGCGGGTTCGAGTTCCACGCCGACTGGTCTGGGGCTATTATCTACCCCCTCGCCGGAGCGAACCAAGAAGAGGAAGAGGGCTCCGAGGAAGGCAGGGTCGAGGACTGGTGGTTCGAGCCAGGCGCCTGTTTACCGTAATTTAAGGACAGGTTCGCCCGTACAGCCGAAGCCTTTCTGTCAGTATCCCGATGACCTCTCTGACAAGGAGCTCTTTGGCGTGCAACCCTCTTCGCCGAGTCGGAAGAGGGTGATGATGGATGCGATTCCGACCGTCTTGGAGGGTGGGGACTTGGAGGTTTTGCAGCTTGCATACCACATAGGGCCCGGCTACGAATTGATGTTGCCGAGCTCTACTCTGCGCCCAACCGATCCCCTTTCTGCTTGGTATTGCGTCTTCCCAGTGGACGCCTTCATCTCCGGACTGAGGCTGCCAGTCCACCCGTTTGTTCGGGATGTGCTGAACTGGGCCTCCTTGGCGCCGATGCAGTATGGGCCGAACTCTTGGAAGCAGATTATCTGCTTTGTGCTGATGTGCGAGGAACAGAAGGTACCCCTGCGGCTGAATGTGTTCCGAGCGATGTTGATGATCAGCTCGGCGGCTGAGGGTGTTTACTACATCTCGCCCCGGAGTAAGGGGAAGGTCGTTCATAGCCACCCGGACTCCATCAAGGATTGGAAGAAAAAATATCTGGTGATCCGGAGTGAAGAGCCCTGGGACATTCCCACTCGATGGAACCACTCCAAGCCGAGCTATCAACCGCCGAGGCCGAGGGATTTGACGGCCGAGGAGTGGGGATTTGTCGAGCGCCTCCGTCTGTCACATAGTATCGATTGGACGAAGGTGACGGAGGCCCACCTGGCAAGTGTTGGACTGAGCCCAGCCGTTCTGTGTATGTAGTTGTTTCTTTTCTCTCGATCTTTTCGTACTTTCTTGCTCATTGCTCTTAATGGATTTTTCTGCAGATATGGATGAGGCATCGATCAAGGCAAAGAGGCTTGCCCTGAAGAAGGAGAAGGCCGAGAAGAAGGGGGAGGCGACGAAGAGGCCGAGGGAGGCATCTCTAGCCATCTCGGAGGCCCAGCTCGAGCCGAGGATCAAGAGGACTCGCTCGGAGACGGGCAAGGGGGTGGCTACTTCGAGGGGCCAGGGCCAAGTGAAGGCATCCGATCTTGACAAGGGGAAAGGTCCCTTGGTCGAGGTCGAGGAAGAGGACCCGGTGGTGGAGATGTTACGGCAACGGTGGGCACCGGATTGGTCGGTTCGGATGGGGGACTGTCTGACCGAGGAGGCCCAGGCCGTGGAGGTGGCGGAGAAGTTGGCAACCCCTCGCGACCGTAAGGAGATGGAGAGCGAGCCCGTGGAGGTGGCGTTCACGCACCTGGCGCAGGCCACCGTGCTGGTAAGCTCGTCGACCCTATCCCCCTTGTTAATTTTACTGCGGGAGTCTTTTTCTTATCTGCGCTTGTTGGTCGCAGGCTTGTATGCAGGGGGCTAACGTAAAGAACCTCTACGAAGCGTCCCTGGCACAAGAGCGAGCTCGGTCGGATAAGAGCGAGCGGGAGATGAAGGAGATGCGGATCGAGCTCGAGGGCTCGCACAAGAGGGGCAGCAGATGAAGCTCGACCTCGAGGCCAAGGATGCGGAGTGGGGGAAGAGGGTGGTCTCCTTGAAGAAGAAGTTCGCCAAGGAGAAGGAGGAGTTGACGGCTGCGTTCGCCAAGGAGAGGGAAGAGCTGACGAATGCGGGTCAGCTGATGGTGATCAAGGCCCAGGACGAGTGTTACGCGAAGGCCCTCAGTCATGTGAGGCACTTCTACCCGACCGTCGACCTGTCCAACTTTGAGTATGACATGGAGATCGAGGGGACACCGAAGACCCCTGGCGAAGAAGGGCCCGTTGATAACCCGGCTGTCGACCCTCCTGCGAACCCGACCGATGCTGAGGTAGGAAAACAAGTTGTGTAGTTTTATTTTTCTTTTTCCCTCTCTCGATTGTATTTGCCTTCCGCGGACTGGCCACCGCATTTTTTGTAAGAAGTAACTCAATTTATGAAAAAGGATTTTTGACCGGCCAAGTGTTTTGACCTCGGATATTTCCGAACCTTCTTGCTTATGTGTGTTGAGTTGGCTGGTTCTCTTGTAGGTTGCGGTTCCCCTTCCTGAGGTGGACCCCCGTCGTTCCGACGTGGCGTGGCTCCGGAGCAAAGTTGAGGCCCTGGAGGCCGCGTTGGTTCGCTACCAAAAGGGGGCTCGTGACACTGATGCGGCCTTTCACTATTATCGGAATAAGTCTGAAGCCTTAAGTGAGGAGGCGAGCCGGTTGAGGAGGGCGATGGTGGATCGGGAACTCGGCGGTGCAGGTCTTGGACAGGCCATGTCGAGTGCCTCGGTGCAGAGGCCCTCTTCTGAGAGGTTACTTCGCGATGTCATTGTGGAGAAGGAGATGGAGATACACCGTTACAAGATGATGCTGGGTGTCTCGACATCTTCCTCAGTGGGTCGGCGAGCGGAGGGGGTTCCCTCTGCGCTGGTGCTGTTGGAGCGTCTGCGACCAGTTGATGCCCAGAGCTCCGTGGCTGGTGTGTCGACCGTGGTTGAGCCTAAGGACCATCATGACGAGGAGAGGGCTCCTAGTCGCTCGGTCGGAATGATCCCGCCCTTCGTCGGACCTGAGGGGCCCTAAGATGGCGACTTCCTTCAGTTTGAGATGAGTGGAGTGTTTCTGTAACGGTCTTTGTTCGTTTTCTCAGAACCCAATAAAGGAGTATGAATAAGGAATTCTTTTCACTCTTTGCTCTGGCTGATGGTGTAATGAATGATGAAGGGGGTGTGGTTCGGCCCTGTCGATCTGCAAGGGATCGGCGTGGGGTGTTGTGAAGTCTCCCTGGCCTGACGCCGAGTCGCATCTACCGAGGCACTGGGGACGATACCGGAGTGAAAACTCGGGTGCCGATCCCATTGTCCGGCGTTAGGTCGGGTCTGCCGAGGCATTTGGAGTTTGACAAAAAGAGATTTCTTTCGTATAAGATAGGGAGGGTCGCTAAGATGACCCTTTACATATGAGCGCTTACACAAAAACATATTTACATATAGCCAGGCTAGAACCTATGCTCGTCCCTTACGGAACTTCATTAGGTGCTCGGCGTCGAATGGGACCTCCTCCAGCTCGACGGCAGGTTCGGGAGCAGGGCCGTCTCTCCCAGGTTCGAGTTCGACGGCGTCGAGGGGGAACACACCTCCCCCGACGGTGATCATGTAGCACGATCGCGCTGCTTCTTGGCTGCCTCGGACGATGCCGACTCCTTGCGGGGTGGGAAATTTAAGTTTCAGATGGTAAGCCGAAGGTACCGCTTGGAGGGAACATAGTCCGGGTCGGCCGAGGATGGCGTTGTAAGCCGCCTTGACGTTGACCACCATGAAGTCCATGGACTCGGTCCTCTTGACAGGAGCCGATCCTGCGGTAACGTCGAGGGTAACAATCCCTTCTATCACGACAGGGACGCCGGAGAACCCATGCAAGGTGTATCCGGCCGGCTTGAGTTTGCCTCTAGGTAACTTGAGATTCTCGAAGGCTTCGAGAAAAAGAATATTAACCGAGCTGCCGTTGTCGACGAGGATTCGGCGAACTTCACAATTAGCCATGTGGAGGCTAATGACGAGGGCATCGCAGTGGGGTAGGCGAATGCCTTCGAGGTCCTCTCCTGAGAAGGAGACCGGCATCGGTTGTAGCTTGGGCGAGGGATTGTCTTGGACAGCATTCACCTCTCGGATGAAGGTTTTTCAGGAAGTATTTGATTCTCCTCCCATTGGCCCTCCGTAGACACAGTGCAAGATGAATGGCGTATCCGCGGCTCCCTCAGACTCGGGATCCCGACCCTGGATGCAGTTCGGAGTAGGGTTCGGAGGCGAGAGCCTCCGGTTCCTAGCATCTCGCCGATCCCGTGGGACTTCTCGGGTGAATTCTTGGAGGTACCCTCTTGAGATGAGTTCCTCAATTTCGTCTTTCAGGGCCCGGCATTGGTCGGTTTCGTGCCCATGATCTCTGTGGAAGCGGCAGTAGAAGCACTGATCTCGATTCTTGTTGTTGTTAGGTCGGGGAGGTAGTCGGACAATGCCTTTGTCTTCGATTTCTAAGAGGATGGCGGACACGTTATGTGTCAAGGGAGTGTACCTCTCGAAGCGGGGGACCGGCGGGACCTTCTTCATGGCCCCCGTGTCCCTCGGAGCTTTCTTTGATGGTTTGACTTCTTCGGCCTTCCGTTTTTCCTTCCCGGTGGCCTCCCTGGCATCTTCGGGGTTAAGGGCCTCTTCTGCCCTAATGTACTTCTCGACCCTGTTGAGGAGGTCGGGAAAGTCGACGGGGGGTTTCTTCGCCAGAGAAGCCTTCAGCTGTCCATGACGGACGTTGTGCCGAAATGCCGCGGAGGCAACGCCTGGATCAAGGGAGGAGACTGACCTTGCCTCTGTGGTAAACCTCCGGACGAACACTCTGAGTGACTCCCCCTCTATTTGTCTGAGCCCAAGTAAAGAGGCACTGGTCCTTTTGGCCTTCCGGCTGGTGACAAAGTGGGCGAGAAAATTGCCCTCTAGTTGGTCGAAGGAGTAAATGGAGCCGGGGGTGAGCTTCGAGAACCATTCACGAGCCGGACCCCGAAGGGTGGCAGGGAAGGCTCGGCACAGTAGGGGATCCGAGGCGCTGTGAATCATCATAAGGGTTTTGAAACCCTCCATGTGATCGGCAGGATCTCCCTCGCCGTCGTAGGTCTCGAATTGAGGATGGGGGCGGAGAAGGGAGGACGGACAGGTCTGTACCCCTGAGCCGCTCGTTGGTCGCCGTCTCCTATGTGATCGAGGCGATCCTCCATTTCTTGGAGGCGCCTTAGGAGTGCGCCATCGTCCTCTGGCTGGATTGTTGACGGGCGGGACACGCTGGCCTCGGTGTCTGACCCGGTTTGGGAATGGAGGGCTTCCTCCCTGGGGACCCGTCGGAGAGCCCCAAGAATTTCTCTTCGGAAGTCCTGGAACTCCTTGTGAGTGACGGGGGCTCCCTCGACCCTGTTTGGTCGGTCTGAAGGTTGCCTTCCGACGTAGCTGAGCGCTGGCCTCCGTCCCTCGGGCGGCGGTCTTGGATGGTTCGGGGCCGGGTTGGAAGCGGCCCTTCCCCTGCTGCGGCTAATCTGTCGGTTGACGATTATCCCCCGAAGGTCGGGCTGGACTTGACGGGTGACGCTCCTTTGGGACCCTTGATGGGGGGCCCCATGTTTTGAAATGCGTGGTCCGACGTTAGCAGTTGGTGGGGGCGAGTCCCGTCGGTTGACGGAGGAAGCAGCCCCCTTGCCCTTGGAGGCCATGAGAGTTCGGCTGTCGAGGTCCCTTGATGGTCGGGCTCGGGTCGGCTTCTGAAGCAGTGTTCCCACAGACGGTGCCAACCTGATGCGGTTTATTTATGGGAGACGTGTGGATGCACCAGGTGTGAGTTCGGACTCGATTTGTATTGAAGGAGAAAGCTGCTTGTCAGACAACCCTCGGCTGACCGGGCGGTACCTGCGACGGGCTCGGATTGAGGGGGATGTCTGGGTCGGATCAGAGGGCTCGGATCCGAGGTCTTGTGTACCTGCAGACGGTCCTGAAACACTGGGGTTTATCCCGGTGGCGGACCCTCCGACGATCTAGTCAGTCTCTATGAGAGAGTAGCAATAACTAGGTGAATTTAGGTGGCAAAAGATTGATTACCTGAAAAGGTGGGTAAGGGTCTAGTATTTATAGAGAATTCCAACCGGGTTTGGATCCGCTTGGGGGCCGGGTCTGGACCCGAAAGCCCATGGGCCTGACATGGCAGGAGGCCCAAGGGGTTTAGGGCGGACGTGGCAGTGCCCAGAGTGGTATAGGGCTGACGTGGCAACGCCCTAAGTGGTATTTGGAGCTGACATGGCTAATCATGGGTCTCCTGTGCCTTTGGGAGAATCGGAGGGCCTAGGCTGTGCCAGGTCATCCTCATGCCTCGCCAGGATGGGGGGACGGTCCGTGGGGCTGTTATGGATCGGAGGCCGAGGACCATTGAGGCTGGTTGGGTACGAGGAGACCAGTTCTGTGGGGGTGAACTTGAGGCTCGGCGCTGACCCTGTAGTGGCTCGAAGCCGAACTAGATTGCTGTTTTTACCATTTTTGAGTGAGAGTTGTATTGGGCCCTGATTGGGCCCCCAGCCATTTTTACCCTACCACACTACTGTAGCTTGATGAAGACAGAACATCAACACAAATGTGGAGCATGTGAAGATGTCGGCCAGGAGGAATCTCTTTTTCTAGAATAGTCTACAATGCAATTATTAAAAATTTATGTAAGCAGCAATTATTTGACATATGATGTAAGCAATGACATATGTAAACTTTTTGTAAGCTGATCCCTTGGTCGCTGAGTAAGGTAGAAGGCAGACCATCTAGGAGAAAAGAAATTCCATATAAGTTTGTAAGAAAAGTCTGTAAGGGGATCAAGAGAAATAAAATTATCTTTCTATGAGTTTTGCTACAAGATCTTGTACAAAATAAGGTATGAAAAACTATTTTTTCTTACTTAGGGAAAGTTTTGTAAGGCTCTGCCTGAAGGACTTGCAAAAAGATCCATTTGTAACCTTCTATAGTTAGACTGTACACCTAGTAGCAGGAAACGAGCTAGGTTGTGGTTGCCTGTATCAAAGTGCTACTAGTTGTTCCAGACGTATCTCTCGGATGAAGCTCTCTCGAGAGCATAGTAATCCTGAGATGGGAGGAACGTAAAAGGAGCACTGAAATCGGGGTGCATACCATGGGTATTTTATCCACTGGTAGTAACTGGTACAGAGCAGCTCAAAGAGGTTTAACTAGGTCGGAAGCATGATGAGTCGTTTTGTTTTAATTTTTAGGGTATTCTTAGAATTCTCTCTACTCCTGATTTTATAATTATTGCTACTCAATATAACTAATGGATAATAATAGTTTCAGTATTGCCTCAGAAATTTTTGAATTAATGATTAGTTATCAGGAAGTGATAGAATGCTAGTTTTTTATGTTTATTATCCTCATAGAGTAACAAGCATGAATGATTATTATGAATTCAAATTATTCTTCTTTAGTGTACAACGAGTAATAATTATAATAATAAATCAAATAAATTCTGGAGAAACTAGTAATATAAATGTCGAAATAATTGATGATCTAACATTTTATGAAAGATCTTTATTATTTTATGAAAATGGTGTATTTAGTAGTTATATCTGGAGCCCTACAATAGCATATAGACGATTTATAGAAGAAAATGAACATATTGGAGAAGGAAATAGACATATAGAAGAATTCGAAGAACCCTCATATGATAGTAATAGTGAAATATCTGAGACAGAATCAGAATCTATGAGAGATCTTGAAGGCATGTTTGATTACTTTTTTGAGATAGACAATGTACATTATTTCGAAGAATATTATTTAACAAGAAACTATCATCTTTAAAAAATTTTGATCCTTTAAAGTTTTAAAGTTTTTTTGATACTCTTTTTAATTCTATTTTTCATGAGATTTCACGCTTCGCACCCAAGTTAATATCAGAGCCACGTTTTAAAGTAAGAAACTCTTACCTGGTTTTTTCAAAATTTTAGCAAAATATTTACTACGTTTTAAGCAGTTAAAAAGCCAATTATATAAGAAAAATAGAAAAAATTACAAAAAAAAATTAAAATTGCAGAAAAATCACACATCCTATAGAAAATAGTATAGAAAAGGAAGTATAGAAGTTTATTTAAAAACTAGCTCTTAATCGCAAATACTTTGGAGATTAGGCCTTTTTTGCAAATAATTTCAAAAAGGCGCCCAAATATTTAATTAACTCGATTTTGACACCGCCTCTTGAATTTGTTCTCCAACTAAGCCACTCTTTGAAACTATTTTCCCAAGTAAGACATTTTAAAACTATTTTCCAGAGTGAGTCAGTCGATGTCATGTCAATTACAGCTGCAGTTCTAAATTGCTGACTTTTCACAATCTTTTTTAAAGGTCGATATTCCCAACTGATGTCTCAATTTATTTCATGTTTGGGTTATACAGACTTCGACACTTAGACTAAAAATTTTAAGTTAAAATATGTAAAAACCGTAGTGACTATCTGAGGCCTATATATAACATAGGTCTGCGGCGGCTGAAGTTCGGTGTCTAGGCCACAGATGACTACTGTGGCCTACATTTTAACTTATAAATTTTTGTCTAAGTCTCGAAGTATGTCTAATTCAGATATGAAATGAACTGAGGCCGTAGTTGGGAATAACGACATCGAAAAAAGGTTTGTAAAGAGGTCGCAATCGAGAACTGTGGTCTTGCAATCGAAGATGCCGCATTTCCAAACTACGGCTACAGCTGACGTAGCATGAAGTGGCTCACTAAGGGAAATAGTTTGGAAAGTATCTTAATTTGGGAAAAAGTTTCAAAAAGTGCTTAGTACAGGAAAAATAATCCTGCCTCCTGGGGATTGGATCTACTTGGAACGTTTCCCTAGATAGAGTAACTTATTAGTTATGGCTATTTACTACTTCACAAAGTGGATCGAAGTAGAACCACTAGCCTCCATCACCAAACAGAAGATAGAGAGAGATTCTTATGGAAAAATGTCGTCTGCAGGTTTGGAATACCCCAGATCCTCGTCACCGACAACGGGATCTAATTTGTTGCAAAGGGATTCCACACTTTCTGCTCTAATATGGGGATCAAACGGCGTTTCTTTTCCATTTCGCATCCTCATACTAATGCTTAGGTTGAAAATGCCAACACGCATATTCTTGATGGCCTTAAGAAAAGGCTAGATGAAGCGCTAAAGGGACTATGGGCAGAAAAACTCCAAAGCGTCTGGTCCTACCAAACCACTTAAACGGGAGAGTTTCCATTCAACCTTACATATGGATCTTAAGCTTTAATCCCCATAGAGGTTGGACTGCCTTCCCCACGTGTCCTTTCTTTCAACGAGGCACAAAATCCGGATGATCTTGGGGGCAACCTCGACCTCGTTGAAGGAGTTCACGAGAATTCTAGCGTGCGGAGACAAATCTATCAGCAAATAGTGGAAAAGTTTTACAACAAGAAGGTCTGTCCAACAAATCTGAGAGAGGGTGACCTCGTCGTAAAAAACTACAGATCTCTGAGCCATTCAAGAAAGGAAAACTTGCTCCTAACTGGGAAGGACCCGATAAGATATTCAAAGTTGTCTGCCCACGAGCTTACCAACTTGATGACGTGGAGGACAAGGAAATATCAAGGGCCTGGAATGCAGAGCATTTGATGAAGTTCAATGAGGGTGCACAACGTCCTCCACTATATTTGTAATAAGACCGATATATATAATAGTTAATGCATGTAATTAAAGCTAGCCATCAAGGAAGATGCTTATATGGTTTTTAAAAAAAAAATCAACATCTCCCTAGTAAATTATTGTACTACTTCCTATATACAAATGACGAGTTCGGTGCTCAACTCGTTGCTCGAGCTACTCTAACAACTCGCTAAATAAAAACAACGAGTTCGGAATTCAGCTCGTCACTCGAGTAACTTTAACAACTCGCTAACTAAAAACATGAGTTTGGAGCTCAGCTTGTCTCTCGAGCTACTCCAACAACAAGTTCAGAGCTCAGGTTGTCACTCGGGCTACTCCAATAACTCGTTAACTAAAAACAATAAGTTCGTAGCTTTGCTCAGGACTCGGACTACTCAAACAACTTGCTAACTAAAATCAAAGAGTTCGGAGCTCAGCTCGTCAATTGGGATACTCCAATAACTCGCCAACTAAAAACAACGAGTATGGAGCTCAACTCATCATTTGGGCTATGCCAATAATGAGTTTGGAGGACAACTCGTTACTCGAGCTACTTCAACAACTTGGTAACTTAAAACAACAAGTTCGAAGCTCAGCTCGTCGCTCGAGCTACTCTAACAAATCATTAACTCAAAACAAGACATAACACATGGGAAATCATTATTTCATATTAAAATTATGGTACAATCTTGAGAACATAGTACATCAAATGCGTGAAATTTATTCACAAGTTTATCCACTTGAATCACCTACGACCATAAGGAAGAGAGATATTTCAATTAAGTGATATGGCTCATCCATGATGCCTCCTTTCCAAATAACTCCCCCCTCGGCCACCCGAGCTTTTCTATAGAGGTCCTACCCCAACTGATTGAGTCTGAATCTCACGATCGAGGGTGTGTGACGCCCTCTCGCTATAAGCTATGCTAGATGTCCCAACTACTCCACTTCGGACATTCCCGATATTCCTTGACGTTGCTCGAAGGCCAAAGTCAACTTATGGAACGTCCTCCCTACATCGTCATCATCATGAAGGCAAGAAGTACTTTGCGTTCATAGTCTTCCAAGCTTCATCTTCAATTGGTAAATCTCCAAGTCCTTCTCGATGAACATATTCTTAAGACAAGTTTCCTCGACCTTAATCTTTTCCCGATCCGCACGAGTGAGAGCCAAGCATCCAGGATGAGTCTTCCTCAAGTGGGATAGCTCATAGTCCTTCTAGAATAACACATCATTTAGGTGTTCATTTCAATCATATTATCATTTAATTTGCCGTGATGTCGATTAATCTCAGTGTTCCGAGGATCCCCTTTGGTATATATGACTATATGTCAATAGGAATTTTGGAGTTATTATAACACTAGCAAATACAAAAATATGTAACTTCAATTTCGAGAAGTTTTCAAGAGATCCAACCAAACACAGAGAAAGTTCATACTCATAAGGAAGGAGATTCAAGGTTTGGTGCAAGAAAATTTCATTCACTAAAATAAAGATACATAAGCGGCGGTTAGTCCGCTATTCGGTGAATTACAACAACAACAACAAAAGAGAGAAGGAAAAAAATATCAAAGATCCACTTCGTTTTTCACCGCCGGGGGGGAAGAAGTCCCACCCGCTTCCGTCTCCTCTACACCAGTGTTTTTTTTTTGGGCCTCATGCTCAACCCCATCAACCTCCTCCAATTCCTCCTTCTCATTCTCATATCCATCTGAAGCCTTCTTCGGAGCCTCCTCCTTGCCCCCTTGTCCTCATCCTCATCTTCCTTCTCTTCCTCAACTCCTCCCCAATTGGCTACTCCCCGAGCTGAAGGTCGAAGTTGTACCCCCTTCCCATCGAATGCAGGACATGCTCGAACGCTCGACCACGTTCTTGATGGCTTTCACATTCGACTTCTCCATCACCTATAAGAGATGGGCCTTCGCCTCCGCCACCATCTTGGCCACCGCGACCTCCTTCTCCTTGGCCCAAGCCTTCTCTGTCTTCTCCAGCTCCCTCTTGTGCTTGGCCTTGAGACAGTTGATGAGATGAGTCGCCTCTTGAATCTTCACCGCCTCAAACTCCTTAAAGACATTCTTCCAGTCATTCTTGACCCGAGTAGAATTGTCCTTCCAGATCTTCTCCTCGGCCTTGATCTCTATAATCAAGTTGCCGACATGGCAAGTGATATGCAAGGAGAAAGACTTCAAAACTTAAAGACAATAAGAGAAATGCAAAAAACCACACCACAAGGAAGATAACATACTAACATGCCAGCTCAGGAGATTTCGAGGAGGAAGGAGTCAATTGTAGCGCTGACTATACTCAATCGGTCTAGCGGAGTAAGAAGATTCTTAACCACCTCGAGGCAGTTCTTCGAGTCGACAAGAAAGGCGTCGCGCTGCTTGATGCTCCAGTCTGGCACATAGATCTTATTCTCCTTCTCTGTAAAGACCGCGTCGGCCAGTGAGGAGTGGGCCCAAAGAAGAGCCCCCTGTATTGGAGCTCGCCAATGCTCGGTGCCCTCTTATTGTCCTTTAATGTCATGCTCTGCTTCCCAAAATGAACACGGAATACAGTACGTGACTAAGCCCAGCAGATAGTTTTCACCATCCATAAGTTGTACGGATCTGCTTGACTCATCACAACAATAAATATAATAGTATACTCCAACCAAGCATGCATAAACAATCATAATTCAACAGTATTTATTGTAACAATAATAAATATCCCAACAAATACAAGATCTGAAATAAAATAATAATCCTGGGACTACAAGCCTAAGTATAAGTTCAATACAATTCATGAATAAATAGTTCATCAAAACATTTTAAGCAAATAATTCTAATTACGCAACTCAAAACTTTTGCTCACCAACTCCAGTAGGAATTTGATCATCAAAACTTGCTCATATGGTAATTACAAAGAAAAATAGGAAAACAGAAAAACATAATGCCCGTTAGATGCAAGTCCGGGCCGTAAGCAGTACAAGTAATGAAATGGGGGGGGGGGGAAACTAACTAAACAGGAAATACTAATATGGAGAAAGCAGTAAATATAACAGTCTACAGATGGCAGTAAGTAGTGGGATAACAGTAAAAGTATAACAGTAACAGTAAGGATCAACAGTAACAGTGAATCAATAGTAACAGGATGTGACAGTGTAAACAGTTATTATTATGTCTAATGTTCAGTACTAACTAGGTAGCACTTTATGCATCCCAAATTATACCACATAGTTGCTACAACAAATAGTTTCGTTTTAAGACTTTGTAGTAGAACTTCTATAGGGCAATATATCCAGACAAACAGTAACAGTAACAGTTATAACAACAAACAGTGTCATGGATCATGCCCTCACGCATCCAGAGATAAAAAGTAGGTACCACAGTAATCAGTGGGAAAAACGAGTTCCCTCTGAATATGCATTTCTATATTGTCCACTACTCGATCTTTTCCCTTAAATACTCCGGCTTGATTTCTTTTCATTATTAACAACAGGTGTGAACGAATACAACAGGCTAAAGACATGGTATGAACAAAGGGTAAGTCTAAGATGGAGTAGTAATTACAACGGTTGATAAAAACAACTCATAATAATCAAAACAACGAAACTTCCAATTCTGGACAACAAGACACTACTGTACCAAATTCGAGATTCCCGTTGCTACCGAATAGCAAACCTAGAGCTGTAAGAAACTCTAGAAACTAGACTCTCTTCCGATTCCATCACATATATATAAGTCACATATCAGCCACAGAAACATGGTTGAAAACAGCATTTAATACAGAAATCATGTTCAGCCAGAAAATGCAAAATCTTGTTTATAAGCATGCAAAGAGTCTAAAATTATCATAATTAAATCTGAGAATATTCTGGAAGATTCCCTAACATATCTAGTTTCAAAATATAAGATATCATGAAATTATATTACAGTATGGTCAACAAAATTGGAAAAACAGAGTAATGCAACAAAATCTTAATTTTGAAAGTTCAGACATAGCAATACCAAAACTGAGATAATTCACAAAATATAATTCGAAATCCAGATCCGTTAAAAGGATGATAAAATATACAAATCAGGCTACAATTTATATTCATAAAGTGTTCATAAAAAACGAATAGAATCAGGTTAAAAACATAATTCTTTACTGAACAGCACGCAGTTTGGAAATATTTCGATTGGTTTCGAAAACATGAAAGGAGATATAAAAGTTAATAATTAATTCCAAAAAAATTAGGGATTGATCCCAGTCATATCTAAACATACTCAGCAAAATATAGAGTTCGAATTCTACTTTTAATATCAGTTTTAAAATAAAACTCCATACATAATACATATAGTTCAGAATCTGGAATATACGATACGACTGCAGTAAAACAGCAATAACTCATGCATAAAAAATCGGAATTCATATCCGTCGAAAGTTCTGAAAACTAGAAAATAAGGCTACAAATCTTGTTCACAAACTTATTTATTTTACTGATGTTAACATGGTCGAAATCACTATACAAAATAGGGCAGCAGTAAAACAAAAATTCTTCTATGCATTTTATCAAACAACTTAACTACAATCGGTCCAATCTAAGATGTTATACAAACATGATATATGTGGGTTACTCAAGTCAGCATGGCATGTGAATAAATGGTCTATAATGAGATCATACATGTAACACCCCGTACTTAAGCGGCTATATATAATATTATATAGAGATATATAATAATAATAATAAGAATAATAATAATAATAGTAATAATAATAATAATAATAATAATAATATATATATATATATATATATATATATATATATATATATATATATATATATATATATATATATATATAAAAGAAAGATGTTGAATAAATGAGAGTGTGCATGCATGCACATGGAGATGGTGACGTGGGTGTTCTTGGGGATTTATCCCATATCAGAAAAATGTGGGAAAGGAGTGTGAGTTATATAGAGTTAGCCAAATGATAGGGGTACCCAACGGTTAACCACCCTTTTGATGGTCGCCTGTGGTGGGCAGTTGTTAGGATTTTATTTGTTCGCGTATTGTGCGTACATGTAGCCGTGTGCGCAGCTGAGCTGGACTCGGGGCGTTACAAATGGTATCAGAGCTGACTTTCGACACCGAGTGTGTGCAAGATGAGCGCCTGATATGGAGCTAGTAGATGTATACTGGTGGGTGACCAAAGTCCCGGGTTGGACTGTACATGTAGCGCCCCGAATTTCTAATATGAGAGCTTAGAAAATACGTGGCACATTCCCAGTGATCCACTTCAATATAACAATAAACACAACCAAACACCACTAAAATTTTCAACATTTATTACAACAAAACTTTTACATGTCACAGCGGAAGACTAAACAAACCAAAATTAACTCAACAGGTCTTTACAACTCAACACTGAACACTTAATAATCCATTTATCCAAAAAAGCTAACTCAAGCATCCATTCTCCAACTCTAAGCAATAACCTGCAACAAGTGAGGCTAGAGTTGAACCCTAACCCCCAAACTAAAGGGGTCAGCCATAAATGGTGTGAGTGGCATAAAAATCAAACAACATAAATGAACTTAAATTGTAATGTCTAACAAGTAATAACCAAAATACCAAAAGAACAACATGTGATACCAAACCAAATATCAAAAGTGGAAACAGGAAATCCGAATGCATAAAGATGAGTCAATAAAACATAAATGCTATATGCTGACAACGATGACTACTAAGAGATGAAGATAAACTATGAGAATTTGCCCATGCTTGATAATCCCGGAAATAGATCCCACATCTCAGGTATTTTTCCTGGATAATTCAGGAGATCAACCCACATCTAAACATAGACTCATCATCACAATAATATCCCAAAAGCGTCGCCTCGACTCTGATCATTCCGTAGGTCAACCCCGCATCTCAAGATGACTACTTGGATAATTCAGGAGATATATCTCACATCTCAGGTTGTCTACCTGGATAATTCAGAAGATAAATCCCACATCTCAAGTTAACCACTTGGATAATTCAGGAGATTAAGTCCTACATCTAAAGCCTTACTGAGGTGCATAACTCATGTCCCCTTCGTCATGACACTACTAGTGCAAGTCCTTGTTATTTTTGGTTACCGAATAAATCTCCTAGAGTAGTGTACCCCACCGGACTAAAAATATGAATAACTGAAAATTCGCCTCAATGGGCCTCAACAAATAACTCAACACCGGTATACTAGGGTCACGTACCTCTAGAGACTCAAAATCAAATATCTAATCAAATATCCACTAAACAAGTGGTTCAACCGAATATCTCAAAATCACTTTCTTGACTGAATATTTCAAGATCAATTACTGAACAAAATATCTCAAAATCAAATACTGATCAAAAGGTCTCAAATCAAATACTGAACAAAATGTCTCAAATCAAATACACAGATCCCTCAGTACCAGTCGACTTATGCTGAGGTAAGTCGAATGTCCAGAGGACAACTCTCCAGAATTTCACAAAAATAATCTAAGGCAATATCAGTCGACTAGGGAAAGTCATCAGTCGACTGCCCCGAGACAAATTCCAATAATTCTCAAGAAAATATTCTAAGTATTTAAGTCAACTGAAAGGTTCATAGGTCGACTGTCCAGAAAGGACTGAACAAATTTTACAATCAGCAGACCAGTCGACCGACAATAGCCTAAGTCGACTGTTCCGAACAATTCTCAAAAGACTGAAGATAATTAGTAGAGTCGTACCAGTCGACTGTACAGTAGGCCAGTCGACTGTCGGCCTACAGTTTTCAAAAATAGATCTGGATACAGAATTAAACTGAAGATTTCTAAAGAATCATGGTTCATTGTTTTTCAATCATTAGTTCATACACAAGCCAAAGATAACTCTCAAATAATCTCCAATACGGATACATTACTCATCAATCAATTCCTCAAATCTCAACTTCTCAAGATCTAAATCACTAATCTTCCATTAAGGTTTCTCAACTAAACTTCTTCCTCAACTCATAATCAAATTCTGATATAAAATCTTAAGATCCAGATGTTTATCATCCGATCACAACCTAATCAATTCTTAACATGCTTTCCAACAATACGATTCCATAGATCAATATTTCCTCAATAAATCTTGATAATTTCTCATACATGGTCCAAATATCATTAAGTGTTCTCATAATCCATATTAAAATGAAAGATCCATATCATGCATATAATGAGACAAACGAACAATATCATACCGATCCAAACAAAGAGTAACAAAGATCTCACGCCAATCATCAATCAACAAACAAAACAAATCAAGCAAAACAAAAACCAAACCACTCACTTTGATTTGAAGAAAATCCACAAAAAGCTCTTCTCCTTGCTAGATCCAAAAGTCTCTTCTTGCTCCTCAAATAAATCTCAAAAATCTGAATATTCTTGTAAATGACGGCTGGGGAAAGAAATCCCTTATATATGCCGGATTAATATTAGGGTTTTACCCAATTTGCAAAACAATCCTTCCCAAATTATAACTTACATATATATATATATATTAGTCTTGTAAATTCAATAAAACTCCTTTAAATTAGGATCTAATAGAAAATGTACTTTTAAACTTCAGCCAATACTGCTCAAAATGTCCAGAATGCCAATTTTGCATTTCAACCCTTGAAAATGTCAATTTTGCAAATAAGTCCTTCTTTTCTCAAAAATTGCAAATAATATCAATTAATTTCAGAAAAATCTGGAAAAATACTACATAAATTCTAAATAATAAATAATGATTTTTCATAAAGAAATCTTAATTTTTCAAACTTCTACAAGGTCATTTGCACGTGTTTTGCACGTGTACAAAAGATAAATTTCTTAGAAAATATTAATTAAATCTCCAAAATCATTTAAATTCATTTTCAAATAATTAAAATAATATTTGAAAATATGGGGTTCTACAGTACAGCTAGCAGAATCAGGATAGTCATCTCCACATCGGCTAGAAAGGCGATCCTGTATCAGCTTGCGGGTCCCCGAGCTCAGCAAGGACGCTGAGTTCTTAAGGAGGGGTGTGTGTAACACCTCGTACTTAAGCGGGTATATATATAATATTATATAGAAATATATAATAATAATAATAATAATAATAATAATATATATTTATATATATATATATATGTATATATATATATATGTATATATATATATATATAAAGAAATGGTTGGAATTAGTGTTGGCCCATAAAGAAATCCTATGGGATTATGATCAAAGGATTTGATGTTGAAGCCCATAAGATGTTCTATGGTGCTTAGGAATTAATGAATGAAAAAGAATAAATGCATGGAGGTGTGCATGCATGGTGTGTGGTGGCGTGGATGGCATAGGGAAATGATCCTATATCGGAAGTAAAGAGTGGGTGTGTGTGAGTTATATTAGGATCCAAATGAGAAAGGGTCACCTAAGGGTTAACCCACCTTTTGATGGTGCCTGTGGTGGGCGTGGCTAGAGTTTTGTATCCGTTCTTTCGCGTGCATGCATGTGTAGCCACGTGCGCAGCTGAGCCGGGCTTGGGGCGTTACAATACATCCAATAAACATCTATATAATAGTCATCTACAACATACGGTGTGTCACAAACAACATATAGTCAAAGTATCATCTAATCTAATTGTTTCATACAACGATGTCAATTATTGTAACTACTCATATCAAGAGATGATGTCAACGGTTTAACTAACAGGATAGGATCATCATGAGAGTACACACACTTTCATACTAGACTACTTACGGTATTAACTTGTATGACAAAAAGAACACATATAAGCTACTTGCATGTTATGAAGATGACAGAAACGATACAATAGAATAACGGGAACGGATTCCGAACAGCGAACACGAACGAACGAGAGACGAGAAATCCACAACCGAAACACGTGCACGGGACGACACGCGCACACACAAGAGACAAGAGCTAACAACAGCAGGATGGCGGCAACAGCACCTCGGGGAGACGGCGACGGCTAGGACGGCGGCGACTAGGGTCTGCGGCGACAACACTGGAGGGCGCTGTGGGCTGTGCTGCTCGACAGAACAGGGCGATGACAGCAACGGGCAAGGGGGACAGCGGGGATCGGGAAAAGAGGAATGGAGAGGGGTGGTGCGGTGGGTCTCCGACGTTGGCAGTCAAAGGCGACGACAACGAAGAGGCAAGGGGAGATCGGGGGGTTCGGGAGAGAGACGGCTAGAGAGAGAGAGAAAGAGAGAGAGAGTATTAGGGTTTGGTGATTAGGGTTAGGGGTTCAATTAGGGTGTTTATATAGGGACAATATGGGTATGGGTGAACTGGGTAGTATCCAATAGGAAGAAAATAATCCAATAAGAGACAAATAGGCCATGAAATATGTTTAAACAATAGATGAAATCAAGAACAAATTTGTAAATCAAGTTAATGAGAATATGAAGCTGAATCAAAGCAACATGAATCACAAAAGATAGAAGAATGACACACCATACAAAAGAAATGAAAATAAATACCACAAAAAATAAAGTAGAATAATCAAAAATTTTATTAAATATAATTAAAAATACAAATATGAGCAATAGGGATTACATTCGGCTTCTTGTAGAGCAGGTCAGCACAAGTAACAACAAGACTATCAAAGTCCATGCCTTCCTTCGTTGCAAAAGAGAATAAATAGAGATATGAGAACAAGATGACATGAAAAATATTAAGTATTGAGAAAAATAAAACTAAAGATATATTAGGGTCCATCGGACCCAATCTCCCAATGAAGATGACCTCCTTCATAAGGTCTCGCCAACTAAACTCCCCACACCCGATGATATCATCAGTTAACTTCTTCCCCCCTTACTCACATACAGGTCAGCCTTTATCTTTTTAGGAACACCCCCCTTCCACACTGTAGGGAATCCCCATGGCTTGGGACTTCGGATTATGAAGCACTTGCTTTTGTAGTCCTCTATTGAGTCTGGATTCTCTATGACTCCTCTCTCCGGACGAGATAGTATCAGTTGTATGTCATGCCGATGAAGCTTGAAGTGCTTCATCCAGATCTTCAAGCTCGGTTTGACGCCCATTTTTGGCACTGCAAGATGAAATCAGTCAAGTGCCTCAACACGTTCAACAACATGTATTGCACCGGGCTGAGGCTCAAACAAGTCCCTAATTAGGTTGTACCAATTGAGGACTTCCTTCATAAATGGATGCGAGAAGAGCTTCGAAGAGAAGCAGAGGCAAAAGAGCTGCAGGTTGGCTGGGAAGGTGATGACAGTCGACCACTATAAATAACAGTCAACCGCAACCATTAGATGGCTTCTCTGGATGCTCTCGACTTTATTGTAGTCGAGTGTCACTTTGGGCAGTCGACCGCAAGTGTCAGCTGCATATGGGCATGTTCCATGGGGAATTGTTTCAGCCTAGTTTCTTTTCCAAGTTATATCGTACGACACTCATCACGTGGCTTTTTATACAGGGTTTATCAGACGGTGCGAGATCAAGACTACAATCTAGGATTTTCTAGATCTTTATATTGTAATGGCCTCTATGAGAGGTAGTACTTTATCTCAGAGTTTTCCATTGTAAACAACAGAATATCTTCTAGTGAGATTTGAGAGATAGATTATTAGTGAGAGTATTGTAACTCTTGTGTCATCTCTAGTTAAATAATATATCGGATATTTCTCCCCCGAATTATGTTAACTGAACCGGAACAAATCATGTGTGCTTTTGTGCTTGGTGTGATCTATGTTCTTAGTTGTTCATTGTGATCGGTTGTCGCATAATTCAGTGCCTTCAAACTTCCACAACGCCAATTAGGTTGTACCAAATAACGGTATTTGGCAAACAACTGCGAGACATTTTTTTTCCAAATTTTGCAAATTTGGCAAAATAGCCAACGATATAGTTCAAAATTCGAAGAGTATGTATGTGCCGTTTTCTTTGGAAGTTGGATTTTTTTACTACTATCGTTCATCAGAAATCAGATAAGTAAATTCTATTGGAAGGGTGTTTGTATGGGCCGTTTTCATCATGTAATCTGCTAATTAGCCCATAAGGCCTATATGACAACCCGTTTCTGTTTAACAAGTACTTATTTATACGAGAATACCCACAACAAATGTTATGCCACGAGACGCTTTGGTAGGTGGGAATGTCCTTTTCCGTCTTACTCTTACGGAAAACAGTAACCTTTGTCTATTAGTTGTTTTCGGAAGCAAAAATAAATAAATTGTGTGAAATTAGGGAGAGAGAAAGCAAAATGCCACTGAAGTTGTCTATAATTACAGATAGTACTACTTAAGGTGTTTTATCCCATAAAATCCATAGAAAAGCTCTATGCGGTTTTTCTAAGTGAAGGTCAGAACCTCTATCTTTCCCTCCCTAATCCATGAACAAACTGTGATCCCTCTTCTTCTTCTTCTTCATTAAAATCCTAACCCTAGTTGAAGTCAGAATCAAGCTCGTAACTTGTTTTTCCTTGATTCGGATTTCTAATATGACAAGGCATCTCATTGATGACAATGATGGCCCTTCAATCTAGCGCCCATAATGCCCTACAATTGACAGGCTTAAAGCCTTTTCATTCGTAATTAGAAAATTAAATCAGTATAAATTGGGTTGCATTTTAACGCTCTTAATTTAAACTATTAAAAGCCCAAAAAACTTCCATGTAAGAGTGAGGCAAAAAGACCAAGCTAACTTTGTTATCTCTACTTTATATGGGCCAAATGAGTGGCCTAAGAATCCCGCTACTTTATATGGGCCAAATGAAGACTCTTGTAGCGGGCCCATTAAGGGGTCTGTTACAGGAAATTATACTTCTGAGGTGGAAACGGTGACTAGGTGGGGACCCATCGAGGGGTCCGCTACAAGGGAGCCTACTTCTCAGATTGCACAGCACTATGTCGAAGACGATCAAGAGGACAGGCTGAATCTAGAGGACGAATGTGTCTACTCTGAGGTGGAATCTGAGGATTATGATTTTGATGTTGATTTCCATGCCATGTCCCCGGAGTTCGTTCCGTCCACCTACCTACCATCCCAGTTGGCGGTGCCAGGCCCCATCCCCGTTGGCGGCGCCAGGCCCCATCCCCGTTGGCACCAGTTTCAGGGTACAGAAAGTAGCAAAGAGGACTAATGAGGAGTCCCTTGACAACTTCTGGAGATAGCGGCGGCCGCTAAGTCTGCTAAGACTGGCGACGGAGGTACGCGGTCCTTCTTAGCGTCTATTTTTAATTTCCTGACTGATAATGAAATTTTTAGTCTAACCAATACCAGTGGTCTTGCGGTAGGTGATATCGAACGAAACGTGTTTCTCTTGAACAAGATTAGAGGGTGGGAAATTGATAGGACTACCCTAGAAATCTCCTCGATCGCCAAGTCGAGTCACGATCCCCTAGTCAATCTTAGTTAATGGAGGCCCTATTCTTGAACGTCAGGGGATTGGGTAGACGGGGGAAGCGGGAAATGGTGAAGGAGGTTATTGCCAGATCAAAAGCTAACATTGAGGGGCTTCAAGAGACCAAACTTTCTCATACGTCTAGACTTAATAGGGTGGGGGAATCTGTATCTCTAAATGGAGAATTTCCCCATCCATCGAAGCCTCTGGGGGGATCGCGTTAGGTTTTAACCCAGATACTCTCCATTGTTTAGACGAACTTTACGGGCAATTTTAAGTATCGGTCTTGCTTCAGCGGAAATCGAACTTGTGGATTCAGTCAGTCACAGTGGTTTATGGTCCCCACACCACTGCAACTAGGATGGCTTTCTGGTCTGAACTAAGAGCGTTACAATCACACTGGTCTCACCCCTGGGTGGTTGGAGGAGATTTTAACATCACTAGATTCGGTTCAGAACACAGGGGCAGAGGAGCTAGTGACTCTGATAGGGAAGCGTTCAACAAGGTCATCACAGACATGGAATTGGTTGACATCCCCATCTGTGATAGACTATTCACATGGTCAAACATGCAAGCAGCACCCATCCTCGCGAAACTTGACATGATTCTGGTCTCCACCGACTGGGAGACCAAGTTCCCGTTGACATCAACTAAATTTCTGCCTAAACCCACCTCGGATCACGTGCCTATCTTCTTGTCTTCCAGGGAAGAGTAGCCCAGCAAAATGCCGAAGTTTAGATTTGAAAGAGCATGGCTTGAAATACAAGGTTTCCACCACATGGTCAACGAGAGTTGGTCTCACCCGACCACGGGCTGTGAGGCGACCGCAGTTTGGTGTGAAAAAATCAAAAGGCTCAGGGGCAAGCTAAGGAAATAGAATCGAACCAGATTCGCACTGATTTGGAGAGCAAAGGAATCCCTTCTTGAGGGTATCGAGGAATTGGAGAAGACTGAAGAAACCAGGGATCTGCTTCAGGAAGAGCAGAACCGACTGCTTCAATTCAGGCAGGAAATCGACCAACTCTACAGGTTGGAGGAAATCAAGTGGCAACAACGATCCAGAATTTCGTGGCTCAAAAAGGGATACGCGAACACAATATTTTTTCACAGAGTTGCCAGCGCCCACCGTAGAACTAACCTTATTCACTCAGTCCACTCGGACTCCGGAATGGTTCAAGGCGACGATGCTATTAAACAGACTTTCCAATCCCACTTCAAGCGACTCTTTGGTCACAAAGCTGAAGGGAGAGTCCCCCTCCGACTTAAGTTCTGGTAAGACCAGTCAGGCAACTCCGATCAAAGGATGCAGGCCATCGAAGCTCCCTTCAATAAGAAGGAGGTCTGGGAGGCTGTCCAACAACTTGGAAAAGATAAAGCTCCATGTCCAGATGGCTTACCGACACTATTTTATCAGATATTCTGGGAGGAGATCAAAGGTGACTTAATGAAAATGTTTGTAGACTTCTATGAGCATAAGCTCAAATTAGGAAGGTTCAACTCCGCAGAGGTTATGCTGATTCCTAAGAAAGAAGACTCCCGACGAGTCGGAGACTTCCGGCCTGTAAGCCTGCTAAACTGTTCTGGAAAGATTATTACCAAGATTCTCGCCAACAGACTGGAAAAGGTAATGGACAACCTCATTATTCAAGACCAGACAGGATTCATTAAAGGGCGATGTATTCAGGATAGTATAGCAACAGCTGAGGAAACTATCCATCAATGTCATGCTTCGAATTCTAAGAGTTATCTCTTGAAACTGGATTTTGAGAAAGCCTATGACTCCGTTGAATGGGACTGTTTGTTAGAAGCACTCGCTGGAAGTGGTTTTGGGGTGAGATGGATCAGATGGATCCACGCTTGTCTAACCACCAGCAGAATGGCTATTTTGGTAAATGGGGTGTCAGGCCACCCATTTTCCTGCAAGCGGGGGCTCAGATAGGGAGATCCGCTCTCCCCCCTTCTCTTTACCATTGTGGCAGACGTTCTCCGAGCCATGATGGCTAAGTGCAGTAGAGCAGGTTGGATCATCCCAATGGCCAAGGGAGTCAATCGGCAAGGGTGCTCTATTCTCCAATATGCAGACGACACTCTTCTATTTGGCAATGGCAACCTAGAAGAAACTACAGTCTTCAAAGGAATTCTGTATTGCTATGAAGCTTGGTCGGTCCTCAAGGTTAATTTCCACAAAAGCGCTCTCATTCCCATTGCCCTGACACCGAAAGAGACGCTTGAGCATGCCACAATTCTGGACTGCTCCACGGAGAGTTTCCCCATTCAATACCTAGGATTGCCACTTAGACCCGGGAAGCTCAAAAAGGCAGATTGGTTACTCATCATTGACAGGGTTGACAAACGACTAGCATGTTGGAAAGGCAAAGCCCTGTCTCTAGGCGGGAGAATCATGCTAATCAACGCGGTCCTCTCAAACCTACCTATCTACTATCTCTCCTTCTTTGAAATGCCACGGTGGGTTATCCAGAGAATTGATCGGACTCAGAAAAGATTCTTATGGAAAGGGGCGGACCCGGACCGAGGAGGATATCACATCGTCAGATGGGAGAAGGCATGCACAAAAAAGATACATGGGGGCCTAGGTATTATTGACCTTCGAGATATGAACCTGGCACTACTGGGTAAATGGTGGTGGAAAGTGTTCCACCCAGTGGAGAAGAGTGGCAACAATTTGTTCAGGGATATATGCATGGAAATGGAACGAGAAATCTCGGCTTCAGGATAGGCCCTCGGATTTCCTGGTTTTGGAAAGGCATCACTAAGGCCTACGATCCCTTCAATAGCCGTGTGAAGTCAGTTATTGGCAATGGCAGACTCACCAGATTCTGGTGGGATAAGTGGTGTGCTGACCACACACTCAGGAATTTGTTCTCCAATTTATATGAGCAAGCATCATAACCACACTGCACGGTGGCTGCAGCCTGGAAAAGAAACACCTGGAGGCCATCTTTCAAACATGCGCTTGACCTAGGCTCTCAACTTAGACTAGCGGAACTCCAGATCCTCATCACCAATACTGGAATTAGCTGCTCGCAAGGCCCAGATAAGAAATCCCGTGGCGTGGAAAAGAGCGGCAAGTTCATGGTCCACTCCATGAACAACCGTATTCATTTTAGGGGATGTATCCCAAAGTGGTCAGCGGTCATCTGGAGAACGAAAGCCTCGCTTAAAATCAAAGCCTTCTTATGGCTGGTTTTGAATGATGCGATTCTGACTAGGAAAACCTTGCTAAGCGCCAGCCGAATGTGAATTCTCAGTGCGGGTTCTGCCACGCTACTATGGAGACTAGAGACCACCGTTTGCTGCAGTACTCGATTGACAGCCAGCACTGACGTCCCTGGTCATAGTTACCCACATCCCCAAGGTTTGTTGGGGAGATATGATGTAGTTATTTTTCCTTGCGGCTGGTCTAGTTTGCTTTTGTCCCACCCCCTATGTTTAGGGGTGGAGTTTATGTTCTCGTTTTCTGTTTGTAGGGCTTTGTTGTAAGCTCAGTACTCTGAGTTTGTTTTATTAATCACTTATTAATGAAACAGGGTGGCCATATTCCACCTTTTCTTCACAAAAAAAAAAAAACTTTGTTATCTCTAATATTATAATGGAAGAAAGTCCGTGTCATTTATAAATCTATCAACCCGTGTGACGTACGTACATAACAAATATGAAGGAAGTTTCAGATTCGAGTCCTCGCAACGTCAGAGTATTTATTTTAAACAAAAATAATAATTATTTAAATGTGCATCGCACGTATAAATTATCCAATCTCTAATCTCTACTATTTTAATCTTCTACTATTTTAATGGGAGAGTTGGGGTTTGTAACAAACAAACCCTTACTTTGTAACTATATAAACACGTATAATACACATCCAAACTATATCCAACAAATATAAATGTGCACCGCACGTGTAGCCTAAATTAAAACATTCAAATATAAACTATTTTTTTTCTTATTTAATACATATTCATTTAATTTGATGACTTTACTTTTCTTAGACGTGCATCGCACGTACATTATAGTAGTAATATTATAATGGGAGAATTGGGATTGTCAATTGTAAATCGATCAATGCATGTAACACACGTACATAACTAATATAAAAAAGGTTTCAGGTTCGAGTCCTCACTACGTCAGAGTTTTTATTTATAAAAAAAATATTAAGACATACATCACACATGTAAATTGCTAGTTGCTGTAAACTTATACTAATATCAAAAGTGCTTGTGAAAAAGAATTATATTGAACTTCAAAAAAATTCTAGTATATAAAAATACTTTTTTAAAAGCCATACACCATTTTAGGTGCTTTGAGAGGAACTTTCAGTTGCAAAAATGAGGCCTACCAAGAAAGAAAATGAGAGAATAAAATCAAAAAATAAAAAAGGCCATTTGCTAGTTAGGCAGATAATGTAAAATTAGATAGAAAAGGAAACAAACAAACAAACGGTTAATTAATTAGTATGGATTCATAGAAGGATCTAAGGTAGCGTTTGGCCCAGCTTAAAATTAGCTTATCTTCTCCTTTAGAATGAGAAGCTGGGCCAAACACATATTTTGAAAAGCCCCAAAAAAGTAGAAGTAGCTTATTTTTTATAAAGAAAAGGAGGTCCAAAAGAAGCCATCCAGATCTACTTCTGGCTTCTCATTTTCTCCTTTTTTCTACCCCTTCCTTTTTTTTTATCCCTTAACGTATTAAATCCAAACCTAAGATCAAAAAAATTCCCCCTTCCCCTTCCCCTTCCCCTTCTCCTTCCTTCCTTTCCTCGTTGATGGCTATTGTGTCAATCTGGAGAGAGTCGGGTTTGCACAGAAGAACTTTGACATGGCTATTGTGTTCAAAGATTTCAGTAAAGATGTCTTCCGGATAGATTCTATTCCTATTACCTCTCTTGATGCAATCTAAGAGTGGCTTGATACCACCGATCTGAAGTACTATGAGAGCAGGCTGAACTTGAACTGAAAGCCTATATTGAAAACTATAACTGATGACCCTGAGAAGTTCATTGAGGATGGTGGATGGGAGTTCCTTAATTTGGAGGCAGGCGATTCGGAATCAGATGGATCGGAGGAGTCAGATCAAGGTTATGAGTCAGATCTGTTTCTTATTTGGATTAAATCTTCTTATTGGTCTAGTTTTTTTCTTCAGAGAAAAATTGTAGTGTTTAATGTTACGCCAAACATTAAACATTGTAGTCAGAGAAAAATTGTAGTGTTTAATTGTAGTCAGATCTGATCAAGGTTATAAAGTATTCGTGAATATATATTTTTTATTTTTGGAATGTTAAAAATCTGGAGGGCTTAAATATTTTTTATTTTTGGTGTATCTTTGTAATATATCAATGTATAAAATCAAAAATCAAAAACTTAAATTAAGTATAAAAGTAGCTTACAATTGATATCTTATGCCAAACAACTTCTAGCTTAAAAGTAGCTTTAAAGTAAAAAAAAAAGCTGACTATCCAAATAGCTTTAGCTTTTAATTTCAAAGCTCTACTTTCTGGCTTCTCCTTCTGAAGTAGCTTTAAAGCCTAAAAAAAGCTAGGCCAAACGCACCCTAAGGATCCTCAAAATAGTTTAAACAATTAAATTAGGAGCTTTAAAACGCAACCCTCTATAAAATATAAGTAATGCTACGTCTACTACCAAGTTCACTACATTTCTATTCACTACCTTAGGTGGCACACTCCAATAGGTAGGGGAAGATAGAGTAGGTGGGAGAACTCTCCAATAGGAGTATGCCACCTAAGGTAGTGAAGAGAATGGTAGTAAAATTGGTAGTGGCTAAAGCATTACTCATAAAATATACTCATTTCATTTTCTCATTTCGAGTGAAAAGGCTTTAAGCCTGTCATTTATTGGGCCTTATGGGCCGTCATATCATCAATGAGATGTCCTATTATTGAGAAATCCAAATCAAGAAAAAAAACAAGTTGCGAGCTTGATTCTGACATCGACTAGGGTTAGGGTTTTGACAAAGAAGAAGAAGAAGAAAGAGGGATCAGGGTTAGGGCGGGAAAGATGAGGTTTTGGATAGCATTGGTATAAATACCCGAAATCTGGATCCGACCCGCACCCGGCATTGGACCGGAACCGATCCAGCCTATCCGGGTCTGGGTCCTAAAATGGGACCCGTTTTACTTTCGGATCCGGATCCGGGTTCGCTCAGAAGAGACCCAACCCGGACCCGGACCCGTTAAAAAAAACACAAAAAATCAATATAAAAATAAATATTCTATCCTCATCTCTCCCCTCCTTCCTCCTCAACTATGAAGCACGGATATGGATACGTGTATCCGATACAGTACATATACGGTACGCGGATACGTTGATTTATCAAAAAACTAGGATACGGGTATGTTAGGATACGCTAAAATTAAAATAATTTAAAAAATTGATACTATAGATATATAAATAGTAAACTAAAATATTTAATTCAATACGAACATGAAAAAATAAGAAACAAGAACATGATAATTAAAATTAATACAAGCCAATATCAAACAAAATATATTAATAGATCATTCAAAGTTTCCAACAACACAAATTCCTACATGACCGAAATGTTCAAATAAAAGTAGGTTAGTCTTAAACATATATAATAGTATCAGTATCATAACTACATTTATCATAACTTTATAAATCATAACCATGAACCAACCAAGACCCTTCAATACATCCTACTATCCTATATCTATCATCTTAAAAAATCTAACACTCAAACACTAGAGCAAATAAAGATGCATCAATTTATACAATAATACAAGTAGTCAATTAACCAAAATAATAGCAAGAACTACATCCTACATCTATTATTTTGTCGACGTCTTGTAATCAAATGAAACAAAATAATATTTTTTAATCAAATGAAATTAGGATTTGAAAGGAGGAAAAGAAGATAATATATATATATATATATATATATATATATATATATATATATATATATATATATATATATATATTGTAATACCCCTGTTTGGAGCGAACAGTCGACTGGTTGGTATAGCAGTCGACTGGTCGGCTCGAAATTTGAAATTGAGATTGAGAAATTTAGTCCCACATGGGAGGTTTGATATGAGGATTTGAGTATAAATACTATTAGCCAATGATCACTCACCAATCCGGTTAACCACCTTTTGAGAGGCAGCCTGTGATGGGCAGTTGTACTACATAGTATTTATAATTTGTCTGAGTATTGGAGCGGGGCGTTACAAATGGTATCAGAGCCGACTTTCGACCCCGGGTGTAGGAGAGGCCTACGATCTGCGGTGCTGAGAGTCATTGATCTCCGGGATCGGTGTTGAGTGTATTATCCGATCTGCGGTGTTGAGAGTGACTGATGGCCGGGATAAGGGACTATGCTACATCAGCTAGAAAGGGCGGTCCTACACTTGATGTGTGCCCTGTACTCAGCGAGGACGCTGAGGTCCTAAGGGGGGGTGTATGTAATACCCCTGTTTGGAGCGAACAGTCGACTGGTTGGTATAGCAGTCGACTGGTCGGCTCGAAATTTGAAATTGAGATTGAGATTGAGAAATTTAGTCCCACATGGGAGGTTTGATATGAGGATTTGAGTATAAATACTATTAGCCAATGATCAAGAGTCACCAATCCGGTTAACCACCTTTTGAGAGGCAGCCTGTGGTGGGCAGTTGTACTACATAGTATTTATAATTTGTCTGAGTATTGGGGCGGGGCGTTATATATATATATATATATATATATATATATATATATATATATATATATATATATATTTCCAAACATTATACGAGAGTATCCCCAGAGTATCCGATCTTTTTTTTTCTTTTTTTTAAAAATAATTGCTATGATACGTATCTGGTACGTATCCAACGAGTATCCGGTGAGTATCCCACCGGATATGTATCCAGTATGAGATACACATCCTGGGGAGAGTATCTGTGCTTCCTAGCTCCTCAATTCTAAATCTTCCTCTTCCAAACTCACAACTCATGCATTTTTCTTCTCTCCTCTATTCTAAATCCTCCACTTGCCGCCTCCGCTCGCCGCTCACACTCCCGCTCCTACCTGAACGAGTAGGAATATTTTAATAGGACCCGGACCCAGACCCAGAACCGGACCTGGTCCTCAAGGGTCCGGGTCCGAGTCCGGATCCAATTTTTAGACCCGTAGGGGACCGGGTAGTGAAGGACCCGACCCGATACTAATGCTAGTTTTGGAGCTCTTCTTTGTATTTTTTTTTTAAGAAAAGATGGAGTATGGCCACCCTGTTTCATTAATAAGTGTAACTCCTGTTTCCTGTATCTGCATTTTTCTACTGTATTTTTCATTCCTTGTATTCTCGTATTCAAATGGTGATCCTGTATTTTGTTTCCGTTCGAATAAGATCACTAATTTGTTTCGACTCAAATTTTTGGTCCTTTTATCTAATTCAATTGTATGTGCTCCTTGTATCGTTCTCCATGAAGAACGAGCTGTTCTATGTCATTCATCCCTTTATTCTCCATTTTGATACATTTTGACCAATTCCCTAGTTGAATCCAGGGCCGGTCCTAAGATTTTGAGGGCCTTGTGCAAAAAAATAAATTGGGCCTTCTTTACATATTCTAATACTAATTTTAGTATTAAATTGGTTTTGATGTCATGTATATATACTTATATGTATTATACAAATTCAATTGAAAATATACGTAGCGTACATTCTATATCAATCATAATTTTATATAAATTCATTTAAAAATACCTTTCAAGTTGCAAAACCTTAATATCTTCAATAATCTCCGATCTCTCTAAAATTCCAGCATCTTGTAGGAGTTCCATGAGAAAACCTTACTAAACAAAACAACAAAACATCAAATTTAGTAGTTTAGATGCATATCAGTAGAAGAAATACACGACATAACGTATCATTTAAAAAATGATCGTCTCACATGTTTAGATGCAAAATCACCAATTATGGTACTCATATCAATTTTTTTCTAAAAAACCAGTTTCAATAGATATTAAAGCTAGTCCATTTAATCTTTCTTGTGACATTGTCGATCTGAGATAAGATTTCAATAATTTTAATTTGGAAAAACTTCTTTCTGCAGACGCAACAGTAACAGGTATAGTTAATAAAATTCTATAAGCAATGAATGCATTTGCAAAATAGTCTTGCTTTTTAAAAAAGTTTAGTATATCAATAGCTGTCTTTGTTTCTTTTGGTAAAATCTCTCGTAAAATTTTTAGTTCTCCAAATAAATCTTTTCCATCAAGATCACAAAACATTTCATGTCTTAAAACAATTTCAAGATGGCCGCAACATGTTTTCAGTTGGGTATCGTCTAATGAATTTAATTTATCCGAGCTAAATAAAAATCCAAAGATATCTTCATATGCTTTATATTGATCAAACATTTTCTTAAGTGAACCAATAGCTCGATCTACAATATAATAAAAATAATTAATGGTTCAAGCATGATCATAGCACTAGTTGATTTTAGAAGAACACCCATGATATATCTTATGGATTAAAATAAACGAACAGGTTAATTTCCTTGGTTTTTAATTAAAAATGTTAGTAGATTGTATGTATACTAACACGAGAACAATAACAATACACGTTTCTTTACAAAAAAGACTGAATTTTTTAATCTTAAGGTTGCTATTTTGAATAGTTTTTTTTTCTTTTTTTTAAAAAATTTCTACCATGAAAAAGATATATTTTTTTAAATACTAATACATGAATATACAAAATGAAAGTAACAAGAGTAAGCATAGCACATGGAAGACAGTAGAATATCATCCCCAGCCTTTAGCATACAAATGAACCCATGGATATTTATCCCTTAGAATTTATTTTATAAACTTCAAGCTCCTCGACATCGAGATTTATATATTTTAATTGCTTTACAAATACATTAATCTTCCCTTGAGGGTAAAATATACCTCAAAGAATATATTTTTAAAAAAATTGTTAAATACATTATTACTGTGTAAAATATTATTTTCAACTAAACTACTTTTAAAAATGGAATTGTTTTATATGTAGTTAATCGTAGAGATAAACTGGCTTTTGTGCAATCTAAGAAAATGGGGAAAACTAAATTCTTTACATTTATCCCGGAGTAAACAAATAAAACTCACGGGGAATTCTGTAAAGTAAACTAAACTAAAATTGGTTCTCAAGCAAGAAACCTACACATTTAGATCTGGATGTAAAAATGTCTAAAAATGATCTCTTTCAGGTATGTAACTAACTGTAGCATACAAATGAACCCATGGCCATGGATATATATAACCTAAAAATTGCAATAAAAAAAAGGAAGATGAAAGAAAGAGGCAGAAAGAGAGGAGTCAGATACCAATGCGGAAAGGGGGATCGATCGGACTGGCCGGTCGGACTTCGGAGGAAGGTAGAGTAGATCAAAACATTTTTTCTTCAGAAAGTTAATCTGATAATTATATCTGAAAAGAAACATAATTAAACAGATGAAAAGGAACATTTTAGGAAGATGAAAAGGAAGATGAAAGGTCCCGGTCCAGATTGTTTGTTCTTGTATATCTCAGGGAAGTTAAACAAATGAAAAATGGGCCTTCATTTTGACTGGGCCCTGTGCAATCGCACAGGTTGCACAGGCCCAGGGCCGGCCCTGGTTGAATCCCACTCGAAACGGATACCCAAAAACCCAAACCCAATAACCCATTCTATATAAACCTAATTAACCTCTTAACCCTAACCCTAACCCTAACCTAAACCCTATACTGTGCAAACCCCAGACCCACCGCTCTCTTCTCTCCCACTCCATCTTCAACCTCCCGTTTCTCTCCTGTCTCCTTCCTCCGCTCCATCGCCAAACCACATATCCCCATCACCTCGCCGCACCACCCTCGCGTCGTCTCCCTCACTCCTCGTCAGCCCCACAAACAGAACCCCCACCGCCATCACCCATACGCCATTACCCAATTCCCGAACCCCTCGCCTCTCTCCACCATCCCATCGTCGTCGTCCCCATTAACCCATTGCCTCTCGCCCCCATCATCACCTCCATCGTCTTCGATCGCCACCACCATCCTCGCCTTCAACACCACCGACCCATCCCTCGCTCGCATCCTCTGTTCGAACCCAAAAAACAGAGTCACCACTATGCGCCACAGTCACGCCGCCGTCGCCTCCTCCCGAGCGCCGCGCCGCCTTGTCGTCGCCGACTAGCCTGCGAGGACCAGTCGCGACCTTCCGTCGAGCCGCCCACGCCGGTCGCTCCATGTAACACCCCAATTTTTTTTTTTTTTGAAACTAACTCTCTAAATTCAATTCTTTCAATTTCTATATCACTTTGATCATAAACTAAGAAAGTTATATTTCAGAGAAAATTTTGACAGAGTCTCCCCTGAAATTTCTACCCCAAAACACAAAAAGCTTACGGAATTCTGCTCTAAATTCCATAGCTCACAACACAGGCAATATAATCATAGGCTCCCCAGGCCAAAATGAGCAGAATCACACAGGCAAAATAAATATCATGCTCTGGGGGCCAAACTCATAATATAATATCATTTATCAATTAAAATCTATAAATTTCCTTTGAAAACTTATAAAAGTAATAGAAAAACTAAAGAAAACTTTTCAATAACCAATCACAGAACCCAATACTCCACAACGAGGTGGGTATGGGCTTTCTTACCTCATCACAGCACTAAGTCTATATATGTTCACCTTAATACAAAATAATACATCAACTGTCCATGTTTCTTTATATACTAAATACATAAATAATCTATCATTTCAACAAAACATAGCTTCTAACTCTATAACTACCTCACCGGGCTGCTAGCAAACCTGCAGGAGAGTTAGGGTTGTCCACCCTCAAGAAGGGACCTCCCCTAACCCCCAGAAAACAACAGGGGTTAGCCATTTCTGGTGTGAGTATAACCATTAATCTAATTAACAAATTAAATTGTATAAAGAAAATAAATTAAACTTACACACATCAAGATAAGAAGATGCAACCTGAATTCTGAACATAAAACGTCACCAATACGATGTTATATCAAAATACTCTTCCAATCTGCATCCAACTATATAATTATCCATAACTTCACACATTTCACTATATGCTTCACACTAACCTCATATATATCCTTATTTTATAATTACATAATACTGATTCACATACAATCCATTACTTATCAATTTAATTTCCCTAACACAAATATTTATCACTCTACAATTATCGTCATATCACCATTTCTTTATTTATATCAATAATCACAGGATGCTATTACTTATTTTCTTCATCTTTATTTAGTCATGCACTTCATTTACTTGCATTATATCAACAACTCACTCATCCTAGAAGTGGTGCCAAGGCAGGTAGTTCCCACCATTTCCATGGAAATAGCGGGCGAGTAGTTCCCCGACACACTTCCAAGATACACAAACTCATATCACAACATACTTTCTTTAATAACCATCTTCATACACTAATACAGATATTTATTTTATTGTACTATATCACGTATCACATCATAAATATATGCATTCATTCCCATAATACCGCATTCCTTCATGTTGTATAACACCAACATAACATCTCATTACACATTATAATTTACTTGCAATTCATCACATGATTAACACATCACTTATTAGAATGCTTATTCTCATTGCATCAAAGGCATGCTTATAGCTCATTCTCATCTCATTATATCACTTAGTTACTACTCAATCTTATTGGGAATTAAACTTACTTTCATTTTCACTTATCACACAAGTCACCATTAATTTCACTTTCATTCTCATCAATTAATACTCCACATCCCAAATATAGTTTGGGCAATAATATCTCACACCCCAAAGCCGATAGCTTGGGTAATAATCACCGCACCCCAAACACATAGTCTGGGTAATATCACATCACGTCTCAAGCCGATAGCTTGATTATTAATTTACTTCAATTACTATTCATCTTCACTTTATTTGATTCTTTATTTCCATTAATCATTACTACTAACATGCCAACTCACCCTGCGAATTATGCCAAGGCAGGTAGTTCCCACCATTTCCACAGAAATAGCGGGCAGGTAGTTCCTTGACACAATTCCAAGGTACAACTCATATCATACTGTATTTTACTTAAATCATTTACATAGTATAATTACTTCATACTGTTTATAGTAACACACGTCTCTTTACTCTTTCATTTTAAATTAACCACATGCTGCATTTATCATTTCTTTTCATACACAAACTCATAACTCGTATTTCTGCATATTCATTTCATTCACAACCACTTTATTTCACATTTCACTATTCACGTTCTTTACTCTCACATTTTTATTTACACTTAGTTATTTTATTAGTTTGTCGACCAGTGAGCCACAGTATCCCAATATACTGAAAGCCGACAGCCCAGTAAAACACGCGGACCGATGCTCACACAGAGTCTTACACGTCCGAGGCTATGTCTTCCTCCCAGCCTATGCCAGCGAGAGAACACCGCACCCCAGATAAACTGGGTAATTCCTCCCAGCCTATGCCAGCGAGGGAACACCGCACCCCAGATAAACTGGGTACTTCCTCCCAGCCGAAGCCAGGAGGGAAAAACACCGCACCCCAGGTAAACTGGGTACTTCCTCGCGACGTCTGTCATCGAAGGAAAAACACCGCACCCCAGGTAAACTGGGTACTTCCTCCCAGCCGATAGCCAGGAGGGAAAAACACCGCACCCCAGGTAAACTGGGTACTTCCTCGCGACAGCTGTCATCGAGGGAAACCGGGCCTCAAGCCGATAGCTTGGGCGAAAAACACTGCACCCCAGATATACTGGGTACTTCCTCCCAGCCGATAGCCAGAAGTGAAAAACACCGCACCCCAAGCCGGTCCTTGGGTATTAGGAGGTCTAGCCCAAACCCCCAGGATTGTTGTAGGTACTGGTCAACAAAATCATCTGTTATTAGCATTACCCATTTCATCTTTTCATCTTGCTTTATCACACAAGCATTTTACTTTTGATTTCAATAATTGCCACAACCTTGAATTTAATCACGTGAATTAATAACATATTTTATTAGCACATACCATCTTATCTTTTATCTTACCATTTAATGTATATCCAGTGTCCGCGATATTAATCTTCATATCATTATAATATCATACTATTGCTCATTAATTCACTTCGAACATAATTATAATGTAAACATATATCCACTTACTAATTTCATGAATTATCACATCACGAGTCAATATCATGATATATATATATATCACAAACATACACCACACATGTGGGTTTCCAAGAAAAGGGACAAAAACCACTTATTTCCTCTAATTAAATCTTATAATATCTAATTATAGCATACTAGCTCATACATCACATTTCATATAAGTAAAATCACCTATAAGGGCTTATATGCCCCAAAACATGCACAAAACGGACACTATAATTACACAGATCTTCAAAACATGATCACAATCACTAATTTCGTCTAATTACATCTTATAACATCCATCCATGGCATGCTAGCCCATACACCAGGCTCCGCATATACCCAATTGCCTATATCGGCCTATATACCCCAAAAACATGCACAAAACATGCACGGGGTAAAAATATGCATAAATAATTTAATATATTTAGTTTTTATACATCAACACATCACATTAACCCATAATATAGGTTTTATATACTTAAAATAATTAATTTCACTATATTTCTCAAAAACCCATTTTCGGGCCCCTAAAAATCCGTATTTTCCTTGAAAATCAATTTTTGCTATAACTTTTACAAGACATCAAAAAGCCACGAAATTTGGCCACAATATAAAATATTTATAAATACAATATACTCACCTGACGGATCGAGCAAACGATGTCCCACGTCCGTCCTGTAGCCAGTCGAAGTTCGACTTTTTCCACCTAATTGGAAAATTATAGAACCGGTTAGCTTAAAACTCAAAACTCGACCTACGGACCTCCAAATTCGAATCCATCTTCACCCACGCGTCACAAATGACATACGTAGGTGAGCTACATCGATAGATTTCGAATTCGGATCCCAATACAAACACTCCCTTATTGATCGGAGGCTTTCTAATAAGAAAAATTCATATTTTCTAATTTCTTTAATCCTCTTTATCCTAGTTTCTCAAATTAGGGTTAATAATAATAATAGAACTCAATTATACCTCCGAACTCATCAAATTTTCACCTAAACCTCGCTCGGGCATTTCACCGAACACCCGGCGTGCATAAATAGTGTACCCGTAGTTTTTGAGATTCCGACGGGTTTCTAACTCCATAAAATTCTCACTAAACCCATTCTAAATTATTTTCCCTTAATACACAACAATTTCTATAGTCCATACTTATCAATTATTCTATTTATTATCCAAATTCTAAAGCCAACACACTAATTAATTAACAACTTACAAACTAATCAATTTCTTACCAATCTTTCTTCTCTATAATTACTAGCATCACCTAATTACCCTACTATATCATTTTCTAGTACTAAAACTCAAAATCATATTTTTCCATAAACTAAACTTCATAATTTCATACCTTACAAGCCTTATCTTTGCAAACGGACTCCGGAAATGAGTAGAGCACCTCCAAATTAGCTAGAACCCTCAATTTTTCTTCAAAAATTTGTTGGAATCTCTAGGGTTTTGAAACCCTGGGTCATGGCCGGTTGGGGGAATGAGTGCTGGCCGAAATCTGAAGGAGGGGGAGGAGAAAAGGGTATAAAAATGTAAATAAGGAGGTAAAATTGTTTATAAGTCCCTATTTGACCATAGCATTATATATATCCTTCTAGTCCACTTTTCTAGGGTTTTTCTTATAAAAATCACTCCATAATGTACTTAAATTCCTCCCAATGTAAAAATGAATTAAAAATGCATTTTTATGCATAATTGTAATCAAAATCAATAGTTATAAATGATTGCAATACATATAAATATGTATATAGACGAATATCGCAATATTTCGCAATATTTCAGAAAAATACCTTCAGCTTCAAACTATAATTTAATAACTCACAAATTAAAACCCCCTATCAGGAACAAATGCCCTAGAAAAATTTCGGGTCAAATCGGATTCGTCTCCTCCGAGAAAACTCATCTCAAAACTCCTATATTGTCAAATTTTTCCCGTTTACCCCAAAATATCAATTTAATCATTCTAATACTAATAAAATTAATTAATAGGGGTAAATATACTCAGAAACATATTTAAAAATAATTTCAAACAAATAATTAAGGAATTAAAAAAAACGGATGTTACACTCCACTCGCCACTGCCGCTCTCCCATTCGAACCGAAGAAGGAAGAAGCACATTAGCGCCATTCAATCTCAACCTTTGGATCGCGCCAAGATTCGTGCATCTCGAGCCGATCTGATCGCTGTGCACTGTTTTCCTACAGCAGATCCGAAGGAGCTGTTCGCTGTTCTGGCCAGATCCGCTGCGTAGGAGCGATTCCACTGGTTGCTTTTGCTGTCCCGTGTCTTGGCGCAGCAGATCCGCGATGCTGTTTGCTGTTTTGGTGGATCCGGTGTGGGGAAATTCGCCCTACTGTTGATTTCTTGCACGTGCTTCACACGTGCTTTTGGGAGATTTTGCCCGGGATTTTTTGACCCCATTTCCTTCAACAATCGTATCTAATCGTCGTCAATCAAGGCAAGTAATCCTCTTGTACACATTTTTGTTCTAGTACAAGCATTCCTTGATAATACTACAAATAGTTAGAAATTGTGATTCCTTCTTGACTGTCGTTGTTGATCAAATATTAAACCCTCATCAATTTCATAATCTTAAGAGTCACAATAATTTCATTGTATTATATTATAACTACTTGGACTCTTTTTATCCCCTGAATACATGGACACGTGAATTAAGGAGCCCTAGATGTGTAGACATATGTTATATCTTGTACTCGATGATCTTGCAACCATTTGGCTTGAAAAAGAATTATTACTTGCAGTTTTGACAACCATTTTCCTGTATTTATATCACACATTAAGCTAGACGCCTAATAACCAAATTTCAGGTAACCTATACTAGTAAGATATTTCCACATGTTGCTGTCTTGAATCTTGTTATGCTGTTTTGAACCCTTTAACATTAGAATATGAACCTAAGCCCTGAATAGAAAATGTAGCTCTAGATGTCTAGATGTCGATAGTCTCCGAAATTTTTGAATTCGGAGTTACGGTCTAGGAGTTATTACAGTTTTACTGCAGCTGTGTCGGTAAACACAGATTCGCCAAACTGCTGCACACCTTTACTTTCCGAATTGATTTAACTATGTTAACAGCAAGCGTTTGACTTGAAATTTATATGCGGTTGCTGGACACCCTATAGGACATCCTCAAATTTTTCTTAGAATTAATTTACAACATTTCACATACTTGTATGCTTGCTTGACAAAAATTAATAAATGTAATAAGCCGGGGTTTAAGGGAAAGACCATAGTGGTGGACAATATAGGTAAGTGTACTCGGAAGAGGGCCCGTGTTTTCCAGTACTCGGTTCATGAACCTGTTGCACTTGATGTATTCATGGAGTCAGTTACTTGGCTCATGAACCTGTTGTATTCATGAACCCACTGTGTGGGTCATGAACCTGTTAGTATTCACGAACTTGCTTCGTGAACCTGTTATTTATTTTCGTATTCATGAACCGTGCCTGTTTGATACTTGATACCTGAGTACATCGCCCTATAGACTCCATTACTAGGTCTAAACGAAATTGCATGTCTGTAGCAACCATGTAGTAAAAAGATGGATGCATGAAGTGCTACCTAGATAGTAATAACTACAAGACTTGAACATGAAACTTGAACATGACACCTGTTACTTGATACTTGATGATATGATACATGAAATATGATACATGAGACCTGAAACACGAAACTTGAACTTGACAACTTGATACCTGATACTCGACAACTTGTTACTTGAGACTTGACACTTAAAATAAAATCTTGACACTAGACTTGAGACCCATTACTTGACACTAGACTTGGCACTTGTTACATGATACCAGACTTGAGACTTGTCACTTGATGTTAGATACCCCTACAGGTTCACTTGACACGTG